>VXAU01003555.1:510516-706649 GCA_013399695.1 Formicarius rufipectus
AAAAAAAAAAAAAAAAAAAAAAAAAACCAAACCCACTTTTTTGTTTGTAATTTTGCTGGTTTACTCTATATTTCTTGCAAACAGACATCATTTATTTCCTTCATTCCACATCATTTTTTGTTCTGCATAGAAGAAGAAAAGCCTTATGGACTTATGGTGCAATTATACAGATTTTGTCTGATAAACCTTTCTTTCTACGTAAGTGTTTCCATATAACATAGAATATAAAAATCCCCAGAAACTAGATATGACATAAGTAGCACACAATTTCTGGCTGTGGTTTTGCTTAGAGTTTTCTTCTCATTATGAATAATCCAGTTTCCTTGGCCACTAATTTCTGATTCAGAGGTGCATGTATGCTAAAGATGATCCCAAGAAGGTTGCTTTCTGAAGGTGATTTTTTCACTTAATCCTGCTTGGAGTGGGATGTGAATTTCAGGGCATTGGGATGTTTGGAGGTTTGTGGCTTGTTTTTTTTTATTTTTTATTTTTTTAATTAATTGTATCTGCTTATCAAACTTGCATTGGCTGCTTTATTTATTTTCTAATTTCAATAGTATTATGTCATTAAAATGTGCAGAGAATTCCTCCCTGCTCTTCCCAACAGTGGATAGCTCGACTGGAGGTGACATAGAATATATTTGTTTCATAATATATCTCTTTTTCTCCTACCAATGCTGTTCCCTTTCTATTTCTGAGATTATCATAAAGTGTACCTATTTCTGCACAACTAGTTGCTTTGCTTCTAGAGAAGAACTAGTTCCTGAGTTTTTGCATATGAGTTGTTCATCAGACAGTGTTGCAAGATGACTAAAGAAATTCTGTAATTTGTACTCCAGCAGCAGAGATATGGGCATAAATCACATGGGTCAAATGTGATATCAGCTTCTTATCAATTACTATAAAAAACACTGCCATCCTCAATAAACAATGAATGACTAAAAGTGAAAAGAAGCCCTCCATTATTTTCACATTTTTAGTATGAGTTTGTCTCACGCGAGTCTTGGGGTTTCATTTGCTATTAGTATTGTATCAAATTGCTTCACTGAGCAGCAGGTCTGGGTGGGTTTTAGAAGACTGCAGGCTACCTACAGGGAGTAAGAACCCACACCAATTTGATTAAACATCTGAAATAATCCACTGTGTACAATGTATATAGCTTATATTGCAGTCATTAAATCTTCAAAGTGCTGTTCGCCTCAAATTTTCAAAACAGGACCTCAAAATAGATGTAATCTTAAAAAAAAAAAAAAAGAAACAATCAGTTACTTCCAAATCGTCCAAATGTTCAGCTTTGTTTGCAGCTGGGAGGAGTGAAAAGTCTACGGCTAATCTCCTATTTAGACATACCAAATCTTACACTACTTATTAATGTAGCACCTGTCCCTGTGTGATGATCTAGAGCATCCAGGTCAGTCATTATAATTTCTACATGGGAGTATTGTATGCAGCAGCAGAGTATTGGGTGCTTCTTGGCAGAGATGGAGCTAGTGACTCACTGAGCAGCTTAAGAATAAGAAAGGATAATGTCAAATTATGTTTGAATTCCTTCCCTTGGTATTTAAAGACTTGAAAGATGAAATTCTGGTGTTCTGCACCTAGTCATCATTAAGAGTACCTTAATACTTTTATAGGTGGGGTGTAAGCATCAAGATTTTCTCAGCCCAGAAGGGGCTGAACAACCCGCAGTTGTCCCAACCGGGTGTGATGACAGAAGGGTGGGCACCAGCTACTCTTCCTGCTGAAGTCTGAGCCACTCTGCATGGTGAGCTTCCTTTGATCATTGCAATGAAGTGAGACATTAACATAAAACTGAAAAAACAAAACAAAACCAAACCAAAGAAACAACCAAACAAAACAACAACAACCAAAAAAACCCAACAAACAAACAAAAAAACCAAAACAAACAAAAAAAAACCAAAAAAACAAAAACAAACAAAACAAAACCCCAAACCATTAAAACAATAAAGGAAAACAAGAATAACAGTGGGATTGATATTCAGGTTTTAGAAATTGCTATGGTGCTGTCTGAGCTCAAAGAGAAATGTATTAATTATACCTGCTGAAGTTATCTCACATAAAAAGGAAAAGGTTCTTTCGTGGAGGAGACAAGATGTCTAGATACATCAGAGTGTCACTTTGTTTCACTGTTCTACCATAGCATAGATGTTAGAGTAACACGTACATTAAATGACACTGACATAATGCTCCAGACAGTACAGACCTACTTGACTTTATCCCCGTGTCTTTTACAGCCTTCCAGGAATGCCAATGTGTATGTTTGTCTATAAGAATAAGTCACTGATTCAATTAAAGTGATAAGTGGTGTGTCTGCACTAGGGCAGAGAAAGCACATAGCACCATTTCAAATAAAGTGCCCTTGAAGACTTTCATCACTCATAACCTCCTGTTCCCACTGCCCTGCAGAAGGAGCTGCCTTTCTGTATGCCACTATCTGGGCAGGAAGGTCATTCTTTTGATGGTTCTCAGGGCTTTCAGCAAGTAGTACAATATTTGGTAATAAAAAATATGTTGGAATATTGTTTTTGTTATAGCTATACCACAATGAACAACAGCACCTTTCTCTGACCCCAGGTTCACAAAGAGATAGCAAGACAAGCAATAGAGGCTGGTTGCAAAGTCAGTTTTAGGGATGAGCAGTCAGGGCAATTGCTTGAGGTAAGCAGGCCTGGTGGGGATCCCTGGGATTATTAGGTAATTGTGCAAGTCACAGTGGAGTTGGACGGAAAAAGGGAAGCCTTTTGCTTTAGCCCATGGATGGGCTACAAAAGGTCCAATGTCAGCTGTCACTGACAATGAAGATTAGGGAAGCGTTTAACATCCCTTGACAGTGATTTCCAAATTTATGAGCATATAGTCACAGATAACCCCCAAACAGTAACCTCGCCTCTGTCCACAAGAAACAGAGTTGTACCTGACTTGCCTGAATTTAACCTTGTTCTACTAGAGGTTCAACATTCCTCAGAAAGTTATGCATCTAATATCCATTATCTCCATATTTCTGCAAATATCTCAGTGGGATGGCACTTCAGGATTAGGAATCTACTGTTGCATATTTGCTGTCCGTGGGGTCATCTCCACTTGTACAAGAAAAGGAGACAAATATTTTCTTGCTCGGAACAGTTCTGTGAGACCTATTTTCCGTGGCTGTAAGGAACAACAAAAGGTGTATAGCAAAGGAGAAACAATATCATACTGCTGCTGGACTGTGTCAGCTGTGACAGAAGGGAAATGATGCAGTTTTCCAGGGCTCAGCCCCACCTTTTTTAGTGGTTATGCTGAAATCTGGGCTCAAACATAAGCAGATAAACACAGTAACTGGAAAGGACAGGCCTACAACAGCTTCTCATATTTCATCACACTTGCATATAAAAACAGAGTATGCACTCAGATCCACCTTGTAAACCTGCTGTGTTCATGAAGGCAATGCAGCTGTGATTTCACCATTAAAATAGTTCCTCTGTATCAGTCTTGCTCCAGAATTCACAAACCCTGCTGTTCTTTGATTGTTCTCCAATCTGTGATATAAAAGATTTGGATAAAAGCAGGTTTTTTTCCCCAGTTTGTCAGTATTAACAAAATCAAGAATGGGAAGATAATCTCATTATGATAAGATAAAGAGAAAATTTTATTTTCTTTATGATGTAGCCTTTGAGTACTTACCATCAATGGGAAGAGTTGCTCTTTCTGTAGCTTATTGTTGATTTTACTGTTGGTTTTACTGTTGACCAAGTTCAAGGTCATAGTCCAAATAGCTGACAATAGTAACATATGTGGAACTGCACTCACAAAGGTGCTTTTGTTGTCTGCTTCAGAGAGTATGGAGACTTTTTTTTTACTATTAATTTAATATAATTATCCCCTTTATGTCTATATTATTTATATTCAACCCTATAGTGACATTGTTGTGGTATATTCTCTGTTCTAAAGGCCTGAAAACTCTGATAGTAAGCATGGCCCAATGCTGACACTTACTTAGTTCATTAAAAGTATCAAATAAATCAGTGGTTGCCTTAGTTGTTCAGCTGCATAGCAAATTGAATGATGTAACCATAATCTTTCCTTGATTCACTTTAAATAAACAATCTATAAAGTTTGTTCTCTAAATTATTTTAGATTCTTACACTGTACACAGAAAGCATAAATCTACAATCCTGCCAATTTTTTGTTTTGATAAATTCTAGGATGAGGTAGCTTTTCACCAGAGAATTGTCTGGCTGCTCAAACTAATCAATCAAACTCTGGGAGCCAACAACCAGAACCACCAGGAGGCAAAAAATCAGGGGCCCAGGCAATAACAGGTGATAGAAGAGAAGCACTGGTAATAGTAATGACAAGTCAATAAAATGTGGATATTTAAAACTATAATTCTAAATTTTTTCTTTTGGTTCATAATCTATTATGTTCTCATTACTATTTATTTTTCATGCCTCTCTCTATTTGGTATTATCTGTTTCCTACGGCAGGTGAGTTTTGGTGTATTCTCGAGGGGAAGTGGGCTCAGCAACTATGCATTAAGCAGGCTCTTTGAGTGGTTGAATTTTGACTCTGGCAATGAGGAGCTAATTCTTTGCAACAACCTTAGTTATCTGGCTGAGTAAAGATCCCATTTGAGGCTCTCTTTCCGTTCCTGACTCTTTCAGGCTGCTAGTAATCACCACAGAAAGTTGATGGCACTGAGTTTTTCAAGCATAATTTTGTTTAGCTGAGTATGAGGAAATATCATGAGGTGCTTTAGACAGTGCCAGACCTGTTACCTTTAAATTTTTAGTGATTCAGCAGGCCAATGTAGTGCAGTAAAGCAATTTGAGAGCAATGGGAGCAATCTACAGTACAAAATGGCATCTTCTGGCAGCTGGAAATTAAAGGTAAAAGGGATGAACCGTTATTGCTGGAAATCTTAATTCTTACCAGACAAATTTCACTATATTTACTTTCTACATGTTTTTAACCAAGAGGAAAAGAAGACTTCATGGAAGTTCTAATTCTCAGTGATTAATGCAACATTGAAAAATAAGTCTCAAACTTTCTTGCAATGTGAGTAACTTTGTTAGGGAAATTGTTTTGTTGACATTTGTCTCATTTGCAATACATAGGCTGCTTTTTAAGCTGTTCTCATTTGTGAAATCAGCTCATTCTACCATTTGGGACATCACATGGCAATAGGAATCTCATGTAGCAGTTGTCTATTTGGTAGAATAACAAATACTGAGGTATGTTTTCCATGTCTTTCATTAATATATATCATCCAAATCCAGGAAGAGTGAATACCATGTGAAAAATAACTTTTCCCCCTTCCTCTAGGAAATAATTTTGTGAAACTATTGTAAAACAGAACTGGTGTAGGAACATCACTACAGTAAAGGCCATCTCTCTAGACTGGTGAACTATGTCAGTCTTTTTTATATAGGTAAATGCCCACGAGGGCTGAAAGAACAACCTTGCCCAGTTCCACAGTGACTTTTAATGCATCTGACCTGAAGGGTATGTTCATGTTGTAGTGTCCTAAACAGCCTCTTTCTTTCACTTGGCATGTTTTTGTTATTGTGTTTGTTGTTCAGTTGAATTTGATTGATCTTTCATTCTGGTTTCTTTATATTTTTAAAATTAGGACCTATGCTTCCCTCTGTGTCCTCTTATATTTCTGACTTGTTGCTTCTCTTCTTTACAGACCTTCATAATGTGACATAATTTATTTAACAATTCTTTCTGAGCTTAGTGTTTCATTTTTCCTGTATCAAGTTAGTTTTAGCCTTTCTGCAAATCTCTGTAATACCCTTGTTTTGATATTTCTCTTGTTTAAATCATAGTACAAAATATGCAAATCTTTGGCAAACCTTTTAAGTTTACTACAGTATTGCTGTTTTGGTGATATTTCTCTTCTACTGCCTACGCTTTGTTAGAAACAGCACATGCTTTAAAGAGCATGCACTAATTTTTCTCACAAATAAATCCAATTATGTTAAATACTTCAGAAATTTTTTGCTTCGCTTTCTGGTATTATTTAATAAGGTCTATTTATAACAATATATTTTTTTTCTAACCATGTTGTTCATGACAATGCTCTTTTCATCATCATTATTCCAAAGCAGAAAACCAGACCAGCCTTTACAACCTTTCTCTCTCTCTCTCTCTCTCTCTTTTTTTTTCCCCTAGTGCAGGCTTCATTCCCCTTGTTCCTATCATGAGAGAATAGAAAACGGAGTAAATATATAGAAATATATTTATAGAAATAAAACCTGTGCCCTTTCTCATCAACAGTTTTTCTGTGACCTCTGTAAAATCAACTTTCAACATCAGTGGGTGATATGTGAGTAAGGCCCACTGTTCAGAGGACACAGCTTAAATTCGCTATTATTTTATATAGCTGTTTATGCATATATATAAAGTGAAACAGAGGCAGGATAAAGAATCTTCAGGATTTTTTCCTCTGGATAAGAGTAAGCAGAAGACCAGACTCATGTTCTAAATCAACATAAAAAAAAATTCTGGATGTGACATTGACCTAAGCCCTATACCAGACAAGTATAACTAAAACTACAGTTAAATGATGGTGATCGTGACCACTGTTTATGATCTCAATAGTCTTACTTCTAGTGAAGCATGCAAAAGTCACAGAACTGAAATATGCATTAACAAAGCTGCTCCATGAGGCATGAAATATTTTGGTTGCTTTGGTCTTTAGAAACTCTCTGGTGAGTCTTGTATTGCCTTCTCCCTAATGAACCATTTTTTTTGACATTTTAAAGTTATGTATATTACATCCGGAGATGTCCACAATGAATAATACAGAATGATGGTGTCCACATAACCCTGTCATTTTGAATAATTTGTAACCTACAGGCATTTCTGTATCATTAATACAGTAAGTGTACTTTGTCAGCCAGACATGTTGCAATCCACTGCTCTCAGTCCTGTACAGTTGTTTTACAGAATGCTGAACAGCCTCAAACAAACAAGCTTATATTAATATCTTCCCAGTCTCTTTGGATTGCATCTTTTCTTTCAAAAATCATTCAGGCTTTTCTACATGTGAGCAATCTTTGTTGAGCAGTTACTCTCTTGTATAAACTTTCAGAGCCAATCACAGCATTACAATTTCAGATCCACGGAGTCACTCTGGCAGTAATGATGGAAACCTAGCAGGACTTCATTTCTACTACTGGATCTTGAGTTGCCGAGTGGAGAGATTATTTAACACATTGAGTAGTTTTATCAGACTTGTGACAACAACATGTAAATAAATGACTTAGTCAATGTATTCACTTATATCAACTGGATCAGTTAACAGTGACTCAGCATCGGGTTTAACATTGACAGAAAAAGCACCAAGTGGTTAAATTCTATGGCAGCTAATTTGATACTGCTTACAGTACCCTTCCATAAGGACTATTGACATGAAGATATAGTGAGTTTTTGGGAGAGAATTTATGTGAAAGTCTAGAGAACACAGGAAGAGGTAAAAAAAAAAAAAAAAAAAAAAAAAAAAGTCGCAGATTAGGTATTTTCATAGCAATCTTCACCAAAGATTTAGATACACTTGTTTCTCTGCATTTACTGTTTTGAAACCAGATAAATTATGGATTCTGGAAGCACACACTTTTGCTTTAACCAGCTATAAAATTATGATTTCAATTAAACGTGGGAACAGAGAGGAATTTACTTAACAAAAGGCACCATAGTAGTTGAAAGGTCTTTTGCCTCAAGTGGCCTGTTAAAGCTAAATGTCAAAATATATTTATTTTTCTAAAAAATGACATAAACAGTCATGAAAGAATTTCAAAGTTCTTTGGTACCTTAACCACACTGTAATGAACAGGCATATGACACCGAGGAAATTTTGAATATCCCTGCAAGATATTTCCCTAAATATCTAGCCACTTTTATACTTCATCCCTAATACTCTATTTTTGAGAACATGTTCTGCACATCCATGAACACAACCCGAGAGACTCTTTCTACCACTAGCACGGACAGTCTGATCTAAGAGGGTAGATTAGTTGACCTTGCTGTGCCTCCCTAATCTGAAATCCCACCTGTGGTTTGGAAGCAGCAGAGAGCCAGTGCTTTGGTGTAAAGAAGAAGGTTTCAGAATTGCCAGGAGCACTTCACAAGGAAAGATAATGTGCTTTTTTTTTTCTTTCTAGCCTAGCAAGAAGGAGCAGCCTCACTGGAGTACTTATAAAAGTTTGCCTGCTACACTTTTCCTAACCCTGTTTTGCCATAGCATCATAGATTTGAGCAGGTTGTGTATTCTCGAAGTTTAGAAGTTTATAGTTAAATAAGGTTTTGTTTTAGTGGTTTGTTTTGGAGTTTTTGTTTGTTTCTTTCTTTTTTGTTTTGTTTTGTTTTGGTTTTTTTTTTTCCTCCAAGTAGGCAGCCTCAGATGAAGTCTTTAAGAGTGGGTTTTAAATTATCTGAGTGCAGAACAAACTTCCTGCACAGATTTCACTAAGCAACAGCTTGTACTTTTTGTACACCTTTGACACTGAACGCTTTATCTTCCATTTTTACTTGCTCCAGGTGGCTATTTGGGAGCTTATTTCAGAGGACAGCACCTACCATGGTGAACTGTGGGCAGGGCAAAAATTGTGGATGTAGCTGTTCCTGATCCATTGATATATTCCCATTAGTGCCCAACTGGCAATACAAAGAGTCCTCATTTTTTTTTAACTGTATTGAGAGAGATGGGTGGTGGATCTCCTTGCAAGCTGAAAAGCCAGCAATTCTTCAGCAGTCATATACAGCCACCGTGAATCACAGGAAGGGCAAAGGAGGTATTAATAGCCATCTAACAGGTTTCAACTACAGTCCTTGGAGTCCAGTTATCAGAAACCTCTGCAACTAACCATAAATCACTATGTGATGGTTCCTGACCTTCCTGACAAAGATTAATAATCTTGTATGAGCATAGAGGATACAAAGACTGTAGGAATAGTCAGACATTTCAGAACCACATCTCCACTGCCTTACAAGCAATCATTTTTAGCTGTACAGCATTACCAAATTAACAGTGGTAAATATTTAATCAAGGAGCAATGTAAGGACCCAGCTTTTCTCTGAAAACAATTGATAGGCAATTCATATAAAAGACAGATGTACAAGATTGCAGGAAGCTTTTAAAATTCTCCCACAGCCTACAAAGGCAAGCTGAGTCAGGCAAGACCCTGAGAAGGCCAGCTTTTCAGGTTACAAAAGGCCTCTTCTTTTAGTCAGGCACTTGAAAGAGTTTATTGTGAATCTGAAAGCTAATTTTATCTTTACTTACTCATCCTGACAACTGAAATGAACAATGTCTATCTTCTTGAGTTAGTTGTTTCCCCCTCCCACTTTGCAGTGGCATGTTTGAGATTATCCACTATGATTGCAGAAGTCCTGCTTTGCTCCACTGAACACTTGATTTCCTGGCTTCATCTATCGATGGTAATGATTCAGACTCAGTGTTTAACTTTGATACACACTTTAAGCAAGTGTAACCTGTTCCTGTTTATTTTTGTTTCCAGCCTTGGATTTTTATTTTTTTTTAACTGTATTTCACATTTTGGTGCTGAATGGCATCCTTAGCTTCCTTACATTTTGGTTAGAATGTCTGAAGTACCAAAGAATTATTTTAATCTCTCCTCTATGGAGATAAAATCTGTACCATCATGCTATTCATCTACATAATATCCTTCTACTCCCAAACTTACAAATCCATTGGCCAGTTGTACTCAAATAATCTGTCTCAAAAATAACTCTTTTTCACAAATTTCCTGCAACCAGAGAAAGAGAGACTGTGGGATCTCATTGTTCCTTCACCATCAGGAGGTACCATCAAATCCAAAGACATGATGCAACTGTAGGAAACCAGGTTTCATTGCTTTGGCCACCCAGGGGGTGGCATTTTAAATGTGTCAGTGGGCCTTAAAACAGTAAACAATAAAATATTTGCAGAGGTACTTTACGCAACATGGGGGTTTGGCTATAAATGTATTATGTTTCCCTGATGTTTTCTGTACTATACAAGCTCCATGCCAACCTTCTGCAATTGGAATGAAAAGACTCAGCAAAGGCTATGACACCTGTAACCAGCACCAACACAAAAGCTGGAGTAATACTGACCCTCAGTCACGAAGGAAGGGTGGAACCTGGATGTCTGCAGCCCTCTGAGAGTGCAGCTGCCAGCTCAGGATGTCCCATGAAGAATGGTGAACCAGATGAGGGTTCACTTTCTGAGTCTTCTTAAATATTTGCCTTGGTATTTCTTTTACATTGTGACAGTAAAAAAAAGCCAGAATAGGAAGGTTTAATTTAACTGAAAAAGAGTGTTCAGGAAAGTCATAAAGAAAACGGGGACTGCTGATAATGGATCATTAGCAAAGCTCTTTCAGAGATGGAAAGCCCTTTGAGAACTCTATTCTGGATAATCATTCGTTGGTTTTTGTTTTGTTAGTTTTTGGTTGGTTGGTTTTCATTTGTTTGGTTTTCTTTGTTTTGTGTGACACTTTTTTCTTTGGCTGGTTTTTGGCCAGATTTTTGGTGTGGATTTTGTTTTGGATTTTGTTGGGGTTTTGGGTTTTTGGTTGGGTTGGTTCTGTGTTTTTTTAACCAAATAGGAAGGAAAAGATCAGTGTTAGACTCCTGATGTTTGGATTTCTGAAACAAAGCTTTGGTATGCAGTTTTTGGTCTCCTTCCTGTTGAGTAAGGAATGGATTAGGGTTCCTCTTTGAACTGTCCTGGCTGGTTGTTCTCAGTCCCCTTGGAGACTCAGTCTAAAGCCGTGTCTGGTCTAAAACTGCACCAAAACCAAAAATTGTGGGAGAAGAAATTGCCTCCTAAAGACTAAACCAGTGAACCAAAAATGACATTTGATGCAAGATCTCTGCTGCCAGAGATTGTACAAGCTCAAAAGAAGACGCAAATCTTACTCCCTTCTACTTAGGAAACACCAAAGAGGAGAGAGTGACTAGCAATAAAGTGAATGGATACGGTGAAGAGAATACAAGAGCATCTCTTTTGAGATTATTCTGACTCACTGACTACCCATGTGCAGAATTAGAGAAATTTCAAATTATTAATAATAATTCCTGCGCACTTCAGCTTAAAACAAGAAGTTCATTGTCTGTTTTGGGAGTTGCTTCTTTTGGGGCTTCTCATGTGTACGACCAAAGACTAACTAGGGTATCAATATTGATTTATTATACAGGTGACTTCTGCAAACCAAGGTCTGGCACACTCATTACACTCAAGGAGTGAGAGAGACACTTCCCACCTATAGTAAACAGACAGACTGGCATGCTTAATAATGAAAGTCTGTATCTCATTCTACACATAAGCTTGTCTGTGGGTAAACTTCACTCTGCACTGGAGTTTGTGTGCAGTGCACACCCATTATTGCAGCATCCTTCCTGTAGTTCTTCTTGGTAGTCGTGGCTATGACTTCTGACACTTCCCAGTCTCAGTGGTCACCTCTTTCATATTGTTTATTATCTAAAGTACAAAGGATGTCAGAAACCATGGTTCAAGATCCTTTCTGTTTGCTTAGACTCACATCAAAAAGCAGTTTTCTTCTGGAACCACAGCCTTACAAATTCTTGAAAAGTGCTGAATACTGTTATGTCTTCTGTGATCTCAAAGATGTTGGTTTTCAATATCTTCCATCTTCTTTTAGGAAAATTATGTTATCAGTCTCCACAATAAACTGTCTGTTGAGGGTGGGGAATACAAATGAGCTAAGGTTTATTAGCACTGTTCAAAAACTAGGGTTCTCTGTCATGATTGTTCCCCTGCATTTCTGAGTCCTTCACAATTGGTTTTTTGTCAAATCATTCCTGAGGGGTACAGTGAAGGAAGTAATGACACAAATTCTTTATTGCAAGGCTTGGCCAGGTAGACCACTGCAGTTGAAGGTTTAGACATAATAAGCAAAGGATAGCTAGAACTCTGTGAAATTGGGGTAGTTTGCAAATTGCAAAATCACAGTTCACTTTTCACACCGAACAGTTTATCATACAGAGCAAGAAAATGTAAGTGTATTCGTCGTTACTGAAGGAGAAGAGTTAAAAGTTTACTGTGCTTTGGGACCTCATTCTGGATTGAAGAAAACCATATCTTATGTGGGTATCTAATTCATTACTGTTAGTAAGGGCCTGGAGGTTAGTTCATGGAAAAGAATATTATAAATTTTACTGTGTTTGCTGTGACAGTCTTGTTTTCTTACCAGTCATTCAAATAGCTTCCATTCTGCAGCAATTTCTCATGGCCATGCACTGATGCATTTCATATATTTACATTCTCTATCCTGCTCAACATAAACTGCAAGGGCAGACATTCTGTGACAGTACAACAGTGACATTTCAGTAAGGAATGCTGTATGAGTTTGGCCTGTAAATTCTTGATACAATCTATACTCCTCAAATTCTGTATGACCAGGCTCCCAATGACAACATATATACAGCATGCAAATTTCAACACTTATACTTAGCAAACAGATAGGTTTATCAATAATAACTTAGCTGTCTTTATTTAAAAATAATGATGGAATGAATTTTCATGCTTTGATGTCTGAGCCTCGTTCATCTTGTGTGTGTTATTTGTCTATGAATTTAGTGTTCTGTGAGAGTCAAGGATAAAATGGGTATTGTCCCTTTGCTCTTTTTGACTAGCATAAATAACTGATTCCACATAAAATGTAGGGTATATTTCTCAGAGGAAAAGATTATAGCTAGCTTTTTTTGCTGTTATCTTCTGCCTCTACTGATAAGCTTTCCCATAGCATGCTGGGTTGTCAGAAGCGAACAAAATAATCAGAGATGAATATTTAAAGTTCTGCTTTGTTCTGAGATGCATAAAGTGCCATGTTTATAAGGGGAAAAAGTATAGCAGGAATAACTAGGAATGTCATCACATACAGAGATTTGCAATTAGGGTTTCAGTTTTAAATCTGAATGAAGAACCACAGCAATGAGACATCCCACTCTTTACAAAGCCTTTGGGAAGGACTAATCAGTGCAGCCCACTTGTCAGTGAGTTTCTCTGGCAAAAATGGTCTCGACTGCTCTTTTGGTCTATGACATTCAGACTAAACTGGGTGTTTATATATGCCAAAGTCTCCACACATTTTATTAGTGGATGCAACAAGTCAGCTTGCACATAACATATCAGATCCCCAGGCAAGCTTTTCCTAAGAACTTGGACGTCTTTTGCTTTCTGAATTGCATCTGCTTTATTCCTTGTCATAAAAAATTAAGGAACTACTTTGAACCTGCTAAAGAAAGCAACCTCCAGTAATATGACAAAGGATGTGCATTTAAAGATGTTTTGACTGCACAACCTACATCTCAGAAAAAAACCCCAACCAGCTAACCAAACAAAAACAAACAAACAAAAACCCCACAAACAAGTGATTGAAATGAGATAATTGCTGAGTTGGGGTGAAGGAGGAGATTTTGTACCCATAACAAGATACATTTGTTCAGTGACTGAAAAACACTAGGTTTATGCTTTGTAACCAGACACATGTTCGTGGATATTTATCATCCAAAAATCTGCTGGTGATGATCTTCTTTGGGCTTCTAATTAAAATAAAAAATATCTATTTATTTATCGGTCTGATCTAGTCACTTAATTTAGCAATAGTTATGTTGCTAATTACTCCATGGTGAAAGAAATGTGAAGCAATTTGTAAGAAACTGTCATTAGAACATTAAAAAAGGGGGAAAGAGTTTTTAAGCAAATATTATTGCTCCACTTAGTCTTCTAGGAAAACAAGAAAGGAACAAACAGGTCTCCAATTATTTCATATTGGTGCATATATTTGCATATTTTTCTGTGCAAGCATAACAGCACAGAACAAAACAGCACACTTGCCTAGTTTTGCTAAGTATCACACATGAATCAGTCATGCCTCAAATCAGTCATTTCAATCAGTTTGAGAGCCACCCTAAACAAAACATCTCTGAAAGACACATAAAGATATAAATTGACTTATAATGCCCTCAGAAATAATAATTAATTTACAATATTAATGAAGAATACTTTTGGGGGAAAAAAGGCAAATTTGATGTTTTTATTAAGTATTATTTATGTTATTTATACTATTACATTAACTAAAACTGTCAAAACTTTGAAAATAGGTATTAGAAAACTATTCAGGAAAAAAAAGGAAAAATCTAGGAAAATCTACTGCTATGAATGAAAGCATTCGTGAATTTTAATGTTGTACGGCTCACTAGAGATTGTGTTTACAGCATTCCCACCTATTTCATGCTCTTGGTTTCCCTCAAACATTTAGCTTTTTAGTCACAACTGAAAACTGGGCTATTCCATGCAGATGGAGTGAAAGACTCCCTCTTTTTATATCATCTGGGCCAGTTTGCCACTTCATGTCATGCCTTTCTTTTAAACGAGACAAGAAAATCATTATGGCATTTTATTTAAAGTGTTAATTTATATGATTAATTCTTTAACAGATCTGACAAAATAATAATACTGGTTTTCTATCAGTGTTGCTTTTGTGAAGAAGGTACAATAGCTGATGTTTTATGAGAGTGATGTCTTTACTGTAGAGACCTACAAACTTACCCCAATTTTGGGACTCAAACTTTGGAATTGAATTTTCATAGGCATATGGATCACATGGGAGAGCCTCATAGGAGAATTGGATTCATAGAACTGGAAGTTAATTAAGTTCTTTGGTGCTTGTTTGGTTCTTTGTTTTTACATTCTGATACTCAGCAACAGCTTTACTATGATTAGTTTTGAATTTCTTGTATTATTGAATACATTAGTAAAATATTCATTGAATGAATTAAAAAAACATCAAATAGAAGTATGATATTTTTCCATCTTAGTATTCAGTTATTATTTTTCTCATTGGAATAATCTTTCTGAATATATCTAGAAAGTTAACTCTTGCTACAAGAACGCATTTCATTATTTCATGTCAATATACATTGTTAAATACTTTGGGAAATCAATACGCTGTTTCACAAAAGTACTTTATTTTTTACAGTGCTGTAGTTGATTTTCCACTGACTCCAGCAGAAACACCTTATCTTCAACACGTGCTAGACATCATCAATGTCATTTGCAGTTCCTTTTTTTTTTTTTTATCTTTATAAGTGAATTCTAGTTCATTGGGAAGCCTCAGAACAAGTTTAAATATGGTAGTTTGCAGTATAGAATTTGCAAAGACTAGAATGACTACATTGATAAATTAAAAAAGTGGGTGGGAAGATTGAATTTCCACATTATATCCTGAATAAAGCACTGTATTTAGTGTCTTTTCCATCTAATCATGGGATCAGATAGCTCTTTAATCAGTGCTTCCAGCTACTTCTAAGCTCTGGAATTTTTTGTGAAGTACCTAAAAGCCCATAGATGGCAGCCGGGAAAATTTCTAGTTTTCTTCTGCCCTACTTAGAGAGGAGGAGGAAAAGCAGGATTGGTGGTCTAGCAGAAGCCAATTTAAAGGGCACGGTGAGAGGAAGAGGATAAGGAATAAGCCTCTACAACATCTTGCCTTTAAACACAAGAAGACAAAATGGAGCAATGCTGCTGAAAGAATTGTTCAGGGAGACAGAGCAAGGAGAGCATGCTTGAGAAGACAGGAGTAAAGGGAATGGCAAAGGTGAACTGAATGGTAGAGAAAATTGAAAAGAACACAGTCATTTTTGCAAAACAGTCTTAAAGACAGCTGTAGATGTTCCTTTTTTATCCAAGGTGTTGTTGGAGTTATTGTTACTGAAGAAAAAGCTCTATGACAGCCCTAAGTGAACATGTGCAAGGCGTTATGTGAAGTGCTTTGAACCTTTTATGCCGAGGCTTGAGAAACCCAGATGGGAGATGTTTGGTATAATGCCTTTAACAGCTAGCACATCTTATGAATGTGGTGTGATTTCAGTTTCCTGCTGTTTGCTCACAGCACTCCTTCTACAGTGGGAGTGTATTCTGGCTTGAACACATTCTGCTATCGCATCATTTTGTGTTGCAACATCAGCACAGGCTTTGAATAGTTCAGTACTTGGCATTCTCAGAAGTTATCTCTTAATACATTTTATTGAGTACCTCTCCATCAAAATCAGACATAATTAGTTACTGGCACCCCTAGCTTGGGTATAAAAATAAATCTGCCATTTTAAGCAATTGTTTGAATATATAATCTCCATATAGAGTGCTCACTACAAGAAAAACATGTAGTAGAAAGTCTCTGCACATATGGTCTGGGCCATGATTTAGGGCGACTTGTCCTTAGTGGAACCTACCAAAGGCAAATTATAAACAAAGGCAAAGAATCCTGTTAATTCATCAATTCTGTTTCTAACATTTAAGACTGACCCCTGAAGCAAGGACAGGAACACAGTGTTAGCAAGTGCAAATGGAGGCTTTCTCCCTCCATCAGAATTCCTTTTCCAGATCTTTCCACTGGTAATGTCTAGGTTCAGGCAAAATAAATCTGTAATTCTTAAACTGTAAAGGTAGAAAACTCCAGGGGGATCTTAGAGATACTAAAGTAAACAGGAGGTTTTATTGTACTGCTCACTCATTTAAGGACAATAATGTATAGCTCAGAAAAGAAATTTGAATGGTTTCTACTAAAGGAAGGAACTTCAAGGTTAAAACAAAATTCTGTTTCTCTCTGCAAGAATGTCTCTGAGAAAAGCTTTATTCAGTATTTTAAATATTTTAAATATTTTGTCTGACCTTCAAGCCATATAATATGTGCCCATTCAAAATTTAAAAAGAATGAAGTTTCACAATTTGATAGGAACTTGTGGGTGGTTTGGGATATGGTTAAATATTGTAAAGTTAGTTACATTATTTATTGAGTGGAAAGGAAAAAATAACAACAGCAACAACAACAACAATAACAAAGAGGAGTAGAACATTGAACAGTAGCTCCTAAATTCAAATTTCACATCTGTCATAAACTCCCCTCTGAGCCTGTGTGATTCTTTTGCCCTTCACCAATCTCGGTTCTCCTAAAAACAAGAAGACATGAGGTGCTGCATCTCAAATGATAATCCGTTGTATACATAAGTGTCATGACATGGAGTTAGTTTCTTGATTGAAGTCAAAGACTTTTTTAAAACCAAACTCTTACTTCCTTCATGCTGGCTACCAGATGTTGCCAAACAAGATATCACCACACAAAACAGTAACTGGTATTTCTGCAAGAAATTTATTACACTCTGTGTAATAAATGAAAACAAAGTAGCTATCTTGTATTCAACAAATCATTTGTGTGTGGGGGGGTTTTGCACAGGAAACTTTTCTTATTTTTTCACTGGAAGAAAATGACCTTATTTCATGTAGTACATTTGTATTAAAAATTATAATTTATTCTAATATTAAAGGCCAAATTTCTGTATCGTTTAGGGCTAATATTAATTTGCATTAATAATGACCTCTATTATCTTACTGTGAGGTCCGTGTTTTTATTAACCCAATTTATATTAGCTTTTATTGCTAAGGAAATGTGTATGCATTAATATGTGCAGACTGTATCTCTTGTAGTTTAGCAATGCATGCCAGGAAGTGCCTGTCAAGGAGAGTCAAAAGCTGCTGTTGGATACAATATATTAATAGTTACATCTGACAACAATTCTCTTGGAATTAGTGTCAGTCAGGTGGGTGAGAACAAAATATGAGTGAAGAGAGTGGTTCTACTCTGATAATGTCCCAGCAGGATGAGAGGTATCAAGGCCAAACTTCACTCTTTTTGAGGAAGACATTCTCCTTTGGAGCTCAGGATTTTCCTTTGTGCACCTTCGGAGTGGCAACTGAAGCTGTACTAGTTGAAAAGCAGCAGCACCCCCAGAAGACTGCTGTTAGCACCTCTGATGAAAGTCTAAGCTCTGCTGAGAGATGTCCATGCTTTACAAATGTGTTAGACTTCACAGATGGTCTGACTACCTGGAACAGTTTCAGTCCCAAAGTGAGAGAGGAATGAATTGGAGCAGGCAGAATACATCAGGTTTGCTGTCCAGCTTAAGCACATGGCACTGGGCTGCAGTGTCACAGGCAACAGTGTGAGATGCTCAGAGATGCTGCACCTGAAAGAAGTCATTAGTCTCACTGTGTGACCAAGGACTCTGTTTCACAATAAAGTAACTCTTCATATGCCCCACTCACTGAGTGACTGAAACCAGGTGCTTTTGAGGTGTGTTCAGATTCTTCATTCTCATTTGCTGCCCAAGGATATTTGAAAATGTAAATAACACATTTACATCTGTAAATGTATCTTCATATGCTTAAATGAAATAGAATAGGAAGACTATATTTATGTGACTTCATGTATTGCTGGAACATTCACACCGAGCTTAATGAAGACTACCTGGGGGCTACACCTTCTGTTCATTTGTGAGGGGATCACTGAAGCAAACACTATTGTTATTAAAGGCATATCGAACAATAAGCTTTTTTATTTCCTAATCTTAAATCTGATAGGAATTTACTATTGAATGTTTGTACTAATGCCACAGTATGTACATTTAGGTGCCTGAAAGTGAGATCCATAAGACCATGGAGTACTTTGCTAAAGGAAATGGTGGATGATGGTGCAGCTAGGGACAAAATAAACTGATTCAAAACCTTGGAGAAGAAAAGGACTCCAAATGGGGATGTTCAATAAGACGGATTTGGGGAGTGACACTCTGATGGTGTCAATGTAACAAGTCAGAGGAACCATGTATTTCCTATGCTTGTCAGCTTGTTAATGGAAGAGGGTACCAGCACAGCTTACGTGCTGAACCCTTCCCATCATCACAAAAGCTAAAGATTGTTTTGTCAGTGGATCTCCTAACTGGGTTGTCTTCTCGTATAAGAATATTTGAGCTCCAAATTATATTTCACTTTAGCACTGTTTTTTAAAATGTTTAAGGAGAGATAATTCTCTTCAGTGTTAAGAGTAGGAGTTGAATCTATGGTCCACCATGGCAAATCTTTCAGAAAATGATTTTATAAACAAACCTCTTGTTTCTTCTAAGTTCTGTGTGCAGTAACACTGCCTGCATCTCACAATGACAGAATGGTTGTTTCCTTACACTGTCTTGTACTGACTTTCTTTACAAGTACTGAAGCATTATCCATGAGACCATGCTTTGACATGGCATATTTAAGAAAAATTTTCAGCAGCTTGTTCTGCTACAGCAATGTAAGTTCTTTCACTGATTTCTTCAAGGTGACTTTTCTTCTATTAATATACTTATTCCATTAGACCTATTCTTGACTTTCCTGTTTCTGAAATTAGTATATAGCTTGCTGAGTCAGAGAATGGAAACAGGAGTTTTGCCTCCTGAGGATATTGGCAGAAAATTATGGAACACAAGGCCCTAGTGTTGTCAACCAGCCATGGCAAATACATACATTTGCCATTTCTTTTATTTTAAAGCCATGAGTGGTTTTAAATCAGACCTTTTACCTCTGTGTACCAATGGCCATACATTCTTGTGCATTTGTAGAATATATAGCTGTACATTAGTTATAACACCAATGATCAAGTGACAGATGTATACCAGATACAAAGGTATTTGCTTGCAAAAGTGAAAGAAGAAACTGAAAAATGAGTTTCAATTCTCGTGCCTAAACTGATGCCTGAATCCTGCAAAAATGCCCTCTCAAAACAACATTAGTGGAGATAGATAGAAAAGTACCTTTATTGGAAGCTTCCAGGTGCACACCAGAAGTACATGATGATACAGTTTTTACAGCTTCCAGTAATTGGCAGATATGTTATCTAAAACCAACCCATGCTACCCATTTCCCCTGGTGCCCACCCTCAAAAGCTCAGAACTGCCCCTGGGAACCTCTTCAAGGGCTCTGGGCCATCTCTTCTGTTTTGCCTCCAAGTTATCTTGCACGTGCTTCTTCAAAACACTGTATCCTTGACAAAGCTTGGAAATGTGTGAGAAAGTGTCCAGTGATTTCTAAACACCACCTAACATGTAAGCAACCCAGGAAAACCTACATATTTCTAAAATCTACAAGATCTACAAAATACACTAAAATCCTTAGGCTTCACCTAGATGTAGTGGGCCAAACAGGTTCAGAAGCACAGGATCTAACTTGAGTCACACATATACACCTTATTTTGCAGACAGATAATACTTGTTTTTCTATTTTCAGATTCTTATTATCAGAAGACTGAAAAAAAAAAGTTATGGTAAAAAAATGGTGTGAAAACAGTTGTTCTTGTGGTTTTCTAATCAGGAAGGCACAAGACAATATTCAAAATCTAAAACTAAGTCTTATATTAATGTCATTGCCAGCAATTATGTCAAATATAAAAATATTTGGATAAATTTCATATAGGCATTTTTAGGTTTCAATTTTGTTTGAGCTATTAAGTCTAACAAGGTCCATTGACTGCTTTATAATTATCCTATTGTTGTGGATCTGTATAGTCTTATCAGATATGAGGTATAATTGGTCAGTGCAGTGCAGATTGTAACAGCAAACTATTAGCCTCTAAACTATAATAAATATTATGATACTTTCCATATGTTTTATATTTCATTCTCATATTTCATTTTCCTTTCATTTGTTTCTCTTGCAAAATAATGTGGGAGGGGCTGGGGGGGAGAGAAGAATGCAAACACATTGCAGACTTGTGATGAAAGGAGGTCATCTGACATGTATACTTATATACATTTAATTTTGTCCTGCAGGTGTTTACTCTTGTAACAGATCCACAATAGTTTTCAAAGTGTGAATCTTGGAAACTGATGACTTGACTAGTCTTTTTTCTCCAGTCCATTTTTAAATGTCTGAACAGCATTTAGAAATTACTTCAAAGATTTCAGCTCTCACAGTTCACATTTTCAACTTCTAGCAAACATTCAGGCAACTGAAGCTTGGCCCTGAGACTCTTTGGTTTCTTTTGAACTCTCTGCTTCCACTTTTCTGCTATTTCATGCAGTTAAATGCTGTCATAGCTCCATGGCACAGCAATGGGTTTATGAGTCTGTGTTCAGCCTAGAAGTGCATCCTTTGTAGTCTCACACCAGAGTCCTGTTCACTTGTCCATCCTCAGTCTGACAGCTTTCTACTAAGTTCTAAAGAAAGACAAGGAAGGCCCTGCTGGATAATATGTTACTGTTTGGAATCAAGTGAAAGATCTATTATTTACAGGCTTGGGGTATTTTAATAAAAACTTCAGAGATGTGCCCAAGCTGATTATTTGAAAGTACATTATTTGAAAGACCAGCATAAAACCAGACTAGAACCAATGAGCATCCTTCAAAATATAACTAATTAAATAAATGACACTGTGCAGATGAGGAATCTGCCAAGCACACTGAACAATCCTTTTCAAGCTGTGGGTCTAACATAAAAAGCTTTCTAAAATATGTATGCATATTTATATATGTATCCATACATGAAAAGACAATAATGAAGACATTCAGCCATTAGCATTTAACCCCATGTAATTAAAAGAGACTTATCTGCTACTGCTGAATTTTGTAGTCTTGATTGGTTTTTGCGGTCTGCGATCCTTTGTCAAACTGACACCTTGTGAAACAATCCTTTACAGCAATCCTAAATTGATGTAAGATGCTACTAGTTTGGAGCAGTGACATTTTTCTTTCATGGAAATAAGCACACGAGGACAAGAACAAGGGCAAGTTGCCCTAAGCATGGGCAGCATTCAAGAGTAAAAACTTCTCAGAAGCATTCTGTTACTGTTTATGTCTATTTCCTCTTTAAGCAGTTATCATGGAAACAACTAGATGGTATTTAGAAAGAGAATTTAAAATAAATCTTTTATTTCCCCAGGAATTACTGAAGAAATATTAAATTACATTTCAAAGGCATTTAACATGTTTTGCTTGTATTACTGCTTTTAAAAATATGCAGGGCTCTTTCTGCTTGGAATATAGTGTCTCTTTCAAGATAATGTGTTGTTCAGTTTCCTGGCTGTGATGCTGCAAAAATATGCTGCCTCTGTTTCCTACTCTCTGCAGACATTTCTCTTAGTAATACAAGCTCAGGGGTTATATATTTCCCCATGCTGAGAATCTTCTCCTTTTCCTCTATAGGAGTATTCACTTTTAAGGTGATTATTATCCATTTGAATGATCTTGAAGCTCCTACTTTTGGGAAAGGCCAGCATGAAACCACAGGGGTCCCTTAAACTCATTTTGAGAAAGTAAATGGTACATTGACTTTGCACTGGCCTTTGGCAGATGGGTAAATTTTACCTTCTACTTCAACTCTTGACTTATAAAATTCATTTTTGAAATGTTGTAAGGCGCTCAGGTCTGATAATGTCCTATTTATATTTTCTTTAAAACTCATATACAACACTGAAGAAATGCTAAATTATTGCCTGGTGGTATGTATTTTCTTTACATTGCAGTGAAGAGACACTTCTGTGCCATCAGGTATGTCTGCAGCCGTGGGCACACACGTGGTGCTGGAGGGTTTGTTGGAAGGAGCTCTTTACACGCCCCTTCCTTCCCCCTCCTGTTATTGTGCTCCAGGGTAGGGAGGACAGCTCTGCTCCCCCAGGGACACTGAGGTGGAGATCTGGGTCAACTGCATTTCCCATGTTTGTTTCACCCTGTTCTAGATCGTCCTTTTAAAATAGTAATTGATACTCACGGTTCCTTCTCTTTCTCTTTCTTGAACCAGATGGGCTCCAGAACAATTCTCTGACTACCTAAAGGTATAAAAAATTTAACAAACTGTGTAACACCTGTATCAGGTCTGACATTAGAGAGAAGTTACCTGCAACCTACAAAGTGCAGCTCACAAGGACCTCACTACACTCCAGCTCCCCCCAGCTGCAAAGACAGTGACATCTTGAATACTGAGGACGAAGGAAGAGAGTAAAAAAAGGCTTGAGGAAGAAAAATTCAGCCTATTTTAATCCTCTCAGTGTTCCATTTGTAACACAGTGCATGGGGACTTCGATTCACAAATCCTGTTAGCAAACACTATTAATGTATCTGGTTCCCACGACACCACTTTCAAAATTGTTCTCCTTATGATTTTGCACCAGCAACACCACAGTTTACAAAAATTATCAACAGAAAAAAAAGTAACCTTTTGGGGATATCAGTAGTGCTTTCTCACTTCATGGTCTTTTTCAAGTAGCTGTCTCATAAGAGTGTTCTCCAACTTTTAACACACTCTGTCACCTGCATCCTTTTTCTGAGTAAGCACTTTCCATTTCATTCCTCTGCATTCATGTGTTTGTTTCTGAACCTAGCTTGTCCCACTCCATTGACTTGAATTAAAGATTTTTTTCCTATTTACAGAAATATTTTTTCAAATTCTAAATCCAGGTTTTTTGTTTGGTTTTGTTTGTTTTGTTTTGTTTTTGTTTGTTTGTTTGTTTGGGTTTTTTAGCTTGTATTTTTGAACTGGTCAAAAACAAGCTGTACCAATAATGTAACCCAAGGAGGGTAATGGGAATGTTTTGGAAAAGAATGCTTATTTAATTGATTAGCTTTTGATATCACAAAGCTAAAATTCATATTTAATTGCCATTTGGCATTTCTAATTTCCTCAGTTAGAACCTCTCCCTTTAAAATTTAAAATAATATAAAAATGTCAAAAATCTTGCTTCTTTGAAATTTGCTTATAGAATGACTTGCAGCAATTTGCTAAGTCTCTATGTCAACTTAAAATATACGGATAATTGTTTTTCTGGCACAGACTGTTTTTAATTTTATTTATTCATCTTTCCTACATGTATCACTCTTTAATCTATTTCTGTTCCACTTGTTCTGAACAGAGAACATATGGATAACAAAAAATTGCATTAAAAACTGCTGCCTCTTACAGGTCATGAGTTTGGACTGAGCCAAGAACACAGGATCTTTGAAGCTGTTGGTAGCATAGGAATAGTAGAATTATTCCACCATATCATACTAATGTGGCCCACTGGAGCCAACATTCACCAACAGTTACTAGTTGCCAGGGAATACCAAAGTGGTGAAAGATGTGAAGGACTGTTGTGTTAGCAGACAGGATTTTTAGTCTCAGGTCAGCTACTGATCTACTCTGTCACCTTTTCTTCTGATTTATAAGCAGTTAACGCATCATTACTGGCATCAGGGGTGGCAATAAAACAGGAATAAATAACCAACATTATCCAGAATTTTCTGTCCCTGAGCCACCATCCAGTGGACTGTGCGGCTAGTCTAGCACTGAACGTCCAAGGCTGAAAGTGCCCAGGGCCATCTTCCTCCTCCTTGCAAGGGCATGTTGCAAACCTGACTGCAAATCTGGGTACTGTGTGATAAAACCAGGCAACTCTGGTTATGGGGAAGATGGGGACTTGGGGAAGATTTTGATGAATGGGGACAGGTAAGGGATTGTACACAAATGGGTTTTCTAGCTGCCTTGAGATGTATCTAAGCCATGACTATGACTCAAATTTTGCTATGGGGCATTCACTTTTGCACTTGAATAGTCACAGAGTAAGGGAACCTTAAACAAATGGCTGTTACAAACATTATAGTGTATTTTTGGTAAAACAAATCCAAGGGGTTTATAGGAAAACAGGCTGGAGCAGTAAATCACAGAGGATCTCATAAATGTAAATGCAGTGCCCAAGGCTTAATATTTTCTTATTCTATCTCCTCTTTCTTTTTTTCTTTTTATTTTTTATTTCTTCAAGCAACATTTCACGTGAAGCTTTACAGCATATAATAAATTTTAACCCAACTAGTAATTAGCTTACATCTGACTAATACATCTTGCAGGATGACATCATGGAGCTGCTAAAATCACCTTAGGAGGACATAGTAATGGCATGCTGCTCGAGGTTGGAGATAGAGTTTATAAATTTGACTTTCCTTTCAAACTAACCATATTAAAGCTTGCTTGTGGGGCAACAGGCATGAATATTTAAACCACTAAATGCATTGTTGAATCTATCCAGAAGTCTACCAGGAAACCCAGTGCATATATTAGGTGTTCTACCATTGATGGCAGTCTCTGAGCTCACAGTTATCTGATTGATCATGAGCCCTTAAAAAACAATTTTAAGGCAGATGCAGTGTGTTTTTTATTATGAAAACTCCATAAAATATTTAACAGTTGCTGTTAGCTAGATTACGGAGGTTTTTGTGGGGTAAGAAGTCTCAGATAAAGAAAGGCAGCATGGAAGGTGGAAGAATTTGGCAATCAGACAGATTGTTTCTTTTTGGAGCTGATGGTCTTGAATGATAAAAGAGTTATTTTAAGATGTAGAAAACTTCCACTGTTCATTATTTCCCATGAACAGGAGAAAACACAACTCCTTCATGACCAGCATTTTGTCAGAGTGTAAATAATAAGGCTGAAAAGGAAGATCTTTGAAGCTACCATTTCCCTTTTGGGGACCGGAGCAGCATTAAACTACTCCTCAAATTGTTTTCATGGCTTCATATAAGTGATTCCTGGGTTCTTCTGCAGTCCTCTTTCCTTGAAAGATCAGAAGTGGGGAGAAAGTCTGATATGCTGAAAAAAGTCTGGCTTAAATGTGTGGACCTTTATCCATCCTCAGGAGGCAAAGTAGGATTTTCTGTCACTGGATGCAGTGACACTGAGGGCAAGTTCTAACTGGAAAGACTGGGATCAAACCCCTCAACCTCTAATGCCAAGTCTTTCCTTGATAGTTTCTTAGTATCTTGGCATGAAGCTATGTTTCAGTATATCCAAAAATCTTTCTTTAAGAAGGGACAGAGGTTACAGTTTAAAAAAAGAAACTGTGTGTCAGTGACTTAAATTTCAGTAGGATCCCTAACAATTTGGACACATATGCAAATTTTAGAACTTCATTATTAAATGTATTCAGTCCTCTCTGTTATCTCTTTGTAGCTGGGTACACCTGAAAGACTTGGTCCTTTGAAAACCAGGTTCTATGTGAACAGTTTAGTCTAGGCACTCCAAACACCAGAGCTGGAAAACCCAGGCCTTGAATTTTCTACTGGAAAAGCTGTTGTGAAGAATGAAACCTTGTTTGGGGAAAATATTTTACACTTTTGCTCTATCCCTCCTCTTTTGTATCTGTAATAACAATTAGGACTTTTGACTGATAATTGGTTTTCTTATTATGAGTTTCACAAATCACAATTATTTTAAAAATAATTTAAGCTTTTGATAGTGCAAATTTTTGGCCAAAGAGAAAGTCAATGACTTGAATGTAGGGGCAAGTTGAGACTGAGTGTTGAACTGCACTTCCCAAGACATGAGAGTGTGTATCTAGAGGAATGGTGTTGAATGCTAAGGCCAAGAGGTGGGAAGCTTAGAGCAACATATCTGCATAGAGAGGACAAAGAGGAAACTTCAAAGCTTTTTTTGTTTCGTTATTATAAAGAAAAATTTAAAAATCCACTAGGGATTGAGTTGGGGGTTTTATGCATTGGTTCATAGAAAAATTCATGTCACACAGTATCTAAGGAGACCTTTAGCCTAACCTCTTGCACAAAGTGGGATCAATACATAGTTTGGACTGGGTTACTCAGAGTTTTTTCCAGTCAAGGCTCAAAAATCTGATAATGAAGACTAGGATGGAGATGAGGATTTGTGGTTAAATTAATAGTCATCCTCAGATTTGCACCTTCTCGGTCTGAAGAGAGATTTCACTTTTCTTGATCACTTATGTATATAAACTGTTAGGCAGACAGTGCCTTGTTGTTTTATCTCTAACCTTCTTGTCCTGTCAATCATACTTAGCTGAATGTGCTTTTTGACTTGTGAAAAATGCTAGCATCCTGTCTCCTAAAAATGAGAGAGAGAGATTTGACTTCATGGCAAGCAGTTCCTGAGTGAAAGGAATATCTGGAATGTTAACAAAAAAATGACACTCCAAGTAATGTGTCTGAAGTGGAAAGGTCGTGTGATAAAACACACACTTGACGGGATGCTGTCATTTACAGGGACTCAGAAATATGTGTGAACTCCAGATGTTGGGAAGAACTCGAGATGCTTCAGGAATCTGAAAAAATAGCTTCTTATTTCACTGTTAATCATTCTGTTTTGCTAAGAATCTGATTAGACATGAGAAGAAGCCAAGAACTTCAGTCTATTTTGTATGTCCTGATTTTGTCCTACAGGTTGGCTAGTGTACTGTGGAAATATGTCAGCCCCAGGACAATGTTCATGAGATTTCACTTGTGTTCTGGATAGGCAATCACTCTAACCCACCACACCATGCCCAGAGGTATCACCAAGCCAAAAAATCTAAGAGTGGGGCATAATCCTTCAGAAAAAAGAAAATAGAGTTTCTAGGTAACCTAACTAATTTATACTCATGGGACTCCTACATGACAGTGTGCATGATGGAGAAATTTTACTCAGTGGGCCCTCCGGAGTAGCTTGTGTATGAAAGTTAAATAGATTCATAGACTATTGTGATCTTTCCTAAAGGCAGACTGCAAGATGAAGGGCTTACAGAAGAGCTAGATTCCTAGGGAAAATTTGAGAAGTCTCCTTGACAGATTGATAGCTGAGAGATGCTGAGTGAGAAATTACTTAGAGCTCATTCAGAGTAACATAGTTAAACTTCAGTTTAATTAATGTTTTACATTTTATATTCAGTCTTCTATTTTTCTGCATAAGACACTAAAAGATTGTTTGTGAATAGTTTGTGTGTGTCTTTATTGGATTCTAAGTATTGCCAGTGCCAGGCCTCAAGAGGGGTCAGTAGGAAATTCGTCTTTGTTGCTGTGTGAAAGCCAGCAACACTGGTCACAGACCACTTTACTGATCAGGTTTTTTCAAAATCTGCAGTGTTCTTTTCCTTTATTTTATTTAATTATGAAAAATGTTGTTTCTTTCCCTGTTGCATCGTGAATCAAGGGACAAAAATATGTGTTGTTTTGTTTGATTGTTCTTCTTCAATGCACCACAGACCCACCATAGTAGATCTGATCCACCCCCACAGTATTTTTAGTTAGCAGAGCATTTATCCTCAGTAAGATGAGTCATTCTGCTCCTTGCTTGGCTTGGATTTTCTCTGTTTTCACCAGTTTTGATTTTTTTTGAGTTTTCTTGTATTTATGCTGAAACCAAACCCAAAGGGAAGGCTTACAAATTCATTCCCAATTATCATCCTGGAAAGATAGCAGAAATGATAAGTTACTGGTGTGTAAGAAACTCAGGGGGATTAACCGATTAAAATTGGAAATGAAAAAAAATGCATTTTTTTCCCCTTTAGGTGACTATGTTGAGGAAAACACAATGAAAAACAATGGAAATCTAGCCTGCATCAGTGCACTTTAAAAATCTCAGTTGACCACAGAACTTACATTCCTAGTAAAATGTCAATACTATGGAAATAAAGGTACACAAAAAGAGATTACTGTTGCACACTAAAAGCATGAGATTTTTTTATGGGTTTTGGTGAGGAAGAGAATTCTAAATATAATATATTCAGTATCTGCTGTTTCATATGTGGATATAATAATACTAGGGATTTCAGTGCATAGATATTAAAAATAATGAATAGAAATCATCCTCATCATTATCAGTGGTTTCCTGTTAATAATTAGCAGCATTACTGAAAAAATTTTGTGGGTACACTGTGTTATTCCCTCCAGAGTATCCATTATTTACCAAGGTAGCTACAGGGCTACCTTCTACCTATTGGCCAAACTCTGCAATCCTTGTATCTTTCTCACAAACTCACCTTAGTCTTCTCTTCACCTTAGCTTAAGCTCAGTAAGCTGTTTGTTATCAATTCACCGTGTTCCCAGAGCTTGTGAGGGTGTTGGCAGGTAGTGCTTTGGGTGGCTTTTGCATTTCATTCACAGTTGGCTGGTTTCTCCCTGTTACTGGTACCACAGTGGGTGTTAGCTTATCAGCTCATGCAGTCTTTTCCCATAGCAGGGTTCCCAGTATGAAGGAACTGTGGAGCACTGGGAGGCCCTACAAGTGGGAGCCCTGGGGGCAGAGGAACAATAAACACCACTGTCCTATCTTGAAAACTAAGTTATGGACCTAACTGACAGTTAGGTACCCTTCTTCACTTTACAAATGACTCAAAAGGGATGTATAATTTTTGTGATAGGGAAAAAAAAAAAAGTTACATAATTTAGGTCCACAAGAATTTTAAAATTTATGTACTGTCTTTCTGGAAGGGTGAAAAAAATAGCCAATTTAAGCCTAATGGTAAAGAATTCCTCCACATTAGGTACTTGTTCTCACATCTTATACAGAGATTTCTGATCTTAGATTTATTCCATTACTGTACAGGAAAAAGAAATTTAAAAAATGTTTTATTCGTTTCCAGACTTTAATAGTTATTATTATTCTTTCTCTCTATTTAAGACTGGTTCTACTATCCTTGCAAACATTTATCTTCCTGTCTTTTTGCCTGTCTTTTGTTTTGAAATTGAGCTTTATTCTTTTGTTTCTGAGAATGCAAGAAAGATCATATACAGATACCAGAAACTTAAAAGAAATCCAGATGATATATAGAAATAAAAAATGTAAGAAATGGACAGAACAATGGCAAAGTGCCCTGGAAATCCAAATAAAATATCTGTCACTGATCTGGGAAACCACCAAAGCTGTAAGATATATATTTTGGCCTGTAGCTGGATTAAAACACTAATGACAAAAATCTGCTCTCATAGCTGAACAATGATTTTCTTTGTGGTGGCGCTGAGTGTTCACTGCATATGCAATCATTCCACTGACATCAGTGCAAGACCCTCACTTTGAGGACTGCCAGTTGAACTGGAGGGCTCTGATGTTTTGTTTGTGAGGAAGAATATGCCATATGTTTTGTACAATAGTGATGACTCCTTTGGAAGCGTGCACATGCATACCCAAGCCTAATCTATTCTTGAAATGTGGCACCTTGTCAACCTCTGTTTCCACTGGTTCTGGGATCTTTCAATGAACTGGATATGCTAAAAATATGTCTAATGAGCAGGGTGTGCTGCATCCAAGTCCTGCACATACATGAGGAGCTGAAAGTTCCTAGAGACATCCATGGTACTCTAGCAATCAGTCCCTTATGGTTTAACCTTGAAAACATTGCTGTTATCCCTGTGCCTTCCTTTCCCTTTCTGAAGCAAAAGTGTAACAATATAGGCCATTTTTTCAGATCAGTGGCTGAAGGGTTTTATAAAAAAGCTCATCTCTTTCCAGGTTAAAAATTCCTTTCTGTAAAGGATAAATACCCTAAGTGCTCTAACATCCCCTGACTCTGACTGCCCTGAAGTTGGCTATACCACTGAGTAAGAATGGTTCAATTTTCTTTTTAATTCAGAAAAGAACTGGGCAATAATTGCTGACCCTTGGGGTCAGTTTTCTTCTTTTACAGCCTAATCTTTCAGTCTAAAACATGAAAAAAGTCCTTTCAAAACTTGCCTATGTGAGTGAGAACCTAAGGATCTAGTCTCCAGCCCTTTGAAACAGTTGTTCTAGCTTGGCATTCAGCTGGTTTACCTTTGTCTTAGCCAAGAGCATTATTGCAAGCAAAGCCTTTCTGGGACCATTTTATTTCCTCATGTGAGGAGAATAGTCAAATCTGTCTTACTGAAAGCAGAATGATATCCTTTGGAGATTGCCAAGCAATGTCATCTGTCTGATGTTCAGCTCTTCTATTTTTCATGTAGGAAAGGGCAACAACAGCAAATGCATTCTAAAGCCAGGAAAGGATTTTTCATGAGAGACTGTAGACAGTTCACATGCTCACATGTCTCTTTTGCCTACTAATCTCCATGAAAAACTGTGCTAGCTTCTGCTCCTGTTGAAATCAGAGACAAAACTCACACAGATTTTAGCTGGAACAGCATCAAACCCTATTTTGCTGAGGGTTTGAAAGAAAAATCCTATGTTCTCCTAAGTGTCATATATAATGTCTTGGCCCTTTTCTTTCACTGCCTCTGTCTAGAGGCATGGAGACCTTGTGGGAGCTTATTTATAATATCCCTGTTACTGTCATGGTGGAAAATTACAATGCCAAAGTCCCAAGGACTGTATTGTTACAACTCACGAACAACTTCCAGAAAAAAAAGAATTCTACTAAATCTCACTGAAGCCATATGGCAGATTATGAGGAATGGCATAAAGAAGGAACAGTCTGAATCTCTGTATGTGTTTTCTACTCCTTCCTTGTTTGTTTGAGCAAACTTTGGTCTTCAGAAACCATGAAATCACTTCCCTGTGCCTAATATTCCTTTTGGAAAATATGCCAGAATAATACACAACTCAAATATCCCTTTTTTTTTTTTTTTTTNTATGGTTTCTGCAGGTAATTTAGTGTCAACCATTAGTGCCACAAGGAACAGATGTAAGTACTCCATCACAGAAGAATCCACTAGCCTGTAATTCACATCTGCAAGGCAGGCATTGTGCAGAAAGGTCCCTGTACCCATTTTTGTGCTTCAAAAATTTTTATGTCATTTTAAAAAAGGGCATAAATTCATATATGCACTGTATGTGTGAGTTACAGTAGCTTCATATGCAAAAAGATTTCCATAGGAACATCAAATCCATACCTTTAATTTTAAAACTACATTCCCAAGCAAAATCCTTATTTTGTTATGAGCCTTATTGGCCTAACAAGTGTGAATTCTGTGTTCAATTCTTTCTATATAGAAAAATTTTTGTAAGAAGGTTAGGATAAGGAGAATAGATTTTTCACATTAACATGAGTTAAAAATGAGTGAACATGAGAAAAATTAGTTTGGGTGTCTTTTCCAAAGTATGAGTTTTCTCTAATTAACATGACAATGTGTGCTTTTTATTTTACACAACAATGAGAAAAGGTGAACAGTGATGACAGTGAGTCTCTGAGCATCTTTTGAAGAAGGACAACTCCTAAACCCATGTTTCAATGTTTTTAAGTTAGAAGCAATTTTTTTTTTAAAATTAGATTGATCTAGTATAATATAATCTAATTTATATTCATTTAACCTAATTTAATTAAAAGTTATATTAATTGTATAGAAAATCTCTATAAAGGTGTTCAAGCAGAAAGTCAGTGAGAAACTGCTTTTCCAAAAGAAATTTTCTGCATAGATAAGCCACTTGATACAGACAAGTGACCATGGAGTGACTGAGTGGCTGCAGCATGTTAACTCTGCAGTCACAGACCTGTACACATCTTTATACTGAGCCTGCTGCAAGATGACAAGTGTTATCTTAGCTCCTGGTGAAGGTGGTGTAAGGTCACCTGTTTCAGCTGCAGTCAGGGTGGCACGGAGACTGATATGCACATATTGTCTGGTAATGTATGATCAGCTGAGACCTTGTAACAGTTGCTAGAGAATGCCTGTCCACCACCCTGGCATCTGCAGAGCTATTACATTTTCTGTGTTTGCCTTCATTTTCGTGTCCATATTTGTGTTCATCTGAACAGAATGGAACTGTAAAGGGCTAACAGAACAGATGACAACCCCTGAAATAAAGTAAATAGAATTTAAACTGGATTCTTCTGAATTTTCCAGTGAAGACATATTTACTGGAGAATTTTATAACTACTCCTTTCTGCCAATTACCTAAATAAGACTCGAAGTTTACATAGCTGGTACCTTGGAAGAAGGTATTAGAACAGACATGCTCTCAGCCATGTGGTCAGAAACTTCCTACTGCTGTTTTTACTAACATGTGAAGACATAAGTTAAAACATTTATCAGATCTTTTCTCCAGGAAAACAAAACAAAACAAAAAAACCCACAAAAAAAACCAAAAACAAAACAAAAACCAAACCAACCAAACAAAAAAAAACCAAACAACAAAACAAACAAACAAACAAACAAACAAACAAAAAAAAACCCCAAAACAAAAACCACACACAAAAAACCAACCAACCAACCAACCAACCCTTACTTTTCTGCTTCTTTTTTTTTTTAAAGTCAAGTTTAATTTTTGCACAAGAGATCAAAAGAAATTCTCTCAGCCTCATAGTCCATGTGAGAACTGTGGCAGCTAGGTTGAAGGACTTGGTAAAACAAACAAAAGCACCACAGACTGCAATTTAGCAAGGGATTTTAAATTCTAGGGACAATTGCCAACAGCTAATCTTTTATTTAGGGAGAGCTGGCTTCCACCCCAGCTGGTTGAAAAACAGTGACCAAGGGTTCTGAATGATGTGCCAAGAAGATCTGAGGTCTGTTAACATTAGTCTTATTTCAGGGTTCACTGTGCAATGATCAGAGTGAGATTCTGTAAAGAAAGGTATTCATGTGAAATAAAAGTAGTCAAGGCAAAAAGAGAGGCATTGCCCTACTCAGGGGATATTGACAAAGGCTAAATTTTAGTCTAATGAGACCAGTTTCCTAAGGGACCCAAATATGCTCAGTGCATAGAAATTGGCTGCTGTTGTAGATGATTTGGAGCAGTTAAACTGTTCTTTGTTTGATGTCTACCTCTTGAAACATCTCCACCTATTGCACTCATCCCGTACTGCCTTATTATGGCTTTCTTATTCTGTGTATGGGAATGTTTTTCAAGCCATGATGGTCTGTTTTGTGCACAAATTGAGCACAACTTGAGCCACGCTGAGTTCAGTAGATGAAGGGAAATGGAAAAGGTGAAGACACATTAAGAGAGGCCCATAAAGTCATTTTTCTGCTGGGTAGAGGAGAAGTTGAGAGTGAAGGAAAAAGTGGGATTCGCTGTTTGCACATCTTACTAAGGCAGCTGAACTGTAGAAGGACTTAGGGTCTGTTTACACTCTGCAGACCAGTAATGCTGAAAGGCAGCCTGGTTAGTTATGGAACTAAAAGTAGGAGTCAAAGCAGAGTTGTGCTGTGCCCAGACTAAATTGAACAGTTAAGAAAAAAATGAGCCCTGGTGGAACTTGATGTTAATGTACCTTTGGTACCCATAGGCCGGAGCTAGTATTTCACTGAACATATCCTTATTAACCTTTAGGAGATCCTTAAATGCAGAGTTTGCTCAATGAACCGAAATAATTAGGATAACAAGAAAATTAATCTCTTTTGCTGTACAAGTCAGTATGACTGTCTGGCTGATGCTGCAGTTAACTTCACCTTTAAACTTTTCATATGTGCCCTGCACTAGCCAGCCACCCAGCAGATCCTGTTCCTCAAAATGCTGTCTGATATTGGTCCTCCTTCTGATGTGGTTCCCAAATTCCTATTTCTTTTCCATATCCTGATTGAATCCTTTAGGATCACTGTTATGGGTGGACATCCAGTTTCATTTAGGTGAGGTAAGCTGGCAAGTGTGAACTGGAGGAGGTTAATTGGAGTAAATCGCAGGTAGGGCGGGGATGTTTAAAGCCAACCTAGTAATAAAGTTGCAAAGGAATTGTGTAAATGGTGAAATTGGCAAATACAAGCCTTGGAATAGTAATAGGGAGATAGTAATAAGGAATAGTAATATTAGGAGACTACAGAACATTGAATTATTCTGCTCTGATTTTAGCTTGGTTCAAAGTTCACTGGTACAATTATAGGCAATAAGAAGATCAGGCTTCTGTATCAGGATATTACGAGTCATTGTTTGAAGAAAATGGGTAAACATGAGATGAAGATTTGCCTTAGAATTTGGGACAGATTGTGTGAATGCAGAGTTAGAACTTGTATTAGGATTTATCTATCCATGCATAACATGTCGCCCTTGTAACTATTCATTCCTTCAAAAACACATTAAATTAACAGGTTTTATGAATTGTTTTCTATGTAATACAAAAAGTGCTGGAAATCTGAAGAAAATTATTTTGCAAACATAAGAAAACTGAGAGCTAACTGAATTATCCACAGAGACATTTTATAATTAGAAGTAAATTGCTATCTGAAAGGAATTCCTCCTACACCTGTCACCAACACAAGGAACACAAAGAGCAACTCTCGATCACTGGAAGACTTGGAGAGTTGGTAACACTTCTCCACACTCTAAAGGGAAGGGTCAGAAGGCTGATTGGCTTCCCAAAGAGGAAGGTAAATACTTTTAAGTAACTCCTTGATATGTATAAATCCTTCCAGTCTCATAAACAGATCATCTCCTGAGGTTATCATATGACTATCTAGCAATATTTGAGAGATGTGTTTTAGTTTTGTAGGACTCTCATAGCCACACACCTGAGGAATGTGTGATGTACTATGATATTATTCATCTGTGAGAGCACAGAAGAAATGCAGCAGTTCAGGTTGAATGAGCTGACACTTCTGTAAACCCAGTGGTCAGGAAAACTCCAGCGTCTGGCAAAAGCGTTTTTGAGACACACCGGTCACCAACAACATGATTGTGGCATAAGTCAGTTTTGTGCATCTGCCAGCTCTGTGTCTCAGATGTGAAATGGTTGAGTTCTAACTTCAGAAGAGTAGCCTTGCATGTTCTATGACACATTCCATTTTCTTTAAAGTATTGACCTGGCTTAAATAGTGTAAGTTGTTAAAAGTGTGAGCTTAAAAAGTGTGAGCTGTAAAGCAGATGTGATAATTCTGCCCACAGGAAAGGCTGAACCATTCTGATGGAATAAAGTGATTCCTTAATATCTAAAGCACCTCGAAAACTCATGAGTGAAGTCCTCAGTTGATGCAATGAAGGATTGTTTCATTACTGTGTCTCTAGCTCTATTGTTCCCAAAGTCTTTTTTTCCCCAAGAGAGCTTTGGTTTTTATTAAAGTAATGGGAAACTTTTTGTTCCTTTTTCGTTTTTGTGAAATTAGGCTGCTGTTCTATGTAAACTCTGAATTGTATTTGTAACTTCCCATATTGTTCATTTCTAAAATCACCTCTGGAGATTATAAGTAAAGTTCCTTTTGCTGAAGTACTTGGTTTAGCTGTATTTTCACCTGCTGTTCAGCTCAGTGGTGTATTTCCCTGTGAAAGTCTTGCAGTTACTAATTTCCATCCTTACGGGGAAGTAACTTGTACAGCACACAGGAACACAGAACTGACAGGAAGCCTTCATTGGAGACTGTACACATCAAGTTAGCATTGAAATTATGTACATATTTTATGAGATGTTTTTACATGAGCAGAACGAATGAGGTTTTTCAGAAGCAATGAACATCTGGTGCTAGATGAAAGTGATGTGGTTTTAAATTGTGTTAAACTGTGATGTCTGAACACAATATATGGTAGTAACCAGAAATGACCTGGAACCTGATTAACCATGAAGTGGGATCCCAATTCACCATTCTAGGTATTTAGTCATTAGAATTTTTCAGGAAGTTTTGTTTATTGTATTCCATTATTCACTAGGACAAGGTGCAACTTCTTCCTCTGCTCCCCAGACAAAACCTGTAACTTTTTGGCTTATATCAGGCTTACATAACAATGTATAATTTTATAACTATGAGAAATAGGTTAGGTGTACCTGGATTACACAAATTAAGGCTCATCTGCAATGAGGAATAAAGAAGAATTAAACTGGTATAAAAGAGAGAAGTACATACAAAATAAAGTGATGATATTATGCATTTTTCTGGTTCATTTCTAGAAAAATGGAAATAAAACTAGAAACTATGTTTCAGGCTCTTAATAAGCCTTGGAACTTATTCCTAGGACTGAGTACTACCAAAGAGCAGGAAAACATGGAACTTTTCTATTCTGGGTTTCCTGCAATGACAACTAAGTAATGGAAATTAATGAAGTAATTTTAATTATAAATGATTGATAGATTTTTTTTTCCATATCCTTCTCTGACCTCAATAACTACCTATATGGATAAGACTATTAAAAAGGAAGTGAGACTTGAGTTTCTGAGGTTTTCTGTTTGACTGCTTATCAGAACATGAAACATGAGAATAAGAATGAGGAATAAGTTGAAGCCAGATTTGAGATATCATCTCAAATGTCGCACTGGTGAGTGTCAGTCATATGTTATTACCGGTGAACAAAACAGTTCCATCAGCAATCTGTAAGGACAGCTTGATGACATGACATGAATCTTCATGTTCACCTTGAACCATCTTAGAAACAATAAGGAGCTGTTTTTAGTTTTATCTTTATATGACAGGGGAATGAACATCAAAACAAAATATTCAATGTAGTCAAGTATTCTTTGGTTGTCAGTAATATCTCATGTGATAGTCATAGGAGAAAGATGTAAGAAAAACATCTTCTGCTACCTGTATCTATACCTTAGATACAGGACTGTAGATTCTCCATATTTTTTTCATTCATTGAAAGAACCCAAAGCCATCAAAACTGAAGGCAGAGGAATGGTAAAGTGGTATGACAAGAAGTAATTTCTGAAATAAGAAAATGAAATTCATAGCTAAATAAGAAGTCTCTCTCTCTCTTTCTGCAAGAAATGTTCTCCTCCTGATTAGATATAAAACTGAGAAGCTGCTGGTTCGTACTTCAGATTAACTATTTAAGTTATGATTATCATCAATGCCTACTATTATTATCATTATTACTAATATTACTATTATTGTATTGATTTTAAACTCCTGTCATTTGACATTATTAAAAATTCCATAATGTGCAGGTAAAGTATTTAGCTCATCTTTTTTACAGCAACATTACTTATTATCCCTAAATTTTCAGGAATGATTAATCAACATACTTTTAATCACTTCTGTTCTCTGTATTATTCCCCCAACATAAGAAATTTTAATTATGCTTCAGTTCATAACACTTTATGATTATTCTGTCTTCAGTCTGATCAGCTTTGTTTACACTCCTGTGTTTTCTGCACTTTTTGGATTAAAAAAACACAGTTCTTCCAATTGAATTTAACTCAAACTTCTCCTGGCTTCATCAGAGGGGCAGTTCCTTTCTCAGATATAACTTAGGAACAATGAGTGGGCCAGATTTCCACTGTCTGCAGCTTCATCTTCTATCTTCTTCAATGTAATTGCAGTAGACCATTTTTTTTAAACCAATGGTATTTCAGTTAAATCTTAAGTTCTTTTTACTGTTACAGAAGCCTTTGAGAAGGATTTTCATGTAGGTATATTAAGGAGACGGAGGCAGATCAACCTCAAATCTTTGGTTGCTTCTAGATCTCATTGAGAATCTGATGCCTCATCCCTCTGCATCAAAAATAAGTTAGTCACTAGAGTTATTTAAAAATGCTTTTTCTCAGAAGCACTTATGACTTTTACAACATTCATTTCATTGACCTTTAAGGTACCACAGGTAAGACTAGCTCTCACTGTTTCTGCATTCTGGGCAAAGAATTTCCAGATCCCCACAGTAAATTGGGAGCTACAATGATCAGTTAGTATTTAATGCCTAATTCACATTAGTAATGTTGTCTTTCTGGTTCTGCCAGCTGGCTGCATTTTATTCAGGTTGGGTCAGGCTCTGCCTTCTACAACCCACAGCTTTTTTTAAAAAAAATAAATTCTTCACTAATATTGTTTATTAAGCACTTTTGAGCACTAGGCACTTTTTAGTATAGCACTGGATGGACATGGCTAAAATAAACAGATCTTTTCCAAACAATGCTTTGTAACTCGATCAGAAATCAGATGCTTGAAACAGAAGTTTCTGGTTGAAATTCTGTGGTCTGTATAGAATGGGATGTCAGACTGGTTATTTGCTAAGAACTTTTGGAAATTTGACTATTGATATTTGACAATGATCCATTTTTCAGGCAACTTTTCGTGCTGTGTGAACACCAGTTAAACTTTCCAGTGCAAGGGAGGAGAAAAACTGAGTAGAAACAATGTTAATCCTGATATGAATTTTAATGCTAGTATGATAAAAAGTACCTTTTCTCTTTATTCTTTCTTCATGCACTAGTGATGTCATGCACCATAAATCAGACTCACTGGTTTATGAATTAGAAGACCTCCAAGTATATACTGATAGAACAATTAAATGGTTCAGAGAAAACTATTTTCAGCCCTAAGCCACCAGAGAAGGAGACGAATACAAAGAATGCTGTGAAGAACATCTGGTTGACTCAAAGCACCCTATATCAATACCTAAGAGTATCTCTGCATCCAGTGATGTAGGCTATCCCTTTTTTTGCTGTTAGAGATATGAATCCTGTTTAACATACTCTGAATATGTGAAGTTAGTCACATGGTACACTCAGAACCCGAACTTAGAACTGCCATATCTGAATGGAGCCAGATCTCATGTCAGATTTCAGCTTAGTTATGTATGCCATATTTGTATTTTCTGAGTTTCCCATGATTACTAATAAGCAGAATCAGTGATGCAGACAGTACTCTTTACTCTCAAATTCCATTTTTGCTAAGCACCACTTTCTAGGGTTATTTCTTTTTCCATTATTGCTCACATTTTGAATAGTATTACAGTGACAAAAGCAATCAAAGCCATGGAGAGAGCTAAGAAAGCTACTTAAATCATGTTTGACTTAATGGATTTCAATAAAGATTCTGCTGAAATTGGGCTGTGAATAACTATAGTACTAGCAAAAGTGAAAGGCATAAAAATGGGATGTTATGTCATTGTCAGAGACCAGATTTATATCTCACTGATTGATGGGATGAATCAACCATTTTGTCTGAGTGTGTATGTGTGTATGTGTATATGTGTGTGTGTGTGTGCAGGTATCTTACTTAACTTGCATGGAGTTTGTCTTTGCTGGGTGTAACAAACATTCCCTACTCTATAGCAATGCTCGCTAGTCCTAGTATCCTGTAGTAACTCTTTTGGGAAGTTGTGTGTTGCTCCTGTAAACCCTTTTGGTCAAAATGCTTATTTTGTCACAAAAAACCAAAACAAAACAAACAAAAAACAAACAAACAAACAAAAAAAACCCCCAAAAAACCCAAGCAACAAACCACCAAACAAACAACAACAACAAAACCCCAACCAACCAACCCAAAAAACCCCTTCGATAAAAATGTTTGTTTTTCCCCAGACATGAACTCAAGGTATCTAAGAATCAAATATTTTGCAAGAGTTTGTGTAGGCAAAATTTCTTGAAGTCTGAAATTAAAATGTACACCCACTGAAGCTGGAGCAGGGTGTAAGAGTCATACATAACTAACTGGTTGCTTATTCCCTGCCACTACTGTGTCACACAAAATATGAATCATAGAACACACTAAGTTGGAAGGGACTTATCAGGATCATTGAGTCCAACCCTTAGCCTTGCACAGCATACTCCAAGAGTCACATCATGTGCCTGCGAGTGTTGTCCAAACACTTCTTGAACTTAGATAGGCTTGTTGTTGCAACCACTTCCCAGGAGAGCCTGTTCCAGTGCTCAGCCATGAATGGGGCCCTAACAATGCATAGCAGACCCATGTTTAAAAATGCAAAAAACGAGAGCCTGAGTAAAAAGTAAATACTAAGAGTCAGCAGCAAAAATGATAGAATGGGCAAAATGATAGCCACTCTACTGCCTTGTTATTGACAGTAGTACTCCCTAAGCATTCACAGAATCGTAGAGTAGTTTAGGTAGGAAGGGGCCATAAAGATTACTTAGTTCCAACCTCCCCTGTCATGGGCAGGAACACCTTCCACTACACCAGGTTGTACAAAACCCCATCCAATTTGACCTTGAGCATTTCCAGGGATGGGGCATACACAGCTGCTCTGGGCAACCTGTTCCAGTGCCTCAACACCCTCACAATAAGGAATTTCTTCCTAATATTTAACACCTGCCCTCTTTCAGATTAAAGGCATTCCTCCTTGTCCTATCACTGCATGTCTTGTAAGAAGTCCTTCTCCAACCCTCTTGTAACCCTTCTTTAGGTACTGGAAGGTCCTGCAATTGCTTGTATGTGAACACTTCAACTGACATCTCCTGATATCTCTATTGATCTTTACTGACATCATCCACAAAGGAAAATTCGTGGCTATTTACCTATGGACAAAATTTAGGACAGAAACCAATGATCACAAAGAGAATGTTTTTCAAACTGCACAAAATACCTATTTCTCAAAATCCCTATGTAGCTGATCATACTAAAAGTCAAAGAAGTTCTGATTGTTTCACTTAATTCTTTAAGATTAAGATTAATAATTCAACTTAATTATTTAACCATTTCACTGGTTAAAATTGCTTTCTATCCATTTTGAACCTTCTACTTAGAGCAAAGCTCCCTGGTTATTAAATCCTCACTGAAGCACATTAACTTACGTCACCTGTGTTTCCTTTAAGCTGTTTGTGTTTCAGCTATCTCTGCTCCAGTCTGCAGCCAGTTGCCTCTCTCTGGCTCAGGGTACACACTCTCGATTCACCCCAGAGGCTCCCTGGTAAGAAGAGGGCCTCATTTGCCAGCCAGTACCACAAAGAGATGAAGAAAAAGGTCTTCTTGGGACACTATGGCTTTTTGCCCACCCTCTGCATTGCATCATCATTTTGATGGCTAAACTGCTGAAAATGGTCAGCCAGTAGCAGAGTGATCCTAAAAAAATTCTTCTCCAGTTGTAATCACAAAGATGGACATCTAAGTCCATTATCTGTTGTATTTTGTGAGAGGGAAAGGAAGATCTATGTCCTCAGCAAACTTGAGCTGTACCTGGAAAAGACATTGAAAAAAAATTATAGATCTGTAGTGTCACTTCGTAATTCAGACAAAAATGTGGTATAATAAATACCTGCTCTCAAGCTCCTTCACTGAAGCTGTTTTTCATTTTGATTAGTGAGTTTAAAAGGCTTATTTCTTAGTTTTCTATTTTACCTATAGGAAGGTTTTCCATTATGCATTTCCTATAAATATATGAAAACAGAGATAACAATAAACCAATATATTTACTGAGACTAGAAAATTCTTTCTTCTCAAATGAAATGATGCTGCTGCTATAAACAGCTGAAAATATTTTACTGAGGTATTAACAGCCTCAGGATCTGTATTAATGACAGGCTTGTTAGAGTGTGAAATGTCTGCTGGCTTTTCTCTAGGGTGTTTAAACTAATCAACTGCTAAGAATAAGGGAATGATTCTCCCTTCACTCTCACTTTGCAACTTTCAAATTTTCATTGACTTTAGAGGTATCTGTGCTACTTGACAGCAGTGAAAGTGAGGAAGCATCAAGCCAAGGTCCACACATAGCAGCAGGTCTGAAAGATGAACTGGAAGTAATTTTATTTGCTAAACCAAATTGCTGAAAGGAGGATTAGTAAACCTATAACACAGTGAAAAAAATGCTTCCAAACAAAAAGTCTTTTCTCTTATGATATTCATGTAAATTTAGTTCCTCCAAGCTGACATTGAGCAATTCTGCATAAATTAAAAATAAACAAAAAGCTAACCAAAAGAAGAACACCAGCAAGTCACAAAATTTATATATGTCTTTACTTTTGTTCCTAACTTGGTAGCAATGATAGGTGTATTGCTCCAACTGCTGATTGGTTTTGTGAGTTGTTTTAACTCAGAGAAGGGAAATCTGCACAATTATATTTTTTATATTTTAAACAAGTTAAAGGGTATAGGATAACCAGACAGTTTTGAAAAGAAATGCATCATTTAAAAGAAGAAATATGTAAAAAAGGATAACCTGTTCGAGCCATAAAATTATATAAAAAAATCACTCCATCAGAAGTTCAGATGGAGCATCTAAAGGAGCCCCCCAAAGTGAATCCAGAATCTTAAATAGAAGCCTTAACTGCTTGCTTTGGTACACAGGATTGTACCTCTGAAGTGACCAGAGACATGTACAGGAAAATGAAAGGAGGGCTGATGTGCATGTAATACTTTTGGGAAATTATCTAGCTGCCATTGTAGAGGAACATAGAATAAATGATAACAATTTGGTCATCTAGTTTAACCCCTGGCTCAGGCTGGGAGAAAGTTTAAATTAGGGCTTAAGTTTAAATTAGGGCATAAGTTTAATTAGGGCTTAAGTTTATTTAAGTTTAATTTTAGTTTTAGGCTTTATTTTAGTTTAATTTAATTTAGTTTTAGGTTTTAAGTTTAATTTAGGGCTTAAAGTTTAAATTAGGGTTTAAATTCACCTTTTCAAACAATCTGGCTCAGCATTTTGTGGCTGGCTTTGCAATGTATTTGCTGTTAGCCAATTCTTTCCAGTCACTCTGTAACACAATTAGCATATTTGTGCAAAGAATGCTGGCAGTATCTGTGAGAGAAAAGCATTGATCTGGAAGTAGTCTTAAGTGTTGAACTCACTGGTGTCCCTTCATGCCTGATGAAGAAAGCAGTTCAGACATCTCAATTGACAGATAACAGATGTGAAAAATTGCAGAAGGATCCTGGGTGTTCTGAAACTCAGGACTGAGCAGCCCTGTAGCATCCCAACCAAGATAATACTCTCAGGATCAACAGTGCCCTCAGAAGCAGAGCACTACAAGCACTGTCAAACTTTTTAAACCAAAAACAGCACCATGGAAAAAGAGCTGGTCTCACCTGCAAGAACTGAAAAAACACTGAAAGAATAAAAAGGATGAAGAAAGGATGGTAGCGCTGAAGACTTGAAAAGACCTGACAATAGTGGGAGAACGCTGGAAATTCATACTACCAGTATGTCAAACCTTTTAAGCGTTCAGCTTCCCACTCCCTTGGCATTTTCAGTGACATTTCCCAGGTTAAAGAGTGAATTGTATTGTAAATGCTCTGGAGTCACAGGTCATTTGAGCAGCTCCAGATTGGGCAGTGTTTGTTTGTGATCAGTTTTACAAGAGTGTGTGAAACGAAATAATTTAAAATTGACTACATGAAACATACTTTTGATAACCACATGGTCCCCCTAGTCATGCTGGAATTTATCTTCCCAATTATTTTTATCAACGAATTAAAATATACTTGGTGCTAATCAAAACTGTGCACAACCTACTAATCATGCTGTCAGCTGCTACTAGCTCTATGGAGATGGAAGATTATGGAAAAATTAAAATTTCAGTTGTATGATTATCTGACCTAGTATTTGTTGATGGGTTTATTACATGTTTGAACACCCTGGAAATGTTCATAAAGCATGTAGATGTGGCACCAGAGGACATGGTTTAACGGTGAACATGGTGGTGCCGAGTTAATGGTTGGCCTCGATGATCTTGGAGGTATTTTCCAACCTTAATCGTTCTGTGACTCAATTCTATGATTCTATGTTTGTTCTAAAAAGGCAAGGAAAACCAATAAACTTAGGAGGCTTGGACAGAGGTTACCAGATGCTCCGAAACAGTGGACAGGTCTCTAAAGACTTGCACATGATAAAGGCTAGGAAAAGGCCCTTGCAAGACATGTTCCAATGTGCTATCTTTAAGTAGGACTTAAGTAATTTCAATTTGCACACAGTAAACAATTGCATGTCAGTCAGGAAGCACCAAACCCAAAACTTTGTTGTGCAATAAACCAAAAACATGTTTTGGGGTTTTGTTTATTTGTTTTAGTTTGGTTTTCTTTTTTTTTTTCACTTGAAAACACTTTGTGCCATTCTGAACTTGCTGTTTTGTCCTACTGAATTACTTCATTATTATTGACTTCCATGCCAGTAGCACCCACATGGTTGGAGAAGTCTCAAGCAGTGATTGAATACATGATCCCGCACTCTCCCTCAGACGTACTCTTGCCTGAAATGTTCTGGTGCCAGTTAACAAGGCAAGAAATACCTTTATTATTTTTATTCCTCAGAATGGAAATTAAGACCTGGAGAGATCAGGACTTTTAGGAGTTTTGCAATTCATCATGCATAGGTAAATTGTTACAAGCACACAGAATTCTTCTGTTTTCAAAGCATTTGCATGAATATAGCACTGGCTGCAGGGCCAGATCCTGGTTTATCACTTAATGGCACTTGGAGTCTTAGCTATGTCCAGCAATACTAGTTTATTGAAGAAAATGAGAAAGGAATGAGAGACATTTTCAATGCTGTATTTGGTTTTCCTGGTTTGTTGGTTTTTTGGGGTTTTTTTGTTTGTTTGGTTTGGGTTTTTTGTGTGTTTGTTTGTTTGGTTTCATTTAGTCATGCATGGCTCGCTAGTTAAAATATTAAACTTCTGCAATAATTGCATACGGCTTGTTGAAAGCATGAAAAATTTGGAAAGTGTTAGCTTTCAAAAAGTAGTCATCAATCAGCAGGGAAACAGCAGGGAGAAGGGGTGTATTAGAGTATTTCCAAAAATCCTCATGCCTAGGCACAGCTTGTGTTGGAATCAAAGATCAAAAAACTTTTTCTTATAATAATCACCAGCTGCAGTGGAATCACAGAATAGAAGAATTTGTTCCTTAGATCCATATTTCTAAAGGTTCCTAAGTTGTTTCACAATTGCTACTGACCATCAGTGCCCTCAGGTTCTGGTTTGCTGCTGTTCATGAATAGAAGAGGAAACATCTTGAGGCAAGAACCTACTCCAAATCACTGAGGCAAGAACCTACTCCAAATCAATTTACTACCTTGTTAAAGGGTGAGAATGTGGGATTCTATCAATGGATAAAAATCACAACCCTCAGATATTAACTATAGCCATATAAGAAGTTAATATTATGGCTATGATCCTATAGGAACTTCAGCTCTATTTTTGCCCTGTAGTAAAAGAAGAGGGAGAACTTTAGAGTATCATGTGTCTCCCTGAAAAGGAGTTCTCTTCTTCACACATACAGCTCCACAGTTCTTGTGGATGCATCCCTTTGTGTTATTAAGGAAACAGATTTAGAAATATACTTTTTCTAGTTTGATCTGTTTGTTTGCAACTATTTTGTTCAAGATACTTAAGGTCTGTAAAAGTGAGGCTGCAACATTCACTTGTATGCATCAAACAAGTAAGTACAAAGTTCATTGCAGTGTATACAGCTAAATCTAGGAAACATACATCAGGGGTTTTTTTGTTTGTTTTTGGTTGTTTGTGTTTTTGGGGTTTTGTTTGTTTTGTGTGTTGTTTTTTTTGTTTGGTTTGGTTTTTTGTTTGGTTTGGTTTTTTGTTTGGTTTGGTTTGGTTTGGTTTTTGTTTTCACAGAAAGAACTGAAAATCCAAGTCATTTTCCTGAACAAAAATTATGGAAGACACTAAAATAAAAAAATAAGGAGATACCATCTCAGTGTGAATGCTAATGAATAAAAGTAGAAAATATACATATTCAGTTTCCAGGAGTGCAGAGCCACAGCTGGTCATGGTAAGACAGTTGCACTAAAAATGTTCTATTAGGTGCATGTTCAATGTGTGCTAAAAATGCTGACAGAACTGCTGAGTCCATACAGCTCTGAAGCTTACTAGAAGTAAGATGCTTTAAAATCAGTTAAAGTCATATTCTCTCTCCAAAATATGGATATGCACCTCAGCAGAATACTTCTGTCAGGCTTAAATTAAACCAAATTATAACACATGCAAATTTGAAACAGCTACTGGAGGAAAGGGAACAACAGTGCTAAGTTATTATGAAAGGTATAGGTACGCCCATATTAAGGATTAGCTTTACTTCTACCATCCTTCATATGTTAAATGCAAATAAATGCAAACATGAAAGTGCCAATGACAGTCATTCTACAAAGCTATTCTATAGATTGCTTTGTAGAATAACAATATAGGCTGTGAATTATATGAGAAGAGCAGAATAAATGAAGTGTGCAGTGGCTTAGGGTGAACTTAAGAAAGATAAGAAGTCTCCAAGTGATTGGGAAGGTATCTTACAGTCCAGGAAAGAAAGAGGAATAAGAATTGCAAATTAAGACTAGTGCTTAAAAGCAGAGGAAAGGAAGGCAACGGCATCCTGGCTTGTATCAAGAATAATGTGGCCAGCAGGACCAGGGAAGAGGTTGATCCCCTGTACTCGACACTGGCTAGGCTGCACCCCTAGAGCTGTGGCCAGCTTGGGGCTGCTCACTTCATGAAAGACTTTGAGGTGTTGGAATGAGGTCCAGAGAAGGGCAGCGGAGGTGAAGGGTCTAGAGGATAAGTCCTATAAGCAGAAGCTGAAAGAACTAGGAGTGTTTAGCCTGAAAAAAGGGAGCCTAAGGGGTGACCTTATCACTCTCTACAATCACCTGAAAGGAGGTTGTAGCCAGGTGGGGATCAGTCTCTGCTCCCAGGCAACCAGCAACAGGATGAGAGGACATGGCCTCAAGCTGCATGAGCGGAGGTTCAGAAGGAAGCGGTTGTTAAACATTGGGAGGGGCCACCCAGGAAAGTGGTGGAGTCATCATCTGTGAAGGTGTTCAAGAAACTACTGGACATAGCACTTAGTACCATGGTCTAGTTGAAAAGGTGATGATCAGTCAAAGGCTGGACTGATCATCTCAATGATCTCAGAGGTCTTTTCCAACATAAAACGGCTCTGTGATTTTGTGAAACGAGCTAGCAAACAAAAACTTGAAGAAGAGTCAGGGGAGCGAAAGAAGAAAGTGGTCAACATTGTACCTTTAAAGCATGAGGAAGAAAGATGTTTCAGAAACGTTGGAGCTAAAAGATGACAATGGAGATTCAAACTCAGAGTGTGGAAAGCAACAACACTTTGGGGTTATTTTTGCTCTGGATAGGTAGCAATGTGCAGTAGGTAAGTTTGGGTTCTCCCAGGTCCATGTGCAACAATTAGTTGGACTGTTTGTGGGCAGCTGCAGCACCTGTGCCCAGAGGTAAAGGCAAAGAGCATAAATTTGCATGTGTTTATTCTGGGTGTCATATTGGGATCATGAGCATGCTTCATTCCAGAAACTAATCTCAATAGTGCTCTGGGCATGCCCAAGAGAGGTGCTTGTAAGCAAGAGACATTTGTGCCCCTTCCAGGTTTTTTTGCATTTATTCTTGCCTTCCTCTGGAAGACCCCTTCATCCAATGAACTTCCTATAATCAAAGAAGTTTTTAATGCCAACCTCCTCTTCTCCTGTTATACTCAATGAGGGCTCTTCTGTCCATTAATAGTGCTTAGTCCACTTTTTGTCTGCTTTCTTACCTACTTCCTTGTAATATTTTCATGGTTGTGGCAGAAGTCTCTTCTTTCTATCTCAAGGGTTTCCTCTGCACTGAACTACTTCTCTCCTGCTTCATACTTTCTGCTGCTCTGTCTCTAGATATCCTGCCTTTTAAGCTTCCTATTAGTTGTCTGTTTCTGGCCCATTCATGTTTTTGTCTTTGAGACACATTGCTTTGCACACTATCTGCTCCCACCTTCCATCTGCATTTGAAAGTAATGTGTCCGTGACAGGGTTAACTGGTTGCTTTGGTACAGATTGCTTGATCATGTCAGTTGCAAAATACCAGAGGGCCAGTGGTTTTACCAATGTCAATAAGCAATCTCAAAGGTCCCAAAAATCTTAAAGAACTATTGAGAATTTAAAATAATCCAGTATCTCCATTTCATTTGTATGTTCCCTATGTAAGATCCTCTTTCTGTGGTTGCATTCTATTACTGTATTACTGGTTGGAAAAAAAAGTAGTTTTCTTGATAAGGAAGGGAAAATAGGAAAGCAGCTACAGTGCCATTCAAACCTTTTTGAGGCACAATGTTCGCATGTGATTTCATGTGAATAATGCTGTTTCTCTGTATTTTCATTCAGTGTGAAAGGAGTGAGGTGGTTTTCTTTCCTTGGTGATGTGTTATAAGGATGAATACATTAAAGGTTTTAAAAGGCTCTGTCACTGTGTCAGTGTAGCACTATGAATGCCTAAGAAACAAACATAATGTATTACTCTTGTCCCAAATGTCTAACATTTTTCTGGTAACATTAAGTAGAAATGTTTTCAATAGCTTTGTGTAGCATATATTTCCTTTTCCTTCACAAAATAGTTGCCTTTAAATATTCCCCATGCATAATTACAGAAATAGGTTACAATATTTGATGGGATGGAGAACATCCAGGTTCCTGCAGCTCAAGAAAGGTCATTAGAGTGATTCAGATTTCTTTTGACTTTAAGTAGGGCTGTTTATTCTATCAGTAATAAGAACATTTTGTAAACATAATTCATATTCTGAATGAGTATACATGCCACAGTTCTGAGCCTCCTGATTTTCTTTCCTTTCAAAAAAAAAAAAATAAAATTATGAAGAGCATGACATTCAGAAAAACACCATGGGCATGACTCTAAGTCCTTGTACACTTTATATGAATTTTTGCAACTGATATTGAAACTTCTTATAGGCAAGGGGGCTTCAGGGCACTGATGGAGGTCACATTTTCATGGCAACTTCTTGTAAATGTTCCTAAGAGGCTATTGGCCTTAGTCCAGTATCTAAAGAGACTTCTCATTTGGCTTCACAATATTACAAGAGGTAAATTAACTCTCATAGAGAGGAGCAGACAAGTTAAGGAACAATTTGGTTTCTCCTTGTCTCACTTCTGAAGGCTTAAAAACTAACACAAATACTGTTTAAAGCCTTGCTCTAACTTGCAGTAATATGTATGTTTCCCCTCAAGGAAGAAAGGGAAGGAGTTCGGCTTTTTTTCCAAATTAAGTTAACCAAAACTTTGATCGTGTTATACTTCACTGTTGGGTGTTGCTATAAATTGCACCAGATCTGATTGCTCAAGGTGCCAGGCACTCATTTTATGTACAGAAGTTGTTAGATATTGCAAGTGGTCTGAACTACAAAAAAATCTGTTTTGCATATGATATCTGACAACAAAGAAGCAGTACATACAAAAGACCCTCACATATCCACTTTTCTCAATGTAGGGATGCTGATAACTGCAGTTAAATTCTTTTTTTTTGAAACTAAGAAAAATGAAAGAGGACAAGCTCAATACTTTCCCAGAACTTTACAGTAGATTGTGTTTATGCCATTTTTCTCTGATGAAGAAGTGGAATACTGGTAATAAACTACAATTTCTTCATAAAACAGTTCCCTTTTCATCACACAAACATTGTTTGTTTTTCAGAGGAACTGATGAAATAAAAAAGAATCAATAGTTCTTGATAAAAATCAATCAGTATAGCAAGTTACAAGGACTTTGAAGAGCATTCAAAACAGAAAATACGTCATACTTTGAATCTGCCAACCTTGAGAATGTCTCGTTAATTTTTAGCCAGACATTTTAGCACAATTGATAAAACCAAACATTTAAATAACCTGGAAAATAATCTTTGTAGAAGTAACTCAAGGCCATTTATAATCACAAAAAAAAAAAAATAAAGACAGCAGCAACTTCCTCAAAGACCTTATAGATACTGGGGATATGCAACATTTTCTGCATTTTAGTCATTGTATTTTGTGTTGCAAACCCCCTAGCATGTTTCGGGAAGCCCTCCCTACAGCCGGTCACTTGTCTCATGGCAGCAGAGGATGCTGTGATGACTATGGTCTGGGGGACATGGTGTCAGTCAGGGATGCTGTGGGAAAAGGGAAGGTTCTGGAGCATCCAAAGCTGAAGATTTTTGATTAGAGGGGTTGTCCTTGAACTTGCAATTTACTATTAAAATCTCTCAAAGGCTCATAATGAAAATGTTTAATCACATCATTTGGCAATACTTTCTATGAAGAAAGAAGTGTCTTTTTAACAGCTTTGCTCAAAGTTGTCCAATTCATACAGAGCTTCGGATATCTGTAGTTTCATACTATAAATGATGCTGCAAAATGGTGGAGGGATGTCTTTCTGCCTTTTTTCCCCTCCCATTTCTTTAATTTGAAACTAAGTCTAGGAACAAGAAGCTTATACTCCAGGCTTTATGCTCTTTAAGTTCTACTCAGCTTCTGGCAGAAGCTGCTACATATAGACAACCTCCTGCTGATCTCTCAGCTGCCCTTTGCTGCTTTTGATGGAACTCAGACACCCAGCCATGGCAGCAGCTGGAAGGTGGGCAGGATGGATATAAGGGATGGGTTTGACAAAGGTTTGGAGGGTGGAGGAAGCAAATCTCCCTGGCTCCCACTGCTTGAAAAACCTGTGCAGCTACCTCAGTTCTTCCAGGTACCCCAGAATCACCCAGAAGAGCACATCCAGTTACAGCATTCCCCTTTACTGCCCTGCTGCCTAGCAGCTCTGCACATAAACCATAACACTCCTGGACCTTGCTACTATCACAAATCCATCAAGTTCAGACACACCTCTTGCATGCCTTCCTTACCTCCCTGCCCCTCAACCCACACACTTACCCCAGCAGCCCTAGTCATCCTCACTGATGTACCCAGGGTGGGCAAAGCTTGTGCTTATCTGTGTCTTTCCCTAATGTTTGTGGAAGGGCAGATTGACCATAAACTGAAATTAATTGGGATGAAAAATTATTGGGAAAATGTAAATTAGTCCATCAAATCATTTAAAATGTCATGCATGGTGCAGCATAAAATTTGGCAGGGAGAAGGAGTGATTATCACAGGTAGGTAAGCCAGCAGAGTCAAGCCAAGTGCTCTGAAACCCTGGCTGTGAGAAAAGGATGTTGTTCATAGCTCCTGGACTGCCTCTTTCCATGTTAATAAACAACTATGAGTGCAGTAATGGAAATGCCAATCAGGTCTTTTTGTTGTGCTGGGGAGCTCATTAGCATAACACTGATAGCTTCAATACTACCACATACTTATTTCTGCAAGATCAACTTCAACTTTCATGTTTCCAAAGCTGGTAAATGGGAGCTGGTAAAGGAAGTTGTGGTTTTAGTGGGACAGTAATGATGCCCATTATTTTCCACATTTAAACTTCTAAGGAGTGTTTTCTTAAATGTTAGCTTTAGCTAGAGAACATGGTGACAACTCTTTCTGTATAGATCAATTTGCTTCTCCTGTAGTCCAGGTGAACTGTGAGATGGGATTATATTTCACCAGTCTTTTTGTTCGTACTGTGTGCTATTCCTTGGTGATCCAATGAATTAGAAAACATTGTAACTGTAATTAATGTTGCAGTTCCTAAGGGTGCCTGTGTGGCAATGTGCACATCAGTGTTCTTCCTACAGTGCAGAAAAGGAGCTGCCACCAGATCGGATTAACCTCAGAAAAGAAATCAGGTATCAAGCAGGTGGCAGATGAAACTGCAGGTGTAGGACAGTCCATATGGTCAGAGCTGTAAATATGCTGTGCTGGGGAGGCTGGACCTTCATTCCAGGACCCCTGGCACCTCTGTTTCATCTTACAGTCTGCCTGAATTCCACCTAGGTTCAGACCACCCACAGAATCCTCTGGTCCTTTTCTGTCCTTCCTAGTATGCGCCAGGAGGATGGGAAGATCTTCAGAGGACAATCATGGGTCCTTGTGACTGCTCAAAGTAACCTCAAAAATACTTCTTGGGAGGAGAAATAGGAAGGAAGGTTGCTGCAGTAGTGGCCCTCATGACACTCGTCTTTCTAGGAGTGCAATCAGCCAGCAGTCTCAAATTTGAAAGTGTCCATGGATCAAACTGCACTCAGATCAGGCAGCACATCCAAAAACTTTCTGGAGTCATGCCTAATGCTGACAGAGACTGCAGTACAGCAAAATAAAAAACACTTCTACTTGGAGGCAGGAGGATAAGATGGAAAGTGTCCAAAATGAGGCCTTTGCTTGAAAGGAACAGTATTTATATTTCCATAACCACAATTCTTGCAGTAATCTTCCCTGCAGTAGGTGCAATATGTAAAATATCTTTAGGCATTCATATCCATTGATATCTGTGGAGACATTCAAAACCTAATTGGACATGTCCTGGGCTCGGCAACCTGCTCTCAGTGACCCTACTTGAGCAAGGGAGTTGAATTAGGCAATATCTAGAGGATCCTTACAATCTCAAGCTGTCCAACTCCTAGTTTAGAAGTTTATGTAAGGTATAGTGACAAAACACTATCTGAAACTTTTAAAACTTTTGGAAAATGCTTTAAAAAATAGAGTAGATGAAGTGTCAGATGGTCAGCATGATATTCCCACAGCCTAGATTTATGGCATCATATATTTGAAATCAGACTTTATGTCTGCCTAACTGAAAGAATCGGTTCTGTCATCAAGAGCTCTACAAAAAGAAAAATTGCTTTCTATGGCTGAGAGCACATAATATTCAAGTTCATTTCTAAAACTGGAACCTTGTATTGAGAAGAATATGAACCTCATGATTTCACCTCTTTCTCAGCCTGAACAGGAGAATATTGTCCTGCATGCTATCACATGAAAACTTCGAGAACTCAGGATTGTACTAATCAGTATCTCTTTAAGAAAAAATTGTATTCTAAAAAGAGTAGCGGCTTATGGAGGAAATGGAAGATATGCCAATATACGATTAATGTTCAATATTATTTATACCTATAGTTTGGATTTATCTTTTCACTGTGGAACACGCAATTAATATTTCTCTTTCTCCCAGTAACTTGCTGTGTGATATTTGTCATGTAACAACTTCATTGAGGTGAAAGTAACCTAAGATACCCTGCACATATTTCATGTCAGTGTATGGATTGTTGTACATTTTTTTATTGATGTCTAATTTAGAAGTTTATGTATCTTCATAGGCCCTCTATAAGCGTCCTTAGTTTTAATTGTCAGTACAAAGAAAAGGCGATGTTGGAGTCCTGAATTTTGTTGTTTCATTTTTTTTTTATTTTTTTTTTCCCCCCCCAGTAACAAAAATGTGACATTAAATGAGAAACAAGGTCAGTTTGACCTGTCAATACTGACAGTTTCTAATTTTCTTGCATGAAGATGCTCTTCAAAATCTTGGCACAACCTATCCGCATGCTACAAATTGTTTAATATTATCTAGTTCTTTTTAAAGACTTCCTACAGACTCATCAGAGAACTCTTTTTCAGATAATCAAAAATTTCTCAATCTGTGACCATTTTCATTGAAACCTGAAAAAATATAGATAAGCAGCAAATAAAAATGAAAGAGACAGGAAGTCAAGGTAGATATCAGATCTCATAGCATAACAGGCTTCTTTCTTACAAGTGACAACATTCATTATCATGACAGCTCAACCCTGAGACTCAATTAAGGTTTTCAAAGTGCTTTTAAATTATTGATTGAAAGGCAACAAGGAGCCACCAATAGTTAAATATGACTTTACACTGCAAAAGTAACAGTCATTTAACCTGAAACACACAAATGGGTGTTTAAAGTGAGTGTTTAATGGAACAAGGGCTTGCCAAACAGGGAGGCAACCCCCAGTCATATGGATTTTTCTCTCATTTTCAATGCTATTTATCCCCAATAGCTCAGAGTGACATACACAATCTTTGCTGTCAGGCAATAATGAACTTTCTGCTCAACACACTCTTTGATATGAGAAAGTCAATGCAACAGCATGTGTCAAAGGAAAATGAGATGCTACTAAATCCTTTGAGACAGCATTTGACTTCCTGCCTACCCAAAGAACCTGAACAAAGGAACCTGGTCTAAGGAAACTGGAGAAGCAAATTGTATTGCTAAGGTCTAATGATTACACATTTCTTAAAAAACCCTCACTTTCTACTCTGGGTATGAATTCAGTTAGCATTACTTTGGGGTTAAGATTGGGAAATTCAGATTATTGGGTGCTCTGTTTATTTCTGAATTCTGCAAGCCCCCCTGATGATTATAAGAATGCTTGTTCATATCCAGGACATTCAATAATGTTCTCTTTTAGAGCATAATTTCCCTTGTTACTTGATTCCCCATTAGACAGGGGTAGTATTTTTCATCAATAATGAATATCTGCTGTAAATTCTTTGTTTGGGATTTAACATATAGTTAAGATCAGGAGTAACCTAAAGCCTTATGCTCTATTTTATCATCAAAATAGTTGCATTGTCCATAACTAAGCTTAGGCTTATCGGTGACATTTAAGAAACACAAAGTCTAAAAATCATATTTTATTATTGGATTGGTCCCAGCCTACAGAGTAGGGAGGTGTGCTCATTCCGATAAGGACTTTTGCTGTATTTCCATTTTAGTGATCCTATTGCAAGCATGGAATAAGGATTATGTGTGGGATTGTGAGACATCAGATCAATTGTTATTGGCTCAGAACCGCCCTGTGGAGCTCTGTGTGCGTGTGTGTGTGGTAGGGGAAGGGATAGGTTGAATCTCATAGAGGTGAGGTGGGGTTGTGTCCCCCATGGCAGCCCCTGAGCTCACATGAGGAAGTCCTGGAGCAGGTGCCAGTCACAAACAGCCTGGGAAAACTACAACACTCCACATCTCCTGGAGTCCCTGACCCAGCCTGGGTGGGCAGGGACAGAGAGAGCACAGCTCCTCACGCTGGCCTGGGACCCAGAGTGGCTGGTGGGTCAGAGGCCCTGCCTGGGGGGTTTGGCTGTAGAGACCAGACCAGATAAAACCAGAAGCATAGGGGTGCCATGGCCCTACCACCTGGACTTGTGAGAGCCAGTCTGCCACAAGGTTCCAATGGTAGCTGTATAATCTGTCTCTCTTTCTCCTTCTCTCTTCTTGTTCCCTCTGTCTTTCTTTGCTCCTTTCTTAATGCTTTGGATAGCTCAGAGCTGGAAGGATTTTGGCTTGTGCTGTGGATTAATGTGCTGGATTGGTAGTGTGGGGGAACATTTTGTCTAGCTTTTGTAGTGCCCTTTTTGAGCCTTTGACAAATTCCCTTATTTTCTCCCCTAAATTAGTAAAGATACCTCTTGGAAACAAGTCATGGCTTGTTTTCTTGACACTATCTCAAGGGATTAAAGAACTGTATTCATATATTTTAGCATAAAACTCCTAGCTGAACCTGTGAGACTGCAGCTCCCAGGGCTGGAGTGTTACAGGGAATATAGTTAACACTGGAAAAATCTAAATACACAAAAGTATATTTTATGTCACGATTTTTCAGAGTTTCCAGAGATACATTTACAGCTATTGCTACTATCTTCTAGAAGAATTTTTACCCCAGGTTGCAAGTTCAGGATTTTGGTTACATTTCAGCAATTCAAGAATCCTATAAAGCTCAAAAAAATCAGGAAAATAACAAATTGGAGTTGGGCATTATATTCTGTTTTACAGTGGCTTTTGATACCCAGAGAGTAATAATACTAGTGCCAAGGATACAGTTAAGGCTCAATGTTATAAAATTGAAAACATCAAACATCTGCTGTGCACATCCTGAAAAGATAGAAAGAAAATAGGTATAAGATTAAGGACAAGCCCTCAATCTGATGCATTTACATGGAGTATCTGTAGCTTAAATTCTGAGCTAGAGTCAGGGTTCAGGCTTTGAAGCATACAGCATAAAAAGCTGTACTTGTTGCTGGGTTAGTTACAGCCTTTGGCACTGGAAAGAAAGCTCATAAATGCCAATATTTTTTACATTACTGTATTATTTGATTTCCTAGGCATCTTGGCTGACTACTAAATAAAAGATGACAAGCAAGTGACTCATGTATTGGTCCCTATAGATTACAAATAACAAATTGTTAACTCTTTCCTTATCTGTTAAAAATAACACTCCTCAAGGCAAATTTCACGTGTGATTCTAGAGATGAAAGGGCAGGATGGCAGGACTACAAAGAACAATGAGTCTCTCTTTCTGCCTGGCACAGTACTCCAAAATCACCTCCTCAGCCTTTGCACCCATTTTCTCCTGCTTTCATTCCTGTGCACACAACATGACTTGCATTGCTGTTACAAAACATATCTTATACTAGAGTAACAATTCTCAAAGGAAATGTGCATAGCTACATGAAATTTAATACTGATGAAACTTGGCTACTAAAATAAGGTCTGTTGCTTTAAATCTCTGAATCATGGGAAGCACTGAAGATTTGGAAGGAAGAATCTTGGGGGGAAATTCCTGAAAAGTCCATCAATTTAGTGTATTGGCAAAAGTTGTGTGAAGATGTGATAGATTGAAGTTATTCAATGGAAAGCATGCCCTTAGAATAAGCATGTGACTGTTTAACTTGCTCCTTTGGTTTAATAGCATAGAGTACCTCAGAAATACCCCAAAACTCAGTTTCAGCAAAATCTCTCCTTCACCGATCAAGTCTGAGATGTCCTGAAGGGCTGAGGCAGCAAATAGAGCTTTGGACTAAACAAATGTAAAGGGAAAAAGAGTACAAGCTGGACTCACAATTCCAGTGATTTAAATATAGATGGAAGACACTGAGGTAACTTAGAAAAGAGCTGATTCAAAAAATGTGACCTTCTTAAGGGCTCTAAATGCTTTCAACCTTAGGAAAAAAAAAATCTGGCACTTGCAATACAAGGGTCATTAAAGGAGAGCACAAACACCTGATGTGTTTTTCAATGAGTGATCCCTCTTTCTGCTTTTCACAACTGAATGCAGCATTGAAATCACAGAGGTACAGCTGCAACAAAGCTGCCCCAGTAGTACTAATTACAAAAGCACCACCAGTTATAAATGCATTGTACCTGTAAATGAAATCCCCCATATTTAAAGCAAAATTTAACTTCTTTGGGATAACTACTCCATGAAATGTATCCTCAAATTTTGTTCCACCTGACTACAAATTATCTTTATTATGCTGTACATGGAAAATGGAGAGCATTGTTCTTTATCTGTGTGTTTGAATGAAATCCACCATCCTTTCTCATGGCGAAAACTGTCTGAGCCACAAATACAGACTGTATATCTAGTACTACACAAAGACACTCTACAGTGGCAGAAACCTCTAATATTGCTATGATACTGGACAGTACCTCTAACACAATTTAGTGATGACAGTAGTGGTTACCCAGTGGGTTGATGAAGGGAATGTATTTTTCAGCCTCTTGGAAGTGAGTCTCAAAGTGCTACATTTGCATGTGATGGAAGTTTTTTATTGTCAGATGACTGTAGGCTTTTGGTACCATATGTGACAAAAGTTGGTTTTAATCAGTTTCTGTCACACTGAATCTTCTGTTGTGGTTAGCACAGCAGCAGAAATGCCAAGGGCCAAAGAATTATTGAGGAGTAAGCACACATATGCCTAGGACCCATGTTGTAGCTCTTCAGTATCAAAGCTGAGCTTCTTTGAGGGAGGAAAATAAAGACACTTCCATCGTCAGGTTCCACAGGACAGAAGTTTTGCAACCTCACTAGAGAAATATGATGGTCTAAGGCATTAATTTGAGCTTTTTGTACATGGATTTTACAATGCATTTGCAGGCATCCATGTTCAAAAATAAAAACGGGTATCGTAGTTCTATGAATATGCTGTGAGAGCTGTATCCTTTAAGGCTTCATTGCCCATATACTTGACTAGATGGCTACCAAGCTTTGTGGATAAGCAGGATGGAAAAAATCTATGTGTATATAGTTCACACCTAACAAGAAAAAGAAGCACATTTTTATGATTTAGTAATAGGCTGAGCAGTCAGTTTTGCACTCATCTGAAACCTTCAGAAATGCTGAGCAAGGTGTCTATCTCTCTAGACCATTTTATACATGATGAAAACAGCAAAACACCCACCTGCTTGCAGATGTCTGCATGTCAGTGTGGAAAGTTCACTTCCATTTCAGGATCAATAAAGGCTTTAAGCACCTAGCTCAGGATTTTTTATACATTGAGAAGATTAAATAAACAAAACATATTTTCACTCCTTTTTTCTAAATGGATGAGATATTTTGCAGCCTTCATTACTGTAGCTGCACTACCACCTACTTATGGGGTTCATAGTCACCCAACAGGGGATTCTCCAGAGAAACGCTTTCACTGGCCTTGTGGCAGGTCCCATTTCACTCTGTATCACAGAGGAGGTACATGTCCATGAAGTTCCCCCTGCATGTCTCCCTGGTGTGCCATTTATCAGAGGCAATACCTGCCTGACACAAAGAGGAATTCTGAATATCATTACAGCCATTCTGAAACATCTGCTAAATAAGACAAGGCTTCAATGATAGCGTACTTTGATATGCAGACACAAAAGAGTCAACTACATGTACCCATTTTTACCTGTCCAGCTACTTAGAGCCCTTTTCCCCCTCAACTCTTCTTCCCTTCTTTTTCCTGCTTTTCCTTTGTGTTTCCTTTTTCCTTTCCTTTCCTTTTTCCTTCTCTCGTGTTTCCTTTCTTCCCTTTTCCATCTCTGCAGCCTGGGAAGCACTTCATTTGGCTCCACCCACCACAGTATCCATTGAGAATGTCTCTGACGTCTTAACTTATTGCTGCAAACAACCCCAATTCACATATTTATGTTGACTGCCTTGAGAATGTCTGTTCTCAAGCTCTCCAAAATTTCCAATTTTGCTGTAATTAAAAGTATTCATAATGTAAATTTTATTCCCATCATGCTGCTTATTAAACTTTGTTTCTTCCACTTATTATTTACTTCCACTATTATTTTGAGACAGAATGCATACAACTTTAATATAATTTATTCAAAAGCTAGCTTAATCTGATCTATTTCACCCATGAAAACCCTCAGTTTACAGGCAAATTAATTATTGGCTATAAAGTTCTCTCTTAAATACTTTCCTTCATCATGCTAGATAGCTCTCTTAAAGCTATTCCAAATCTGTCTTTATTCTCACTCTTCATAGTTCAACTTTCTACTCTGCTTACAAACTATTTTTTTTTCTGTTACTTATCAGTGTGAGACAACTGAGAGTAATAGAAGATACACGGACCTTCTTTCTAAATATTACTCCCTGAATTATCTTTCTGTAAATGAACAATATTATACCAAAGTTTTGCCAATGCCTTAGTTGCCTGTTTTTCTTCTGATCATGGGGAAAGGGCAGAGACCAAAACCTGTGTCATCTTCTTCATGTGAGAGACACAGCCATTAGTGGGAAATCCTATCCTATAGACTTCTCCTAGCTCCTGGCCCCTAAGTTCCCAGCCTAGACACAGCAGTAACCCATCTTCAGCCAGTTCAGCTAGTCCTGTTCCAGGGGAGGAGCAGAGGTTGGCCATGAGACTCGTTTAGGCAGACATGGAATAAGAACTTCAGTCTCCTGTTTCCAACAGAATTTATTACTACCCTGTTAAATGCCAATGGGGGCTTGAAAGAGGCTGTTTCTCTCCTTTTCATCTGTGTTTTGCAAGACAGCCTTAGCTGCTACTGGTTGCAGAGGGATTGCAGTCCTATCGGTGTGTTTCAGATCACTTTGAAGACACACTTTGAGAACATATTTCTCAGGAGATGAAGAAAGTCACTTTTTTTTTTTTTTTTTTTTTTTTTAAAACTCCAGTTCAGATGTAACTGGAACCTTATGAGATCAAAAGAGACCATAATCTACAGTGATTAAAAGGGACTTAAAAACATGGTACAGTTAAGCTGAGTTTCAGCAATAACCCAGGATGTTTCAAAAATTGTTCTTCAATGTTTATTTGCATGCAGCAATGGGGAAAAAAACAAAAACAAAACAAAACACAAAAAAACAAACCCCAAAAAAACTAAAAACAAAACAAAAACAAAACAAAAACAAAAGCAACAAAAAAACAAACAAAAAACCCCCCAAAAAACAAAAACAAAAAAACAGCAAATCCAAAACTCAGCTCTTTCCTCATTATCAGTCTGTCCAACCATTTTAGGATGCCTGCTTGCAGGAAATTTCCTTTTGTCCTGTTCAAGCTCTCTTCTCCTCACTGCAAGGGACCATTGTTTTGAATATTATTCTGCCAAGCAAGCAGTTTACAGGTATTTTATAGTAGTTAAATAAGCAAAACAAAATCCTTCTATGAGCTATATCTTAAATTAAGGAGATACCCCAGAAATTTCTAACTTCCTTTATTAAAGAAGAAGAGTATTTTACCACATAGAACAATGATGAATTATGTAATTAATTGTATTTATTTCAAATAAAAGAAAAATACTTCCATAATCATAGAGCGGGAAATAATTTGTAATTATAATAGTTATAGAAACAACAGATGTAAAATTATACACAACTTTCCAGCAGTGCATAAACCCAGTAAGCTGGAAATTTACCAGCTGCAGGAAACACTTTTTAAAACTTTCATGTATTGCTATGATATACCCTAATCACTTTGAGGAGAACAGGATCTCATGACGAATAATTACTTGGACTGCAAGTAGCTTTAGGCTATTGAAACTAGCAAGGAGAACTCTGTGAGTGCTGAGTGTAATCTAGTGATACACAAATTTCATCACTAGACATGAGGTGCTCCGTGGCATGAATTACCTTATGGCCATGGGTACTCACTACTCAAAGAAACTGATGACAGAAGGTTTAGTGAGCATCACCCGCACAAGTTTTCAGCATGTATGTTGGTGGTATGAAAACATCTGAACTGCCATCTTTTGTAACTATGTGTGTAACAGCAGTGTTGAATTATCTGTATGCATTTTGCTCAACTCTTCGTGCTCATAGAGAAGAATCATCTCTGGAAGCTCTTTCCATGCATGTGCCATTTATAAACTACGTCTGGAAGTGCATTATTTGGTTTCATACCATGCAGTCATTCTAAGACATGCCCTACAAGCATGCTGATGTTTGTGACTAGGTCCTTAATGCTTAATTACATGACAGCCATGGGACAGTGGCTGAAGTAATTGGATTGTGCTGTGGTCAAATTCTTGACTCAGCAATGTTAATTGGTTAGAACTGTTAAGAAATAAGTCTGATAAAGTGTTACAGCTGAAATGCATAATTTCATTTTTCTTTTTATTTTTTTTTTAAGTGGCAGTTCAACAAGGTTGGCTGCAATAACTTCTCTTGCCTCTTTTCTGGAAAGAAAAATACTCAAGGGAGATAGGCACTGTACCAGCTGGGTACCAGGCTACCTGGAACCCACCTCAAATGAATTTAACCACAGAAAGCAAACATAAGCATAGAGTGCACACAGTGCCAAATGTAGCAATCCATGAAACTTACCTCAAAGATGCAGGCAATGTACTGTCACACACATAGTTGCTGTCACCCTTGGGAGACAAACATCCCCTGCCACCTGTGTGGGCTAGGAGGGTTGCTGCCTACAAGAATTCTTTTCAGAGATCAGTTTCTGGGAGACTTGTTATGGCATATGTAATGAAAACATTCAAATTATATACATGGATAGAGTACAGAAAGCTATTCCCTCAGGAATCCTGATTTGTTTGTGTATATAAAGAATCTGAAAATCCTCAGAGAAAAATTGTAAGAAGCAGTGCAAGATAATCCTTGTAAGCATTTGTGGGGGAAGAAGAGTCTCATTGCCTCTATTTCTGTTAGAGTCCTATAACTTCAGCTCACCTGTCAGAATATTCTGATTGCTTACACTTAGTTCTGTATTGTAATATAACAACAAAACATTTGGAGTATTCAATTTTATTGTTTTTTATCCTTTGACACATTTCAGCAGACAAATTCAATGCTAAGTTTTCTGTCTCTGAAAGGAAAACTTGCTGTATCTTTTAACACATTTCTTACAGTAACCCCAGTAATATGTTTAAGAAAGTCATCAAAGAGCTGAAAGGTGTCAGATTTATGAATGCAGTAGGAACTAGATTCAAGGACTCTTTTCTTTGATAAAATTATATTAATAGTATGGGATAAATCTGGAATAACTGTCTTAATCTGAGCTAAGGGTGGCTAAATAGGGTATTGGTAATAGTGATAAACAGGAACTTGATTTTCTGTTCGTATTACCTAGAGAAAAAAAAAAACAGGAAAGTGAGTCATTGAGACTTCTGAGTCTTGTTGCACTCATTCACTAATCCTGGCTGCTTGCTTACCAGCAATGAGAAGTGTAATCCCTGGAGATAGGGTCTGATCACAGTTTAAGTTCATTTCCATCTATTCACTTCCTCTAGGAAAGGCAGAACTAATATAATTACCCCAAAATGTGCTGAATTTTTTTCTGCAATAGGATAATCAGTAAGTGTAGTTTTATTCTACTTTCAGTCTGTTTTTACTTACCATCCAATTCAGATAACGTTTCCTGTGAAAAAAATCCTCATGGTTTCCCTGGCAGATCTATTAGGATGGGACACAATTAGAGATAACTTCTTTCTCTCCAGCTGACCAAAATATGGTCATTTCTCTGGAGCTACAGAGTATATTCTGCCCTTGTCCCTCCTTTCCAAGGGAAACAGAAGTAAGGTTTTAAGAAAAACAAACCAAACCAAACAAACAAACAAAAACTCCAAAAATAAACACAAAATCCAAACCAGCCAACCAAACAAAAGGCACATTATCACCTGAAATCAGGTACATTTTAAAGAATTTTGCAGAATGTACATGTTTGACATACACATACAATTGGCAAGTTTAGCAAGAAAGCAAACTGAAAAAGAGCAGGAAACAGAGAAACCATGAAAGAAAGAGTGGCATATCTTCACTTCTCTTTCTGAAGTACAAATAACTGAAGTTGTTTGTGATTGCAGTCAGAAAAATGTGCTTTTTTCTTTTCCTACTAAAATTAAAATTATCAAAAGGTAAATAAAATAAAATTACTACTACACAGTTGGAAACCAGTTTATTATATTTTAACAGTCTGTCAGTCTGTGCTTAATATTTCTGCAAAACAACTGTATCACACTGCTATTGGCAATGGAAGGATATCTTTGTAGGGAGCCTAAAATTATCATTTCTCAAGCTAATCTTGTGTGAACTCATTGCATTTCAAAGAGAAACTTTTCAGTTTTAATCAATGAGTTCAGAGACAAACCACAGACTTTGACAAGCAAAAAGAAAAAAAACGGTGCTGTACACAGATGAAGAAGAGAGTCAAATCAGACGAAAAGTAAAAAACTCACCTTTGATTTGTCCTTTAATTTGCCAGTAGAATTTTGACAGGGAGTTTCTGAGACCTGTCAAGAATATAGTCAAATTCAGCCAGAAAGCAATTATTTATACTTTTGTTTTGTTTTGCTACAAAAGTACTTGGGAATGGTTCAGTTGAAAAGACATATTCCCATAGAAAAGGCCAGGACTGTAGGAACTACAGTTTCTGCCCCCTCAAAAATTCAAAGAAGTGTCAATGCTTGGACTTTTGTGCAAAAGTGTATTAGGTACCATTGCAACAATTTTATGGCACATATGACTGAATTACAACCTCTAGTATTCTTCCTTTTTCAATGATTAATGTAGATTTAACCAAATTGTGCAAGGGTAGATCACATTTAAGCTCTATGTTCTGCACAGTCAGGCTACACTTATTACAAGGCTGACTTGGTGTGCTAGTATATTACAGTGAAATTATTCATTTGAGGCAAGCACATCTCTCTCTTAGTAAACAGTATCAGTAAACTACTAACGCTGTATATTCCCACCCATGGAAAGAAAAAATTGACTTGCTCTGAGACTCCCTCCCTTTCCTAGATATATATATAGCTTTAAAATGTCATGATTTGTTCCCAATCCTCTTTTACAAAATGAGGCAAGACTTGCTCTGTGTGGTTTTTTTAGACTAACACATTCTGACATTCTAATATCCTGAAACTGTAAAATTTTGCATGCTAACATTCATCTTAGTCTTGTTTAATTTCATCCCATTCATTTTGAATGGGCACAGTTTGAACCACTCTTCCTGTAATATGGTGTTTATAATCTTGAAATATTCTGTCCTCTTTCCTTCTAGTAACTGACCACTTGGTGTGTGCTTATATTAAAGTCTCTTACCACGGCTCCATAAAAGAATGATTTCATTGCTCCTCTTCAAAACCAAAATGCCTCCAATTTACTGAAATATTTCTTGTGTTAATCTAATTAATATTGTTCTCTGGGTGAGGACTAGGCTTAGATGTATGAAAGAAAAAATGTAATTTTCATGGGCAATGAAAAGAATGTTTCTGGGAAAGTAATCAATTTCTCATTGGCTGCAATTCTGATATACTATTAGATATCTTTTCTGTACCACCAAAGATGCCAAATATTTCCATTCTTCTGAATTTTGAAGTTTTCATAGTGAATTCACTGAAAATATTCAGCAGAAGTGCTTTTCTAACTTTGTCACACTGTTGTCACACAAAAGATTATGAGTTCTTGTCACATTAAGATCAATAGTATAAAGATTTTTTACATGTTCCTTGGAAGATGCTATTTTACAGCAAATGTAACACTGGCAGCATTTACACTGGTATTACACAGTTGTGGTTCTCATAAAGTTTAATAAAACAGTTTTTTCTTATTTAGGTTTTTTTTTTCCTCCATTCTGTTTCACAAAACTTTTATCTAAGCTTTAAAATAAAAACACAGCCAACTCTAAAAGAGAAACAATGATACCCTTTCAGAATACCTTTTTATTTTTTATCTTCTTCTCTATGTGTATTTTTTTTAAAATAACAGAGTCCTTTTTCATTCCTGACTATCCCACAAGGAGGAACAGCTCTCAGAACAACAAACTGATTTTACAGTGTCTGAAGGTGAGAACTTCCCTCCATATCTCATCTGACCTCTAGCAGGCTTTTTCCATCAATGATTACAACTCAGTCTTCCTTAATTCTAGGGCACAGCAGCCAGAACACTGATGGTCAATGAGAAGGTCCAACCATCCCATTGTGTCAGTGAAGTGGAGGAGGCAGAACTCAGTTATACAATCAGATAAAAAGACTGGTGTGAAGGACAGAGAGAACAAACAGCAGCAAAAGCTGATGCCATTCTCCCTTGCTGCAATCCCCCATCCCTTCAAAGCTTTTCAGGGTGGTCTGAAGGTGTAACTAAGGGATAGTTGGCAGCCCAGCTGCAACATGTCAGGTGGGGAGTGGGAAGACAGACAAGCTGTCTGATCTGTAAACAATGCATTTATATTTCTTGAGTTGTAAATATCAGTTATAAAACTTGTCCAGAAGTTCAAAACCTAGCAAAGGACAGTAATAAGCATCTTCAACACTGAACCACTAAATTAAATATGACATTAATAGGAACCCTTTAATGTATTTCAGATCTGCTTTGATAGCAATTTTAATGAGATTGTTGATGTGCTGCTGACAGCATCAGAAAACCAAGGCTTGAAATACAGGACCTTATAAGATGTTGCTGGATCCCAATTTGCATGCATAAATAATAAGACTCTCTCTAGACACCTCCTGTAGGAGTGTAATTTGATTCATGTGTTGGGCATGTGGGCATTCACTGTCAACTCTCTGGACTGTGACCTGAGTACAAGGGCCCTTTGGTGAGCTCCAGTGGTGCAGTGCTGTGACTGCTGTGACAGTCTCTGCCTGATTATGGGGCTAATAAGCAATTGATCTGATTTAAAAGTCTGTTGTTTGTCACTGCATGTGCAGACAAGGAGGTGAGATCAATTTTAATGGCAAGAAAGTGAAAGGTTACAAATAGCTCTCCTAAGCAATCAAAATTCCAGCATAACTAAAACCTTCTCTGAGAAAGAGTATCCCACCCAATATTTTTATTTCATATGTAAGGAGTCTATTCTTCCTCTAACTTTCTAGAGAACCAAAGAAGTTAAAGTTCAGACTCTTTTGAACTCAAAAGAAAAGAAGGAAAGAGAGTAATTCTTCTATGACTGCATTACATGGATACTTTTGACTGGCTTTGAAATGTAGGGAAAACAAAACTTAAAAGGCTTAATACCTCAAAAGGGAAATCACACTGTAACTCCATAATTTCAAGTATATGTCTAGCACTAACCCTTTGGAAATATGCACACATATTACAACTTATCATGTGACATTTGCCTATCAAAAGGTTTTGAAGTTAGCCTTTCTGCAAAAGTTCAGGCATTGAATAGACAGAATTTGCACCACCATCCTGTTACCTGGAAAGTTCTGGTACTGGCAGTCCAATGGCTTTTACTACAAAGTCCCACTACTGCAATAGGCACAATTATGGAACTCTATCTTCCTTCACACACACACAGGAGAGCAAAGATGAGATCAGTAATAAAGAAGAATGAGACTGAAAATAAAATTAGTAACTTGAAAGAGTCTTTATACATTTAGTGCTGCACCTTGCATTTGTCATCCAGCCTACAGAAAGGTTCAGTAGGAATTATGAGCAAAGACTTTTGGAGAATAAAGTCTTCCATGAAATGGAGGTATTAAACAAATGTCCTGAATGCTATTTCATTAGAAAGATTGATGAAAATATGGCATAATCCTTGCAATTCAAATGAGAATCAAGTTCATATCAAATTCGATATAAATAGTAAGCACTTCAAACTTCTCTTCAATATTGCCTTATGGAATGCAGTGGATAAAACTTCCAAAATTAGTAGCAACATAGAGAAGTTCATGTGGAAAATTCCATTAAAACTGTCTCATAAAACAGAAACATGGGCTCATGAAATTGAAAAGCTGTAAATGAGAGACAATGCAAAAAATTTGTTGACTTGTCTTTGAATACAGCTCTTAAGCTGTGGAATTCCTTGTCATAAGAAACAAAGGACTAGTAAGGATTCAAATAAATGCACTAGGCTTTTGTAGTGATTAAGTCCTTTAAGTCACATGGTGTAAATTAGAATATCATGCCATATGTAAGGAAAGGGGTAAAAGCAGAATATATGTGAAATTAAATGTAGTCGGTGTAATTTATAGATCTGAGAGATTCTATTGCTCCTTGCTCTTCAGTAAAGTCCACAGCTTGTAATAGTATCTTTCTTCTACAATTCTGCATTTCATGGTTGGTTTTATGTTGTTTAGTGTTTCCTATCAGGCCTGGAGTGCAATTATGAAGAAAGTACCCACTTTGACTCCAGAATCTACGCAACTCCTTTGGGGATTGGTGACACCAAGAACCTGTTCATTTTTACGGAGTGCACTTGACAGCACTTCACTGTGGCTATGCACCTGTTATCCCAAGTTCCCCCATCATGGGAACAGACTTCAGATGACTGGAAAATATGTGATGAGGGAGGGTCTTCAGAGCAGACGGGTCCAGTGACATTAAGTCCTTGGCATGCTACAAGCAGAAGGTTAAACACAACCATAATACATTAAGAAAAGTAACAATCCTTCAGAGATACACTGAGGCAGAAGCTCCAGCTTTTTCAAATCCCACATCAAAGATCCTGTGTAGAAAAGGCAATACTGTCCTCTTGCTAGCATCTTGCCATGTACCACAAGTCTGGCTATTTTTTCTATTCACCACTCTCATCTACTCTTCTTTCTTCTCTTTCCTTATTCACCACCTTTCTTCTTGTTCATTTGCACGTGCCTCTGTCAGAAGTCACACACTTTTTGATTTTCTTGCTCCTTTTCCACTCACTGTACTTCTGAAGAGGATGCAGAGATGAAGGAAATATGTGATATACACAGATCACTGTACTGTGACCCTCAGAAAGAAAGGGAAAGAAATAGTTGTTCACTTCAAGAAGAGAGCAGTAATGATTATGCTGTGAGTAAAAATTAAATAAGGGTTTGAATTGCCTTGTAATCTTTAAGATTAAAGAACCTGTGCCCAGCAATTGATATTTTTGTTGGATAAAACCCTAGATCATCCACTTATATCTTTTTGCCTTATCTCTTCATCTTTCCAAATCTCTCCCTTTTGAATTCTACTGTCTTCACATGTGTTGGATAAATAAAAAAATCTATATGAAGTGCATTACAAGCCAAACTAAATATCATCTGAGTTACTGAATGGAGTAAATGGTGTAAGATTATCAAACCAGCAGCAGAAATCAACATTCAGTTAAATGCTGTGTATATTATTCTGTTGATGTAATTTACTTGAACACTAAGATTCAGATTTTGATCTGCACCTCAGCCTGGAGGAGGAATTGCTGAAAGAGATGATACAGCATGAGAGCATATTGCATAAATTCTTATATTATTGAAATGAAGTATTTTAGATCTGAAATAATCTGTCAACAATATTTTTAAAATATTTTTTAAATAAACATCTGGCAGCCACACCAGCTTTTTTAATGTGCAACTTGGTTATCAAAACTCGAACTTTATTACTATTTAATTTGCTTTATTTGCTTAAAATTACAGTCTTTGCATGTAAGGGGTAACCTATATCATTGTTTCAGGAGAAGATTTTTGCAACCCTTGCACTTTCTTATTCCTGGAAGGATTTCCCTCTATAGACAGTCTTCACTGTACAACTTGATTTAACCTTATCAGCAACTGAAGGGACAGGTGGCAACAAGGCAGATGAGGAGGCAAGAACACTTGGCCAATGCAGAAGAAGGTTGGATGGTATTAATCTCAAGAGGTAAAATGACTGACTGCCTTGGGTACTGGTACAAGAGTGTTAATCCCAAAGAAAACATTTCACAACCGTGCATGAGCATATTGTTAAAAAATCCAGGAATAAATACACTTTCCATGTCTGGTGGAGAATGGAGGATGAAAATGTGAATAACTGGAAGAGGTTTCTACAGCCTGCAGATGCAAAACAAGGATTTCAGAGGAAGGAGTCTGTAAAACAGCACAGTTATGATCTGGATGACCTTTTCCAAGAAGCTCAGCGACTATCCCTCTCAGTGCCAGTCCTGTTTGCAGGCAGATACTTCTATAAAAAGGACTGAAAATTCACCTACATCAGGATACCTCCACCTCTCATCTAACTTTCTTACCAGCTGCTGGTGTACTGTAAACTATACTCCAACAATATTTTCTGAAGAAATACAGCAGCAGGTGGCAAATGTTTGTGAAAGTTGCACTTGTATTTTTACTTTAGCTGGGTCAATTCTGGACCATTTGCAATAAAAAAGGAAAAGTATCTACATTTGGCATCTAGCATAGATGCCAAATCATTAAGCTTTTGCCAGGAAACCTGTTGATCAATATATAAATATTTTATACTCATAAAGGCATGTTTTTCGTAAGCTGTTTTGTCACATTGACATAGTTAGAGGAATCCATAAAAACCCCTGAGCTAAGAAATGTCTATCTTCTGTACATGCTGCAAAAACTGCAAAAATCCTAGACTTTCCAGCTAATTATGGTGAATTATGAGCATTTCATATCTGAAAAATGCACTTCAAGCTAAACTGCTGCATAAAAATTTCCATCCGAGCAGTCCATTTTCTTCTGAGCAGTGTTAACCTATTGGTAAATATAATGCCCAAGAGTGCAAGCAACAGAGAGCCATAAATTCAGATGTAAACTGTGTGTGTGGCTCCAACTACACTTTTCAAGCATCGGCATTTTCATATGAAATATGATCAATAGATACATCCTTTCAGTGTATGTTCAACACCAATTCCAATGAAAAGTCATCTTAAAAATGCTTCAAAAATCCAATTATTTGTGAGTACCTAGAAAAAATTGCATATATGAGTATTGAAAGCTTTAGCAAAGGAGAAAATTAAATAATACCTGTCATTGGCCACCTCCCTAACCTGGGTAGTGAGTGTTTCATTACAGCTGATAAAGCACTAAGAGCAAAAAACATCCTCCCATTGGATGAATTTCTCCTGCTTCTTCATCTCTTCTTTACATGTGCACTTCCAAGTGGGCCTCTGCCCACAGTGAGGGCATCCTCGTTTGCAGCTTCTATTTCCTCACACTGCGGTCTTGTAGAAAATGAGAAAAAGGGCAAATCGCCATACTGGGTTGACGGCAGCTCAGCAAACAACCAGAAAATCCAGTTTTGGCAAAGTGGGGGGTCCAGTGGAGCCCTGAGTGTCAATATCAGACTATGCTTTCATCATTGTTTGCATTTGCTTGCAAAAACAAATGAACAGAAAAAACTGGGCAGTGATTGTCTCTACTCAAGCATGCAGTCAGTAGTAGATAGAGGACAGTAAGTTAAACAAATATATAGCTTATGATCTCTGCTCTCTGCCTCTGGATTAGTTTTCCAGAAGGTTTTGGTTGATTGGGTATATGTACGCTGGAATAAACTGTCCATTTTGATAACATGTTTCCTTTGAGCATCCCAGAGGAACCCAAAGATATTGATTAAACTTTATAACACCCTAAAGCATCTCAGATTTCTGTTCTTATGTAACAGATGAGTAGCTGAAGGGCAGAGAGAAGTTTTGCCCAAGGTCTTAAAATGAGGCACTGACAGGATTAGAAATAGGTCTCAGGAATGTTGGTATGAGTCTTGCTTAAATACAGTGCCTCTCAAGAGCAAAAGCACATATACTGCAATCATGGTTTACATTTCCCAAAGCTTTCCTGTATAAAATACACTATAACAACTGACAGGATGCAGCAAATGTGCAGTATAACGCAGAGACATTTTATGAGATTGTGAGAGGGTTTCCAGCCCAATTGTTTTTATTCCTTTTAAATAAGAAGGAAACATCAGAAGAGAAAAAGTAAAAGAAAAACCATCAAGAAGTTCTGTCCCAACAGAAAAATGAAAAAAAAATTGGGAAAGGACATGTCATTTTCATCTGCCACAATTTTTCTCTTTATTTGCTAGACATCATACCTCAGGACATATGAATGATATGAGGATATCATTCTTCCATTCATGATAACATTTCCTTCATCAATTTCCACACAAGAGCTGGTTGAAATATTTTCAATAAAGAAGTTGAAAATATTTGCAGAATATTTTTATATCTGAAGAGGAAACTAAAGTGGAGGTACTGTTTCTTCACTTGTCCCTTTTAACATTTCCCCCTCCTCACTCCCCTTTCTACTTGCAAGTTGCATGAGATAAAATGGATGAAGAAAGTGAGGAAAAAGAAAACTAAGCAGATTTGGATAAAAAAAGGGGCACAGGATTTTAATTATTATAACAAACAGTTAGGGAAAAACAAACAAACCTTGAGAAATTAAATATTCCAGAAATTAATGTCTTGAAATACTGTTTTTCATTGCATTTATACCTAAACATGACAAATAGTGTCAGGCTATATTAATCTCAAGCAAGAAATGTAAACCAGTAATGTTGCAAATTTTCTTTTTCTTGCTATACAAGATTTCCAGAGAAATATTATTTGAATGAAACAATAGTACAGCGAAAATTTTGCTATTACACTCTTCATTATAATTACAGGGTGTTATTCTCAAATTTAGAAGTAAATTTTTATCCTAAAATGCATATTAAAGCTTATGAATTGAGAATAGTTCTACTACTGCTTCTAAGAAGTTTCTGAAAATGATGAAGGCAAGTCACCACTCCGTTAAACCTCTATAACAAAGTGATGAATCAGGCCTGGTGTTTTAAATTGGGCACTGTTTCTGGAAACTGCAAGCAACATGTGCTGCTCAGGTAAGTTCAGTAAGTGACTTCCATTAGTTTTAGGACAGCCCATGCTGCAGCCACTTGTGAGGCTGGATGCTGTTTTTATGAGGGACTGAATCCTGTTGGGGTCATCTTGCCATATCTCTTGCTGAACATCAGCTGGAGTCAGTGTTCTACTTCCTCCACTGCTCTCCAGTTATCAAGATATTAAAAAAAGCAAAGTGCAGTAATTTGCAGTGCCATATTATGTTTACAGCTTCTCAGGGATGTTGCAGGGGATCTGGCCTTAAAGGCATAGTGACATCCCCTGCTCCCTCCTTGTATTTTCATGCCTAGTTCCATTATTTGTGTTATCCTCTATTCAAGCTTGCACAAAACACTGGAAAAACAATTACCTCTTTATTTTACTCCTACTGGAATGCAATAAATAATTTGATTTGCATTATTTATTTATTGTATCACTTGTGATAAATTTTGTGACAACCAAGGGAGACCAGAGTGTAGAGCACATGATGTAGGATCAAAGACTGGGACAGTTGATTTTGCTTATATTGAAGAAGAGAAGACAAAGGGAGATCTAATTGCTATCTTTCCCTCCCTTAAGGGGAGGATATGGAGAGTCAGACCCTTCACATAAGTCTGCAATGAAAAGAAGATATGGCAGTCACAAGTTGCAGGGATATTTCAATTGGATGTGAGGAAAAAGTTCACAGTGAGGGTGGTTCAATGCAAGAACAGATTGCCCAGAGCATCTGGTTATCTCTGACCTTTCAGGTTTTCAGATTTCAACTTGGAATGGCTCTGGAAAACCTACTCTGACATTGAAGCTAACCCTACTTTGAGCAGGGGCTGGACAAGATGACCTAGAAAGAACTCCTTCATTGTTGACTATAATTTTTCTATGGAAGTGCACCTGAGCGTCATTCTGAACCTGAAAGCAAGTAAAGGGGAATACTCCTTTAAAGTATGTTTTCTGTTATACCACGAATGTAATTTCTTGCAAAGAGCAGAGTAGTAAGAGAAGTTATTTTGCATAGTGTTAGAAGGAGCAATGAAATTTTTATAAATTCTGCATTTACAAAGCCAAAGCATTACCTGTATGGCTTTCAAAATAGAGATTCATAAAGCAAACTCTTCAGCACTTTGAAGTGTCCCTAGATTACCATCACCTTTTGTTTACAATCAACATAAGAAGCTTATCAAAATTTATCAGTAAAACAGATAATGAGTCCTCATGTAATGTGTAATGCAAGTAGGGGTTAATTAGAAAAGGAAGAAGTGAAGTTGCAAAACTGTCCTTAAGGACATCCTTGATTCTGTAGATAAGGGCTTTGGAAGCATCACCCGTGGATTTGGCTACAAGCTAAGCTGTACACTGCTTTTCAATTACTGCAAAACTCGTAGTCAGAAAGGTTTGGAAGGCAGTGTTCAGCAAGACTTTCATAAGAAAGAATATTTTAGAATTGTGCAGCCTAGAAGGGATATTGGGATTTGGATAACTGAGCAACCATCTGTCCCATACTGTTAAAAAAGCACCCCAAGAGGCATCCACCACAGCCTTTATCTGGATGTTACTCCAAGTTCTCATAGTGAAACATTTATTCTGCTCAAGGATTTTTATTGCCATTGCTGGTATCATTCCTGTAGCCAGAAGGAGACAGGAGATACAGGAGACTGACAGGAAATAATTGGAATATGAGTAAACTCAGGAAAATGTGGCATTAACTGCAGGTGGGTAATGAGAATGAGATAAACTACAGTCTTTGGCAGGGAATTCTGTCAGAATCACTACTTTATATTATTCATAATCTTAAATAACTTTCAAATGACAACCACAGTAGTACAAACTACCCCACCCTCGTGTGAAAAACTCCTAGACTTAAAATGCATGAGAAAGTAAGATTTAGTAAGACATTATCCAGCTCAAACTGGAGGATTCAGACATTCCTTTCCTTCATTATACATTAAGCTTCTCTGTTGTACTAGCTAGGATATAAATAGAAACGTCAATGCCTGCTCAGGGTTTTATGTAAAATAATTTATTTTTTTAATTTATTTTAAGGGTGAAATTGGTTGGGACTATCATCAGAAGAAGCCCCAGAGACCTTCTCAGGCTCACTAAAAATGCATAAAATTGGGTAGCCCCAAGGGTATACATAACCTTAAGTGACCTAGTGCCTGTGATGCTTCTCACTGACATTATCCTACATTAATGCAAATCCATAAATATGCATTCATGATGTGAATTTACTGGCTACCTTACTGCTGATTTATTACTGTTTATGAAAGAGGAAAGTCCCCAGCTAGGCTTAAATGGCCTCTTGGAGCTCCTTATTGTGTTCTCTGCTACAGGGCAAACAGGGTGAGACTTCATGGCATTTGTAGCCCCACTCGGGGGTTGGTAAAAATTGGAAGAATGCGTGAACTCACTTTGTTGTCCATGTGCTTGTTCTGGGTTAAGGACAGACAACTATGGCCAGTAACTCTTAGGCTGGTTAGAGCTTTCTATACCCATACAAGCTGCAGGTAAGGTTTCAGCTTGGGAGTCATTTCAATGGGATGTTTCCTTACTTGCAGCAACACATACAAACTGAATTCCATATGGTGTGTCTTTCCAGCAATTCTGCTTATTCAGATGTATTGTCAATGTTTATTGTAGGCCTCGTTTCAGACACAGCACACCAACAAGATGGGCTGTTGGCAAAAAAAAGTAGAGAAATTATAGTTTGAGGAAGACCTCTGTCTCAGAGACATCACAATATAAGAAATTGATCGAAAATTAGTATTTTTGTGCCATATAAATAGTTCTATTGCATGAATTTTCATTTAAGCACACAAATGTGCAAACGTAATGCTTGTTCATTAAAATCACCCTCATTTAAAAGTCCTAAATCCCTGTAAAACCCTGTCATTATGCAACTTTATTCTTTTTCCATTCCTCCAGCTGAAAAAATAAGTAGGATTTTTTTCTAGACTGATGTGTCACTTCTCAATCACCTACACACAACCAGTTGTTTCCATTTCATGGGTGATAAATAAAGGACTTCGGACTTGTCTTAAGTATCATCAATCACAGGTCTATTTGATTCAGTGCTTTGCACATCACAGCCCTCACTTTTTCTGCCCTGGACTGCAAAGTGTTTCCTTCTGAAGGAGAAGCCAATATTTTCTTTGTCATAATGGAAAGATTTTGCAGAGTGTTTACACCTTGCACTTTGGATAAGTTTTCCCGCAGGATTTAATCTCTTTTCACATACTTCAGACTGCCTTTTGCTGTGGTAAACACCTGCTCAGTTTATCAGTTTCTCACTGTTTTCCGGGTTTTAGGTGATTTCAAAGTAAAGTTGTCTTTGTAAGCCTTTGTACTCAATACACATAGATACTACCTATGTTTAAAAAATTAGAGCTGTCATTGGAAGCCCAGCTTTCAATCAATGTTTGTCAGTATAATGTGACAGAACAACTCTGCAGAGATTTATCATTCTAATTACTGCTCAGTAGTACATTATTCTCTGCTCAATTGTTTTGTACAAGGAAAAATACGTGTTGTATAGTGTGTCTTTCCTTTGGAACTTGAATACTATTATTGATGGCATATTAATAAAACATGGTGATTGATTTTTATTTCCTCTACAAGTCTTGATTTTGAATACAGATTTCTATAATGATGTTTTTTTGAAATCACATGGCGAGCATCAGACAAAAAATAAGAGTAATATTTCTGCTACCATTTTCTTTCATATTGTTGTAACAAAACCATAAAGTTCCTTAGACCTTCTGGGCTAAACTTATAGCATCTTTTCTGAGGTTGACTTTGTCCAGATTGTGTGCTGATTTTAATATGACATTGAACAACTTGGTTTTGGTCTCTGTGGTGGAGTTGCATAATTTTACAGGAACAGTAGAAGATAGGTCTTTCACCTGAAAAAGGACTTGCATTTAAAAATAAGGTCATGTTAAAAATTATTAATAGGAAAAATAAAAAGAGTTTTAAACCAGACTAAAACTAAAAATGATGTCTATATGGAGATTTTTGCTTGTATTCCTTTCCCCTTGAAGCCCTCAGTCTCTGTGGAACAAAGACCTTCTAGAGTAATCTGTGCATATTTCTGTATTGAGTGCACTTAGGGAAGTGATGCAATGCCTATAATAAGCATAACAAAGGTTTGTGTTAATTTGGCAGAGTTCATCCAGCAACACCAATACAATAAGGGGTTTGTTTCCTTAAGTCTTCCCTGATCTAAGAGTCTTTATATGGGATTTTCAGTAGTTTCTTGAAGGTTCATTTTAATAGTTATCAACAAAATCTGTTATGAAGAAAGCTCACATTAAGTTTGATTTGTGGGCAGGGGAAGGGGTGTTGCTGTTTGGTACTTCATATTTAAATATAAGTTCATCTTTTCAGAAGCATTTTAGATCTTTACGGATGGAGCGACTTTTGGCCTGTTCCACAGAAGACTGGATCTGTTTGCTGTTTGGAGAGGAATATCATGTAATCCTTTATTAATATTCCAGGGAAGGTTTTGACTGCTTGTCAAGGTATTATCATCAGTCTAAAGGTCTCTTTTTTTCCTCTTTTTGAATTAACATAACTAATGACAGGAAGCAGTAAAGCTTTGAAGATGGAAGCCACTTCAGTCCTTTATAGTTGGCAATACCTCTCACTTCAAATGCTTACGCAGGAAGTTCAAAGAAAATCAGAGCACAAAAAATGTTGACATATAGGAGGTGTGATTCATGCATTTCTGGTTCCTCCACTCATCTGCTGTCAGGCTCAAAAAGTGTTTACAGCTGCAACTTTCAAGGCACAAATTAGCTGTAAAGTTTTTACCAAAGACTCCGAGATGAGAGGCCAGAGATGTGGAGGGGCTGGGCAGGGGGCATAGAGCAGAGGACCTGGAGAGGCAGGGACAACCTAGTGAGAGACTTTTAAATATTTACAGCTAGTTGTGGGAAACTGTAGACAACAAAACACTTTTAGATAATTCCACTGTTCTCTCCAACAAGCTATTGCTATAAATTTCTCATCATTTGAAAGGCATGAAAAAAGTTGTTAAAACATTTTATCTGTTAATGAACAATATCATGCCTATGTCTGAGTTCTTCAGAGTTGTGTTACGTAATCTCAAAAGATATATTTTTTTAGTGCCTAGGTTGCAGTAAACTGGAGTTATTGACACAAAATACATCCAATATGGAAAGAACTGCACAAATTGTCCCTTTCACAAAAGAAAAGGAACCTCATTGAAGAAATTTGAAGAAGTGATTTTGAGAAGGATTCTGTAAGAGAACAAAGATCTAGATGCTGGCTGCATGCTCCTTTGCCAGGGTCTCTGGTAAGCTCTAGGCAACCTCTGAGACTGACTGAAGGAATGGTTTCTTGTCACAGTGCTCCCTGGGACCCACCTTGCTGTGAGAAACCATCACGCTTCAGCACAGTGCAGTGCCTGGGTAGACAGGGCTGATAGATGCATCAGCTGAGCAAAATTGCTCTGGAAACCGACTTCTCATAGTGCATTTGCCAGTTTTCCCTCCTTGCCTTCAGAAACCCACCCCAAGAAGGGCCCTTGTGCTTCTTGTCCGTATTTATTTATAACAAAATTCATGTCTACATAAGAAAAATAGACTATTTTGTGTTTTTTTTAAATGCCTCTGTCTCTCCCTGACTCATTTCTATCTTAGTTGCCTTCCAGTTCTTCCTTTGCCTCTGATTATTTTCCCCAAAATTCCCACTGATCAAGTACTCACCATGTGCCAAATGTTACCCTCAAAATCCCAAATACCACACACCAGCTACTAGGTGAAATTAAACCAGAGCTGGTGATAAAAATTATGAAAGTTTTAAACAGTGAATGTTTATAGGAAAGTTGCTGAGACCTGGATATATTAATTCTGAAGAAAACATAAAACACAGAGTTTACAAACAAGTAAAGGAGTGTCATGAAAGGAAGTAAAATCTATTAATCTGTCAAATCAGCAGAACTGAAGCTGCAACCTCTATGATCACAAAAGAAATGGCTGTTAATATTTCCTCAAAGAGAAAAGACTATTCAGGAAAATCATATTCAGAACAAATCAGAAGCTTCCTTTTAAGGTAGCAGTAGATTAAAATCTGAAGTGTCCGGAGTACACATTTGTATCTCAGACTGAACAGATACTGGTGACAGTGCTAAAGAAGTATTGATGGCACCACCTTTTCTGCAGCAGGTGGTGACATCAATTATTTAGAATATTTTGAGCATTTCAACTTAAAACATTTTCTTGCTTCAGAAGTGAGCTAGAACATTGCCAACACCCTCTTGAAGTATCTTGCTCTTTTCTTATGTAACTGAATTGAGATTTATACTAGGGTGCAAAAGGTACTGTCTGACTGCTTTCCTGAGAGGAAGGACTCAATACTCTTTGCACATGCCTGGACTAAGCAGGTACAGACTCCTTGATCATTTGTAATTGCAAGGGACAGAACTGAATAATCCTTCCTGCCTGAAATCCATGGAAGGATCATGCATTAGTTTGAGAATGGAGTTGTCACCACCCTCTCTAAGGCTCCACTACTGAATATATCAATATTTTATTGACTTCTGTAAAGGGGGTGCCTCATCAAAGACGAGGAACTAATGCAATACATAACTGTAAATGGTTATGGTTTATTTTTTTGATGAAGGTCAGAGTTGAGATCTGTTGTAATTCCCATGGATTATCTCGCAGACACACTGGGAAGTACAAAACTGGAAGTTGCAACTTGCAGCATCATTAAATATCTATGTTTGTTGCCCTTGCAAGAAACTTTTAGAAAGCAAAGCTTCTAAAAGGGTTAGCAGAAAACAATCCCAGTCTCTGATAAACAGTTCACAAAAGCTTTTATTAAGGTATGCCATAATTTGACAGGCAGCCCTGCTGCTTTCAAGATCTGGAAATTACCACCTAACCACTTGGATCCCTACATATTTTGATTTATAAAAAGCAGTATAATCCCCAAGACTGCCTGGTAATCAAAAATTTTGCACTACATCACTATTGAAAAGAAAAGTCCCATGGCTACATCTCAACATATCAAGGATGGAACTCTAACTTCTTTTTGTTTTAATATTGTAGATATAGATCATCTGCTGAAGAATTCTTTTGCGGAGCATGAAAACATAAAGGATTTACTGTATACAGTGACTATATATTAATATATATTAATATATATTAATATGTATATATATTCCCAATAGTTTCGGATTCATACCATGCATGTTTGAAAGTGGGACACTGGAAGAAGATGAGTTTTCAATGATGGATGGGGAAACAGCTCAGGGACTCCCAGAACTTTAATATCAGCACATGCAGCCTCTGTTATTTGTTTTTCTTTGGATGCTTTCCATTTTCTCACAAGCCTCAAGAAGAACTAATTTGATTTCTCTTTCATTGCTCTGGCACCAACACTTAGGCTTCTGAAAATCAGTTCATTACATAAAGCACTTCCTTTTAAATTCTACCAGTTCAAATCACCATGGATGAGTGTGGACAAAAGACAAGAGGCACAGAAGAACTGGCACACTGTGAACATATTGTTAGACAGCATCAACCCAAGAAAAATACCATTTCGTTCCACAGAGATGCTTAAAAAAAATTAATTCTCCAACTCTCTCTCTGTTTTGTAATAAGCTTCATTTTCAGTGTGCTACTTATGGTACAGTTTCAAATTCATTCTTTTCTTTTTCACAGCCCCAATATGGCTGTTGCTTTCTTCATAATTTTTTTTTCCATTGGATTAATTGATCCTCTTATCTGTCAGAGTTCATTGTAACAGGTGATTGAAATATTTAGTCTACTGAAAAACTGAGTGTGCAGACAGAACTGAACTATGATGCCCCTTTTAGTGCAAAAATTCTTCACTCCTAGGGTGAAAGGAAAGATGTCACGGACTGGCAGCGCTTTCCCAGTGTAACCTTGGAAGCTTCTAATGTGGTAGCATCACTACTAAGTTTCTGAAGGTTGACTCTCTTCACTGTTGTCATGTAAAACGGCAGTTGTCAGAGTATCTTACAGAAGACATGGTTGTGTCTTCATTTGTTGTTTCTCTTTATCTAAAATAAAGGACTGCAGACTAAAATTATGTAACTATATGTAAGTATATAGTTATATAAATTATAAAAATAGAATATAGAAATATATAAAGAGAAGAAACTTAAAGGAAGAGGGAAGATATTGAGTATACAAATTAACAAAGTGGACCTGCTGGAAATAGATGAGGGCAAGAGGTTTTGGCAGGGGAGAGAAAAGAAAAAAAAAAAAAAAGAAAAGAAAAAAATATGTTTTGTCAGGTGTCTAAGTAGAGCAAGCAGCTGCAGAACTAACCCTGGTTCTGACTACACCATGAAAGAGAGTTAAGCAAGACCTTGACCACCCACCTTCCCATGCTATACAACCAAAACTTGGGTTTGGGAATCCTGATAGTGCTTTCACTTTCCCTGTCACTGGATTTGTACAAACAGTTTATCCAGGAGTATTACACAGATAAATGAGGCACTAAACTCTGACATGGAACTTTGGGATGGGTGGGTGAGTGAACCTGGAATGTACCAATGTGGCCAAATTTCTAAAAGGGGAAGTAAAATTTGGAAATATTTACACATGCACACTTGGTATTTCAGGAGAAAATGACTGGTTTGAGTTCTTTTTCCATTCATATTTTCAAATCATGATAAAGAAAAATGGGAAGATTACATTCAGCCTGAAAAGGAAAGAATCTGTTACTGAATAGCTGATCGGAGGCGCTGAGAAGTGACAGTTCTCAAACCCAAGGGTTTGAGAGGTTGAGGAACCCAGAAGCACATCACGTTGAATGCAACAGCTCCACTGGAGGAAAATACTAGCCAGAGAGAAAATGGAAAGTGGGTAGGAATTGATAGAAAACATTTAAAGGCTCCTATAGATCATTATGTTCAAGAAAATAAACTAAAAATAAAAACTTAGAGGCTTTCTGAAAGCTCCAGAAATAAAAACACTGCCTGAAGTGTTGAACTTATTCTTATAATCATGAGAGACACTGAAACTCATCTTAATCAGTTAAGAAAAAGCAACTCCTGCTCCTTGCTGTTCTTGGGGATCCAGCCAGCAGCCAGGTAAGCTGCATTCTTTTGTTATGCCACTGCTGGAGAGAAACGGGGAAAGGGTTCAAGGTACCAACAGAGCGGCAGGAATAATAATCTGAATTTTATTGTGTTGTCTTCAGAAAGTCACTCCATCCTTCACTGTCCTGACCTGCGGACCTGCAATGATGCTGCTTACCTTCCTCACTGGAGCACTGCAAAGCTCGAGTCATTAGTTTTTGTAGCCTGTTTTAAAGCTCTTAACTGAAAGGTGCTAAAGAAGTGAAACACATTAGGTGCAAAGCGTGCGGATAATATTGATACTCATACAAAATATGCTTCAATAAAAGCTTAATAACTTACCAAGAGGCAATAAACCTGAGTGTTGCCTCAAATGCATTATGCATGGCTCATTCACAATTTCTGGCATGTTTCTACCTTGGAGAGACAATCAGCATATGCTATTTCAGAGAAGGTCTTTACAGATAAGCAAAATTAATCTAATGGTCTCCTTAGCTGGCAAAAATCAGCATCACTCCTGTGACTGCTGAGTCAGTTTATGCTACCTGCGTAGCTGGGCCCATTTTGCTTGTTATAACCAAACTGCCTGATTTTGCTCACCTGCTGGAACATTTGAGTACTGGGGCTCAGAGACAGAGCTGCTGGAGAACTGCAGCTCCCCAGACAAATTTACGTACTCAATTTCAGTCAGAATGATTATGACTCGTTTGTAATCTCTTTCTGAATTAAAAGAAATTCTTGGAATGACCCTTGGGAATTGAGGGCATAGTGATACTGTGATCATTTGGAAAACTGCCATAATTACTTTTTCTATAAAAAGAATATCCATATCATACATTGTGAAGGACAGAATTTTTAAAGAGATGAGGAAAACTGACCTGAGTGGATTAAAGCTGAGGCGCAGGTTTTTAACAGAATGAGGCAGAACTGGATAAAAGTATTTTACTTTTGTTGAACTGAAATAATGATTGTAGGGAGCCCTTGTTCATGCAGTGAATTGAAAACTCTGGGTCCTAATTGTAGAGGTAGTTTTCAGGTCTCTTAACTGCCTCTTAATGAGAAAAAAATTATGAAAATACTTTTTGGCACATTCTTCCATGGTGAGAGGTAATAAAAGATATCCCGAAAGTGTTTTAGCCTAGTTGAGCTAAAGAGAAACCAACCAACAAACATAACAAACAAAAAACCAAAGGAAATTCTGTCAATTGACTCTTAAGATTTTTTTAGATTCTTATATTCTTTGAGGAATATCAAAAACTGTAACTTTCTAGGTTTTTTAAATTTATTTTTCACTTTTTCATTACACTGTTCTAGCTATTTTTAAACTACAATTGAAATAGAGTTAAGCAAGTACACTTTAGAAAGTTGTTCCTACAGACAATTACATGTAGGTTCTTAAATTTCTGTGCTCTAAGCAAGCCTCATGATCTGACTGAAAGCTAAGTTCGTAGATGTGCTAAAACTAAGAAGTCTCATGTCCCCTTCTCTTTCTCTCATTCTATCAAGAAATCCCTCCTGCAACTTTATAGACCCTCTTCTGAATAGCTGCTTTTCCATATACAAGGATCCTCAAATTCTGCTTACCATGTGAACTTGCTCCAGTGTCCCTTTTTTTTGGTATCCTGCTCACTTCCCACTCCCAGCATTTCAGTCTCATGCCCAGACTGCTCACTCCTTGCAGCAGTTTGCAGTCACACTGTTAAGCTGCACAGAAAACTAATGTGGCTAGGGGCAACCCATTTCTTGAGCAATTTTTCAGCCACTTCAATGCCATAGCCATTTCACCGAATGATAGCACAAATTATTTGCCAGCCCTAAAGGAAAGGTGGTTGGGAACAAAATGTGTGGTACAGTCTCTTGGTAGCAGCACTGAATTATGGCATTTAAGGTGGTTTTCCAGATACCCACAATACCAGTATCAATCTATTTTCATGCTGCCAGACTGACAGGTTTTCAAGAAGGAAGATACTTATTCAAATGTGCATTTCTATCACTCCTGCAATGCTGAACAGTACGATCCTGGCATATGCTGTGGGCTGCAGGGTACGAGGATTGTCACCATACCCCAAGCTGGGCCTCACTCCCCATTCCCAACTATTAGATCTACCAAACTGATATGCTGCCTGATGACAGAGACCTAATTTTCAGTCAAAGCAGCAAACTATGTATACTGTGTGTTTTAATTGAGAAATGCTCAGAAATGGAAGGACTGGGCTCACTGCATATCCATGAAAGTCACTTTGGCACCAACTTAGTGTGTAAGCTGAGCTTCACCAGTGCTATAAGCCAAGAATATCCAAATGCTGTGTATTCATCTCCAAATTCTTCAGCTGAGCAATTCATGCTGTTTTTTCCAGAAGAACATATCTTAATCACTATAACTGATAAAATGCAAGGACCCACCGCAAAAAGGAAAAAAAAATCATAATCTAAAAGTCATAGCTCAGCAGGGAAATGAGCAGGATGATATTTACTGTGAAGTAACATGCAAACCTACACTAGAAATGCTCTCTATCAAGAATCATACCAACATGAAGCTGATAGCAGGGAAAATACGTTGTATAATCTCTGACAAGAAGTGAGACAAAAATCCCAATACAAGATAAAAAAAAAGGATAAGAATTATTTTCCATCAGGGCTGATTTTCTACTCTTTCCCAAATGAAAGAAAAGCTCATTAAAAAGTTGAAGAAAATTTCTGGAAAGTTAGAATAAGTACCACCAAATTCAACAACCAATTTAACTCAGTATCCTAGTCAATCAATAAATATAAATACCAGCAGCAGATGGTGGAAAACAGTAGTAAACTGTTGTATGGCAAATTGTGTCTTTTTTAAAAGAGACAAGGAAAAATAATGGGGATTTGTTTATTTTTGACATTGCTTTAAGTTTAGTCAGGTTTTTTATTTCATTTCATAGACAAGACCGACCATAGAAAATATGACTGGTGACATTATTCAAGGGGAGTTTTGTTACTGTTCATATTACTATTATTAATAATAATTATTATCACTATTACTTTTTAGTACTCATCACAGATCGACTAGAAGAACAAGGGCAGTAACTGTTGGTATGTCTATGTGTGACTGCCCTCCTAAAAATTAAATCTTACTGAATTTTGGATCATTTTTAACACCAATAACCTCATACGTAGTAACTAAGCATGTAAAAAATAAAAGGTATTTTAAAAAAAAAAGGAATAAAAAATTAATTTGATGTTTTTGTTAACAAAACCACTTATGAGTGACTCAAAAGTCAAGAAGTCAAAACAAAATCAGCATGCAAATTCATCACAGTATGAAGTTACTCATGACATTGGTGAGCAATTTCAATAACTTGTTTAATGAACTCAGTCACATATTGAGTCTACACTGGAGACTTTTCAGAAGCATTTCTAAGTACTTCTTGAAAAGTAACTATGTCCAGCACTTGGGGACTGAAATCCTCATAAGAACCCACTTTAAGAGGACACAGAACTGATTGCATGTATCTGTGCCTCATACAGCTGTTTGTTGAAGCAGAGGGAGCAGGGAGGGGGAGACTGGTTTCTACCTGAAAAGGCATTGCTTGTTAATTCCTGTTGGTTTCATTCTGGAGTGGGAGAGGAGGAAACAATCACCTCTCAGGCAGTGTCCCAAACTGTGAGACAAAGGTAATAAACAGACCGTGCTATGGTGGGGTTTTGTTGATAATCTAACTTTTTCTCTATAGACCACGTTTGTGGTGGACTTGTAGGGAGACACTCATACAGAGGTTCCATCCCTATGCCAGGCACTAGCCCCAGGGCCCTCTGCTTCCCACAGTATCCCAGCACAGACAGCATGCTGCTTGCAGTGGAGTGGACATTTTCTGGACTCTTCACGCTAATTCAGGTTTGAGATCCTCTGCAATATATAAGGCACTTAATCACCGGCTGAAAAACATGATGTCCTGGAGTGCTGTCTGAGTGCTCCCACTGCTGGCTAAGCTGCATGATGAGCAGGAATGGAAACAAGCCGTCAGCTGTATTTCTGGTAGGGGCTGGTCTCATTTAGGAACATATTTTCAGCCACTCCCTGAGTTGCACCCTCACAGGGCTCCTGTGTCCCACACCCTGTGCACCATGCCTTGGTCCTGTCTTGCACAGGTTTTGGCAGAAGCCAGACCGGCATCCTGCTGTCCAGACTGCACAGCTGCTGCTGTGATGCGGACAGCTTTAGATAAGCTTGGTCACAAACTCATATCTAAATGTCCAAAGTCTCCTGACATTTCAGTGCAGGCTCCCCTGTGTGATACACTGTTCTGAGCCTGGATTTTCTGACTTGTAGTTCAGCTGTCTTTTCAAATAAATTTTAAACCAACATTTTTATTTTTGTTGTAATTGTTTAGAGGGTTTCATTGTTCCTCACAGTTCTCCCAGAGATCTTCACATCACTTAATCTTTGAACTCCTTTTGGCAGGGAAATTGTTTTGTTTTCTTCTTGAGTGAATGAGTGCTGCTTTTTTTATCACATATCACTGATGATACAGGCCTGAAGTCCTGATCCAGCATGTCTCTGACTCAAGATGAGGTTTTGGGTTAAGGAATTCTCCACCAAATCAAGATGCCCTGGTAAAATTAATTTTTCTGTGATTTTGTTACAGTGAAATAATTTTCTTCAATTAAGAAAATATATGATGAATGATTGGGTTATTTTTATTCTAAACTGTATTTTATATGAGGCAGTCATCAGAAAAGTGAGGATCCAAGAGGTTCAGTTTAAAGCCAGAAGAAATCATTAGATCATCCAGTCAGGCTTCTGAATATCATAGGCCATTAAATTTCATGGTGGTATCTTATATTAAATCCAAAGGCTTTAGAAAAAAATAAAGATTTTCAGGTACTCACATCTTTTGAGGAGATTAAACTGCATGTTGCTGGCAGAATACCAGAGAGACCAAGTCAGTATCAGGGGAGCTGTGAGTGGCAGACAATTGATTAGGTATAGGCTATTCCTGGAGAGCAAAAACTGCCCTCACCACTGAGGAAAATAAAAAATATCTGTCAACTTTCCATGGGTTTTAAGCTGCATTTCTGACCCTCAGCCTGAGCATGTTGTGGACAAGGTAAGCAATCTGTATCAGCAAAACAAGGGATCACAGGCAGTCTGGTCCCACTGACTTGAGAAACAAGGGAGACTCCCTTGGTCAGTTTAACCACACTACAGGGTCTGTAGCATTTCGTTAAGACACAGCATTTTAATCTCTCTCCTAAGAAAAGTTTTCAGATAATCCTTTTTTTCTGATGGGAACTCAACTCTGCAAGAAGAAAGCTGACTGAAAAGACTTGATTGCACTTCTTCAGTGGCACTGGCTGGTGGGGTGGGCCAGCTCCACAGCTGGCTGAGGCAAGTGGATGAGAGCACAGTCCTCATTCAGGACTCAACAGTCATGCTGGGTTGTCCTCCAGCTATAGCTCTCCAAGAATGGTAAACTTGGAGTTTGAGATCATGCTTGAAAGAAAATCCTGTTCCACATTCACAGCTTTTATAGCATCCAGACTTTTAAAAGTTTAGAAATTTGACTGTATTTTATATTGACAACAAAGATGAGCCTTGGAACAGAATAAATCATGAGCTCTGGAATATAATAATTGAATGAGAAAACATACAGGAGAATTATTCCTTAGAGAAAGTGGCAGAAGAATGAACATCTTGTTGAAATACCCAAAACAGCTACCAATTAGGGTACAAGTTTATCAAATATTCATGGACTCCATCCTGCTATAGGCTTGAAATATTTAGCATGAAATTGTCCCCTATTTTTTAGTGATTCTGAAGGGGTTGAAAAATCCCCAAAATCCTGAAGACCAGATGGATATGGTCAAATTTTTATTACAGTCAGCTCACAGTGAGGTAGCTGCATTCAAGAGAGTTGCTCAAGGGAAGATCTGTGAAGAGCTACTTTGTCATCTCACTGCATCAAGTCACATTTTCTTTGATTACAACATAAGTCTCTGTGCTCAGCTGATTCATAAACTCTCAATGTATTTCATAAGTGATTCTTTATTACTGAGCAAGGATAAAGTAAACAGTGACTTTTCTTAGAGTACCAAAGACATCCTTCTGGATTATAGGTGAGCAGGAGTCACTAAAGACTGGTAGGCATCTGTGAGCTGCTTAAAATGGAATATTCAATATTCTGTGAATATCTCCTTGCCTTCAAGGGATCCTCCTGCAGGTTTGCAATGTGTTTTCAGCCACTTTGCTTGCAGTCTTGAAGTAGAGTGGTAACCCATACAAAAGCAAACTGCAGCAGGATTTAAGTTTCTGAAAGAACAGAGAAGCAAAGTTTCTACCTGATACAGTAAACATCCTGAGTCTTTACTCAGTTAATTTCTCAGAGCTGTCAGGGCATCCTTTATGCTAGGTGAAAGTGACCTTAACACTTTTTATCAATATCTCTACAGAGATCAGCCCTTAATTGATACCTTTGGCTCATGTGTCAGTTTTATGCATGTTAGAGAAAATAACTGGGCAGCTACACCAGTGGGCTGTGTTATCTTATGAATTCAGGCTCCAAGCTCCTTGAGCAACACATTGTTCTGAAACAAGGATGTGTGTGAGTGGCATTTTGTTCAGCCTGTAAATGAAGACAAGCAAACTGTCATCCAGTGCTTCAGAATGAAGGAAAAATAATTCCTTTAGACAAACTGATCTAGTTTTATCAGCACTCACTTATGTGGCAGGCCAGGGTAAAAGTCTTTCGAAATGTCTGTGTTGGAGCAGGAGAGATTTTCCAATCAACACAGAATAAACTTTACACAGGATTTATCTTCTCTGACAGATTATTAGGCAGTGCAATCCATAAGAAAAATTCCATGGCTTGTTGTATCCAGGGGGTCAGACTAGATGATAAAAATGGTCTGAACCCCTAAAAATAAATTCACCGCTGTTATTACAGAATTAATCCTATTTTAAAACTGATTTTAAAATTGGTATGTTGAGTGAAGGAGAGAATGTTGCAGTAGGAGTGGAACAGATAATTCAATCTTTGGTAGTACTTCTTATTCTTGCCAGATTTTGCCTGTGCTTTGCAAGAGAAAAAAAATCATGGCCTTTTCCTTTCTCTCACCCTTGTTCTGTTTCAACATGAAGCAAAGAAGAGTGACATCAGCTCTGCACAGCTGCAGCCAAGGAGTGGTTTATGAGGTTTTCAAACTCATCAAACACAGCAATTATAGCTGTAACATATATGAAAAAAACCCCCAAACCTAAACCAAACAAACAGAACCACCTCCCAACCAACTAACAAACCAAAAACCCCAACCAAACCAAAACCACACAGATTTGAATAATTATTAGCAGTGTAAAACCTCTTAAAATCTTGTTCTATTTTTTCCTAGAATTGTTTTTCCATAGCCTCCCCTACCCACCAAAACCAAGTCCCACACTACAGATCTGGCTTGCCATGCATGAAGCTCTCCATTCTCCTTTACTGGCTACAGCCACCCTAAAATGCAACTGAGGATCCACTTAGCCTGGAGCATTAAGAAAGCAGACTGGTATCTTAATGATAGAGCTGCTGCAAATTTTAGTTTCCTGCAAGTAAACTATTTTCATGCAAGCTTTTTTAGAGTTTCTATGTTAGCAAGTTACGTAAAACTTGAGCAATTTTTTAGTGTCAAGAAAAAAAATAGTCATCATTTTCAGAGATCCATCCTTCATGTTCCCATGTGGTAGTAAGAGCCAGAGCTATAATATCACAGCTTGATTCACAGGCTACTTCCTATTCCACAGATGATGAGTAAAAAAGTGGTTCTTAAAATAGCAAGTGTGAAACAATAGCTTGCTTTCAACTTGTTCAATGTGAGGCATTAAGAACGTAAGACCAACTCTTTGTCATTCCTGGCAACTACACAAGAGAGTTCCAGCTTACAATGGCCCACAGAATCCCTGTCCCACATTAATCACCCTGGACATCTCAGCAAACCTTAACAAATTTTGGATCTGCAAGAAGAGATCAAAAGCTACCTGGAGAGTGGGTCATAGGATATCAAATCACCTTTCCCACTTTCGTCTGCAAAAACAAGCTATGCATCAAATCACTCCTTCTCCCTCCCTCCAGGTGACCAGCAGAACCCTTGAAGTGATGTGGATGCACAACAGACACTCCAGAGCAAGGGTTGATCCAGCTAGAGACTGAGAAGCTCAAAGCCGAGCTCAGAAAGGCTTGCAGTAAACTTAATGAGAATCTTTTCTTGAGGAAAATTGGCAGCTGGTGACAAGCTCAGTGATTTTGAAGTGATGTATTTTGAGGGAGTATGCAGACAGCATTTACAAGAGCCTACTTTACTTGTGTCTGCCTACACAACAACACAGATTAGGTAAAGATACTAATAGCTCTTTGAAAGTGCACATCTCAGATGTGAGCTTTATATCTTTGGAACAGCACAGAATAATTTTTTTTTATAAGAGAGTTGAGTGTCAGTGCTTTTTTTTAGTGAGAGCATGATATAACACTAATATTACAACCTTAGGCTCCCACTCATTTCAAAGGACCCAGTGATTTCATAAACTCGGTAGTATTTTAACACAGTTTGTTTTACCTAAAGTGAAAAAAGCAGTTTAAAAAAATGATGAATATTATGTTGCTAAAATCAGAAATAGAGTAATTTGGACAAACTGTGGTACTCTTGTGTCTTTCCCTGGCAATCAGAAGACAAAACATCAGCTATTTTCTCTAAAAATAGGAACAACAGGCTAGATATTAATTCTTGACCTCTATGACTCGCCAGGGATTGTCTTACCATACATCACTCTCATGACAGACAACTTTTATCAGTGCTGACTGTAAGTTGTCTTTCAGCAGCATGTTTGTCAAGGACCATGATCCAAATCACACCCTTGCTTCCTTTTTTCCACCAAAGATATTATGTGTTTGCAGTGTCCTTGGAATAGCCTGCCAATGCTCCAAAGCAAGGCTTCAAAACCACTGAGTCAGGCTCTCTGACAGTCCAAAATGAATGATAAAAATTAGATAGATTTGATTATGCTGTTCCATTTTTCCTGATGAACAGAACTCTCACTGGTTTCCTAATTCTGCATCTGAAGAAATAGTAATAATAAAAAAAAGATGTAAGTAACTTCATTTGAAAACAAAGTCGTGTGCTGCTTTACTCTTTCTTTTCCCTTTCTATTAGTCAATTTACACTACTGCTATGAGTGTAGACAACTAGCTTAATTTATGTTCTTTGCTTTGTGCAGCTAAAATAAGACTAAGTGAATTCCACCAAATATTGCTCCTGTTTCACACTAGCTGCTGTATGAACAAAGTTAAAAGCCCTTGTGAAAGCACCAGTCTGGGACCTTCCAAATTGTTGAGGTGATTAGGAGTTAGGGTTACACTTCCAGATCACTTGGTACTTGTGAAAATCCTATGCAGTTTCAAGCCTATGCCTAGATTAGACTGATGTTGATAATTTCAAAACAATTTCCAAACATTAAAAAAAACTTCAAATTATGATACTGCTGAGAAATATTGAAAATTCCAGGTTCAGTGTTGGTGACAGTTCTAGCTATGTAAGCCAGTGGATTGATCCTTGACTAGATGAGATCAACATCTTCATTTTATCAGAGATATAAGCCTGTTTGTCACTGATTCTCATAATGGCCTCACTTTTTCCTTCATGTGGTTACTTAGTATGTCTCACCAGAAGGAGAGGGCATTCCATCATGCCCATAAAAATGTGCTACATTGTTCTGGTATATTTCTCACTTGAACAGTCCTGGAAGCAGAAAAACTTTGGTCAGCCTCTTTCTTCTCAGTTTAAAGACCATGTTTCTGATTACCACAATGAGAAATCAAGCATTTATAGAAAATTTTCAAATTAATTAAAATCTTCTTCCAGGAGTTTTTGGAAACCCAGATCTAGTGTTGTGACAAAAGTATGACATAAATAAACTCCACAGAAAGTTAAGACTGCAGAAGACTAAAGGAAGACAATTTGGTCTTTTTTTTTTTTTTTTCTTCAATAAGATATACAAGCCTCAGGCCATTTGATGTTTGGCTCTTTCACTAAATTCACCTAACACCTTTGAATACCTTCACTCATCTTCTGCTCCTGAACCACAGACATTCCAACTTTCAAACCACAAGTGTCCTGGTGAAGACTTAAAGCTTAATGGCCATTTCTATCATATAAAATACAGGGGAAATATAGACAAAATCATAACATCAAAGAAAACTTTACAAATACGAAAGAAGAGTAACAGGGGCTTTCCAAATAAAACTGGAAATTGTTGTCATGGCCAAATTATTCAAATTGCCATAACATTAATCCTGCTGGATAAGGCAGTTGCCATCTTTGGAAAAAGATCCTGAAGTGCTCCAGTGTTGTGACAACAGCTGCCTGAATATTTACTGCAAAGCCTTGGTTGTATACAGGGCAACAAGGAACAGTTACGTGATTAAATGGACCTCACATAAAAACAGTATGGGATATTTGATCCAAGCTTCTGTGTAATCAAATCCCATGGCTGAGTTTATCCCAGAACTGCCTGATGCCTTGAACACAGCTGTTTCTGTGCCAGAGGACCTCAACAGCATTGCTGAACTAGCAAAGCTAATGATCTTCAGGTGGCAAGGGGATTTAAGGATGTGCAGGAGATATATGCAAAGACAGATTATCGTGAGCAAAAGAAAATTTCAGAAGTGGAACGAAAATATATTTTGTAAAATTATTTTTTATATCATTCCTCTTCCCTGACTGGCTTGAAATCAGTGACAGTGGCCTCATTATGTGTTTTCCTAGTGTGGGAACACAAACACTTCTCCTACTGCCTCTACTTGTCACACCAGCTGAGAAAACCATAGACTATTTAGGGTAAGATTCTGCTATAGAGAAAAATACATTTTTTGGGTGTATGAAGGCCAGAGTCCATCTTCTGGGAAAATGGCCCTGTGCTAAAAAGCAGAGATTGCCCCCTTGAGTACTACATTGCATCTTTGTCCTTCCTGAGAAAGTGCCATTCTCTTAAAAATTGTTTTTGTGCAGAATTGAAGGAGTCCTGTGAAGTAATCAAGAAGATCATGATGAGGTTGCTGAACCTGGGAAAGGTGAAATGTTAGAGACAGAAAAAACTCAGTTTCACTGAGTTTCTACTAGAGTCAGATGACAGCAGCTGGATCATCAGTTGCAAGAAAGGTTTATCAATACTATGATGTTTTCCCAATTAATCTTCTCTGAGCTTTACCTAAGATTGGAGAGTCTACAGAAGAAACTAAGAAACAGAAGATAAGGAAAGCCTCTTGATCAGGCTTAGTATGTCACTAGAAAGCTGATAATCTCACTACACACAGGGAAACTGAACAGATCAACGTGTCTCTTTCTACCCCAAACTGGAGTTAGCTGAACTGACATAAGCCATAAGCAATGGCATACACATTGGATTTTAAGTGTTACTAACCTCTAGACTTAAAACAGTAGTCACTTGATACTGGGTGGTTCCTATCTGTGAAAGCAGACATCAAGATCCATGGTGCCTCAGTGTTCCACTTATGAAGTAGATAACACTGATACTAGTGAGGCAGAAGACCTCAGGGATGATACAGATCATCCCCATTTTCTCTGCATCAGACCACTTTTGATACTCCTCTCTTCTGGGGGAGTGCAAACAGCAGCACACCTGGAGCTGGACTTGTAGATGAAAAGGCAGTACAAGACACTGGCATGCTTTGGAATATTTAGGTGAGAGACACTAAAAGAGTACAAGCATTTAATTTTTCTTTGTATTTTGGGGTTTGATTCTAACTATTAGGGTGTTCAGATGAAATGTGCTCACTGTTACTTGCTGGCTTGCTCTTGTAAAAGGGCTTCCAGGTCTAGGCATGTTTTCCTTCATGTGTGGAGTGGGTCAGTGCTTAGTGTCAAACTCGGTAGTGGTTTAGCTACCATGACTCCCTCACTCAGCAGAGCACCTGTTCTAATTAAGTATCATGTAGTGAGCTGATTGTAAGACATTTATAGTCACTTCCATGAATGTACAATGAACATGTTCTTATTCAGGGGTTTGACCATCTCCACACATATATGCTAATGACACAATTTAAGTTAGACTTCTTCCTCCTGTTTTCTTCCATTAGCCACTCTGCAGTGCTTTGAAAGGACAGGCTTTCAGTGCTCCTCCATGGGCGTGCTGGTGGAGTGACAGGCTTTGACAGTTTTCAAACAGGAGTCACTCAGCAGTAACTAGTAACCCCAAATGTCTTTGGTATATCCCTTATTGCAAGGGATACACAGCTCTCCTGTACTAAGCAACTTCCTTCCTCTTATATCTTCCCATTTTTAACTATGGAACCATTTTTTTGAATGCTACTTGTCTTTTTTGTTGCAACAAAAATATGAGGTAAGACTAATTTTGGGATGCAAAATTACTCCCCACAAAAATCAGAAGATTCAAAATGAGAAGACAGAACTGCATAGTAGACCCATAGCTAAATCACATAAATGTCATCCCAGAGCTTATTATATTGATGCACAATTCCCTTGTGAATTTCTTCTCCAGTAAACATATATGCTCATGCAGAAAGGTCTGGACATAGCACTAGTTTGTAGACAGCATCCTGTCCACACCACAACTCATTGTTGCTCTTGTTAGTATTGGTGTACTGGTTCTATGACTGTAATGGGAAAGGGGAAGAAAGATGCTTGTGTAGGCTCAGGCAGAACTTGATATTAATCTATGTGAGTATTAAATTTACAGTGTTTATGCTCAAGCCAAGACACTGACAAAATTTTGTACCCACTATGCAAACAATAAGTGACACATTAAACCAACCTATAACCTAATGAAAGCTATAAATTTCTGGCTAATCTGTGGTCTGATTTTTTTAATGCTATAAACCAACTAGAAAATGCTGATGAGAGAGGAGTCCTTTCTCTCCTATTGCAGCTATTTACAGTGTGTGTTTTAATTAATCTTTTCCCTCCATTACCTGTCTTTCATTGCAGAACTGACTTATTTTCTCATTTGACAAAATCCAGCCCTCAAGCAGCTCACTGGCCTCTGGAAAAGGATTAACCCATTTGAAGTGATCACTGGGGTCTTCAAGCAGGTGTGCAGAAGCAGATGTGAACTGGTCTCAATAATTACTTTCAGCTCTCAATTAGTCTTTCCCTGTCTATTTCCCTGTCTATTTGAAATTTAACCTTAAAAGAGTCAAATGGCACTTACAGCGCATCATTTTCAAAGCACATAAAACTCAAAGCAGGAGAGATTACAACACAATAACTTCACCAGCTTTTCTGACACTAAAAGCCCTTGCAGATGCTCCTGAGATGTATGAGACTAGGAGAGGTGGAGGTTTTACTTGAGATATTGGAGTGCTCTTGAGAGAGGCTGTGACAACATGAGTCCACTTCAGGACCACAGCTGAGGAGGCTGTTCTTGATCAGAAATTGGCAACAAGGCAGTTAGCATCACCAGATGAAGATTCAGATGAAAAGGATTTTCAGGCAAGTCATCATGAGTCTGTATTTCCTTTCTGTTTCTAGTGGGAGTGTGTCTCAAGTTACTGTATTTTAACAATAAGACTGCTACTTGACAGTCACTTCACAATAGACTGTAGGCTCAGACACATTTTCTTACTTTGGCGAACACATTTCCATAGTAAAAATTACAAGGGAAAAAAATTACAGCTCTGAGCAAAGTGATTACAGCAAAGATAGACAGGAATTAGATCATCCAGAGAATGTAACTGTAAGCTTTAATGATCACAGGCTACATGTTGAAAAATGCCTATGATAGATTATGCTAACCACAACTTAGATGCACACAAAGAGCATGGCTGTCTTGTCCTCCTGGCCACAGTGGGCTTTTAATCTTTTCCCCACATCAGGATGACATATTTTTAAGAACACCTTGCTAATGGTAAAATGGTGTCCTGAGTTTGGATTTACTTACCTGATACTTTTAAAAGCATTTTTATTGAAGAAAATTATAAAATTCTTCCTGGGGCCAGAAAGCTAAAGTTTCATTTGGTTTCCAACATCCTGCTCTGAAGTTTTGCAGGTTATGTGACTTCTTCTACTTAGAATGTATGGTTTGTTTAAAATTCTATCTTTTGCATAGGAAAATGAGGCAGTCTTCATAAGCCTAAAAACACTTGACCAGGTTTTTTAACTTCAGAGATCCTAATTTGTCACCTAAAAAACCCTGCAGGAACTCTGGATTTTATGTTAAAAAGGTTTCTCAAAATTCTTCAACTTACAACTGCATACAATCCTAAAAAAAGATCCAGCTAGACTTGTCTTAAATCCAGATGCATTAAACTTTCAAGTAATCTCTTTTTAAGCCCATTTTTTTTATAGTTATGTTTTCTAAACACGAATCCAATCAACTGAAAAACATCCACAGAACAATCCATCATTTGCTGTTCTGCTTTACCTGAAGTTGATGATGCAATCATCAGTTCCACAGTTAAATCTCCATGGGGAAGTTAAACCAATTAGGGCACAAGCAATGTATCTGACATTGTGCAGTCACACATGTTCATGGCAATCCCCCACCACTGATGACCAAGGTCATGGTTTAGCCACGGGTTCTGCCTGGACCCAAACTCCTTAAAGACCCTCTGTAAAGATTTTGTGTCTTCCTCCTTCTACAGGTTTTCGAGGAAGCATTGTTTTTTAGTTTTAATAACAGGAGGCACCAGGTTGTACAGCATTTGGTACTACTGGGTCACTTGTATGCAAGGTCACTGGAAGCAGAGCAGATGTTTCTGGGGATATAGTACTTCAGCAGTCAAGGCCAGGTGCTTGGTGGGTTTTTGTTGATTTTTCAGATGAATGGAGAGGTTGCACTTTCAAATTGGTCTGACTGTTCGTGACAGAAACCTCTCATTCCATTTCAAAGAGAAATACTACAGGTTTTTGTTGCATTATGGGAAGGCTGACTTTCCAAAATTCTGGATGAAAAATGTACACTGTCAATACCAGTAATGACAATGTATTTTTGGATACATTAGCCAGCATGTTTCTTCATGGCACTTATGAGCAGTCAATGGGATGTAATGCTGTGAGATTTCAGCAAGTGAGAAGGGCATTAAAAGAGAGATGGCTACTGGACAGAATAATACAAAGTAACTGCAGAAAGATCACAAATTGATTCAGCTTATATCTGAAATCAAAGAACAGGAGAAAGTCTTTAGCTAAGGATTTGTATTTCAGAAAAGCAAATTTAAACAAGATAAGGAAACTGATTAGTAAAATGAGTTGCACTGAAATGATACAGCAGCTTGACTGTGGAAGGAAAAAGGAATTTACTGCTGTCTGAAAAGCCAAAAGTGGCAGAAATCTTTACATTCAGCCAGTAGAAAAACTTAGAGAAATGGATTCAACACTTCAGTAAATAAATATTCACATTTAAAGGAATATTTAAAAATATATTATGCCCTTTAAAAGGATATAAGTGAAAAGCTTACAAGAGCTAGAAAGGAAAAAAGACAGATATGTAAGTAGATTTCACAGGTTAAGACATACAAGGTTGAAAAACAATAATTGACAAAAGATGATCTGAGCTGGATCCTGCAATGAATACAAATTCCAATAACAAAATGTCTTTTGGAAATATACACTAGAAGCAAACAAGGGAAAAAAAATACCTGCTAGTCTGGATGATTGGGTAACCCACAGGTTAAAGATCATGTCAAGAACCATGACACCAAACAAAGCCAGCCTCTAACAGACACCCACTCTTTGAGTACAGCCCAGGGCCCAAGGAGAGCAACTTCCAGGTTGTTCTGACTACCATGCAGTTCCCTGCCAGGCCAAAAAATACACATGTAAAAGTAACTTGCACACATTCTTCTTGCTGCAGATGTGTGGTCCCACACTAAGCACATAAAGGAGGATGAAGAACTGCCTGAAACTGCCCTGCTGTTCCCGCTCTAGGATGCAAGAGAAGAAAATAAGGAAATTAAATAAACATCAGATCAAAAACTTACTGATCCCTGGGGATAATGTGTTGCAACCAAACCAACCTGAAAGAACTGTTGCCAAAGTGTGTATCCCTGCCTGCTGCTTCTTCAGGTTGCCTGCAAGAGACCTCACATATTAGTGAAAAGAGAAAACATCTTTGGGTCTGTGTGACTCCCTTCCAGAGAGTAACTCTGTGTCTGAAGCATAGTCTCACAATCCACAGGTGTACACTGCTTAGACAGATGCTGAAAGCTGAAGAAATACTGCTATACACCCAAATGGTTAAAAAACTTTCTCATACTCTGAAAGAGCCAGTAAATTCTTCCTCCTTCATTAGAGAAAACTTCAGTGAATGCATTCAAAGAGAACTCTCTTGTTTGCATTTCCAAGAATTGAGTGGTCTACAAGACACATAAGGTCCTGAGGCTGTGTCCAAGGAGTCAGGAAAGAAACAAAGACTAAGATCTTTCTGATAAAGGAATCCTTGTGTGTTTGTTTTTCTCATGAGGGTGGGCTGAAACGTGGACAAGACTTTGTCCTCCTGGAGCATCACAAAGAAAAGGGCAATATGTTTCTTAACTAAACAGGGAAAAATATTCAAGCCAACTGCTTTTCCAATGGCACATAGCTTTCTCAGAGTTGAAAACTTCCTTAAGAAAATTCTGGGTTTGATTTACTATTGAATTTAGAAATAAAAACAATACATTTTATTCTTCTACTAGAAGACCCAAATTGAACAACTTGTCTTCATGGCTTCAGCATTCATTTCTGTACTTTTTTTCAGCAGTTCCATGCATCATGGCTTCTGCTCCTTGTTAGCTCCTTGATGACCCCATGGTCTCTGGACACATTGCCTAATCTGTATATTTGTTGGTACAAACACTGTGATAGCACAACCAGAAGCACTCTTTGCTCCAAAATTATTCAGTTCATTTCAGGAACACCTTTGTGACAAACATTTCTATTTCACCTTATAATGTTCTCAAAGGTAAAAGTCATGTCTCAAAATACTGGAAATTCCTTCCAGCTAAAACAACCGTCATGCCTACCTTTAGCTGGATAAACAGAAAATGAAAATGGAAATATCTCTCACAGGCAGGATTGAAGGAATATTCATTTTGAGCTTTTTCTATTCTTCTATATGAAACACTATAGAACCACACAAGACTCTCCAGCTTCTTTTACCCAGTGGGTAACATCGACCCAGTCAAGCAACACCTACAGCCATTGAGACAACAGGTCAGCCATGACTAGTGGCAACTGTTGAGAAGCCTGAAAGCATACAAGTTGCTTAACAAAGTATCAGGTTAAAAANGTTTGGGAATATGCCATCAGCCTAAAGCTCATCCCCACCCCCTTTGATTAAACTGTCAAAACATATTCTTTGTAGTGTCCCAATACCACAGTGTTTGTCTAGGGCTCAGTGTCACTGGGAGGAAAGGATTTAGCTGTCTGTACACAGAAACTAAATCACAAAGCAGTGACAGGTGAGACCAAAGGCTTTCCAATCAGTAGCTCTACGGTGTTCTACAGTGCTCACAAACATGTGCTGGGAACCAGGTTATAAAACAGATGCCTATGTTAGCAATGACACCTTGGGTGTGAAAAACATTCCCCTCTTGTCAACAAAAGGGTAAATCCACCCCACTGATTTCCACAGAGGGTTGTTCTTATTTATGTCACTATTCATCAGAACACAGTGAGGATCTTGCTGTGCCCTTGACATCCTCTGTTCCCTATCCTTCTCACTAAGTCTACCATGGCTATTTTCACAACCAAAAGCATTTTTTTTTTAATGAAGAGAAATTTTGATGACAAGAAATTTAGTTAGAAGTACCCTTCTGAGACTTGGCATACTCTCACCCTCTCCCCTGCCAAACAAGTATCCTGTTCTTGGGGCTGGCTTTGGAGGACACATCAGTGTCACAGACAGTCTCACTATTGCAGAGCAAAGGGGCTCAGGAAAGTGGTTGAAACTGTAGGTCAGGCTGGATTAACTGAAGTGGAGCCCAGCCAGAACACAAACATTAAAACTAAGCCTGTAGAAAATGTCATTGGATCTTTACTTATTGAAGGTAGTCAGTGTCTTGATCCCTTGTTGTTCTGAAAAACAGATGACACACATGTGCAGAGACAGCAGATTTACCTCTGTACAAGTTCAGTTGTATTCACAATAAATTTTAAAATGTTGTCAACTACTTGCTATCATTCCCCTCCTAGAGACCCTGATTTTGTCAAGTTATCAGATTTAGAGAGGGCATTTGGCAATTATATTTCAAATTCAATCCTTATTTCTTTTTAAATTTACATGCTCACTTTAACATAAAAATACTCCCTTTAGGGTTTCTTGGCAGAATTAGAAACATAAAAAATTATTTCATAGCAGCAGGAAGGCATTCTTTCTGAGATAATACTGGTTTATGTAAAGAGAACATTCAAATACGGTAGTCGTCTCTTTCAAAACACTGGAACGTTACATTCAAGAGGAAAGATCCTAAGATTTTTTAACCCCTCTGGTGCAAAGAGGTACCATCACTTCCCTGAAACCCACTGGTCCCCTTGGCCTTTTCAAGTGTCCGGCTGCAGGGTGGAGGAAGGTGTGAATGAAGAGAGAAGACAGCAAGAGAAGGAGCAGGAGCAGTCTTTCATTTTTATGTTAAACCACGTCCCACAAAACTTGGCATAGCATTGGGATCACATTGGTCAGTAAAGGTACACAACATACAGGTGAGAGGAAAGTGCAGTACAGTTAGCCATGACCTGCAGGCTGATACCAGTTAGTCTTTCCAAGTGATTTCTATATTGCTGTAAAATGAGGGTAGGAGACACTGCCCATGTGGATCTGAATTGGCCTCATCATCCTGGTATGTGAATGACCACACAGACCACAGGGAAACTCAGTGCACTGGTGGGGAAGAACTCACATGCTCCAAGATTGTCCCTCAGATGTGTACTCACAAAACCTTAATCACACTTACCTGTTCTCCAAAACTTCCTCTAGAAAATCAAATGTTGTTGTTGCCAAAGGACGTACGTGGAGGAAAGAGACTCAGTTTTCACACAGCAGACCTGTAGCATGCACACAAACACAGCTATGAAGTGAGCCTCTGAGTGTCCACAGTCAGCACTACCCACATTTCTGCCAAGCACAATTGCATCTAGATTTGGGCACATGCCAAGGAAGCAATGCACTCTCCCACCTCCCTGCAGCTCTGCATCTCCATGTTTCTCTCTCTGTACCCCACACAGCCACCCCAGCTGAGGAGATGTGTGGCTGTGTGTGCAGGTTGCAAAGGAGGGCCTGTGCTGGCCATACTGGTTGCACTGTGAGCTGGGGTGGGAAAGAGGCAACGGGGAAGGAGAGTGGTGAGAGTCAGAGATGGGCAGTCTGATGGGATTAGATCTCCTTTGGAAAGGATTTCAAATGCCCTAGAACAGGAGTAGCACTATGAATTTTGGCAAAGTCATCCAGTAAAGACTTTGGCAAGTGGTGATTCTGATTAGGAAGTTAGCAAAGAGTAGAATATTGTGAATGGAAGAAAATCTCAAAACATCTTTGGAAGCTTGAGGTGATCATTGTGGAACCAAAGTTAGCCTGGGAAGGCTATGTGACACTAGTGCCAAACTGGTACAGCACACCATGAGAAGGATTTGAGCTTTCAAAGCTCTTCACCAGGTGCACTCCCCTTACTCCATTTAGCAGAGCAGATCAGACTGGAAATTTATAAAATTGTTTCATGGACAAACAGATATTGGGTCCATTTTCCCTCAGTGCTTGTTCTCCTGTTGGAAAACTACAGCATTTAAGGCAATGACATGAAGTCTTATTTAACAGCAAAACAGAAAAGGTACAAACTTCTCTCCACCGTGTCCTGAAAATCTACCTGTTGCTTAAACAAAGAGCTTCAAGCTTAAACAGTGCTTCAAGGGATGAAAACTCGCTAAATCATCTGTGTGCTCTGTACTGCACTGTCAATGGTTTTCTGTGTGACATCCTTTATCTGGTCCAAAGTTTTGCCCACCTGCTGATCTGGGATACAATCAAGCAGATTGACCTCACCACTACTGGCTTTGGTGTGCAGTATTCTTAAATTACATGATGTCTCAGTTTGCGCATCAGCCATCGTTTTGCAACTATCTGTGAATTAACTGCTAAACAAGATGGATGAAGCAATAGAAGTCATGGCTTTAGACCTTGGAGAGAATCACAGTGGAAGGCACCGAAACACAGTACATCAGGCACACCAGGATCATTTTCCTTCTACAGGACCAGAGTTTGCCAAACCCTCTGCATAAGCAAGTGCTGTTTTGAAGAAACTCTTACCCTTCTGCAGTCAGCAGCTTCCTGTCCCGATGTTTACAGCAAAAGTGTGCTCTTTCCAAGTTTTTTGAAAGGACTTTATGGTATACTCCAGAGCAGGCAAGCAGAATGCTGAGCAGGCAAGCGCTGTGCTGTCAGTACAGGTGCAAGCTAGAGTGGAATAGCAGCAAATGAACCCATTATCATCTTTCAGCCCTTTGCTTCCTTTTACTTAAGTGATGCTTTGTACATGTTCAGTATGAAAATGAAGTATTGCAGATATTCTGATTCAATTTTATTAAGCGTTAAGTATATATTTAAGGCGAAGCCCTTGGGATGTTAAAATATCTTCAGGCAGAGATCCTTTAATAACTGAGAACAGATTGAATAAGTCACAAAATGACTGAACTAAAATTTGCATGATTAAAAGGAAAAACACATAGACATGTCTAATTTTTATGAAATCATACAGCTTCTCATGATTGTCTCTAAGCTTGAAAATTCAAGGTTTTTCCACCTGATCATCTTGCTTGTACCACTAAAATGTGACCACTACTTTGTATGCATGCACTGTTCATTCCTGGGCTTCTTCAGCAGCCTTAGTGATATTCACTGTTGTCTTTTATTCCACCTGAAGTTTGAGCAATTCAGGGTGTTAAATGTTTTTGTAGTGGATCAGGACTTTAAATAAGTGATGGGCTTTATAAAAAAACATGCTTAACCATATTGTCCAAAATATTTGTGACATATTTTATTTGTCCTTTTTTTTAATAGGCATTGAGGTGATTTTACATTAATATCTGGGATATTCATAAATTAGAGAATAGCACATCTAAATGATAAATAGTTGTGTCAGTTTATCTGGTACCTATATTTGCAACCTAAGCTTTTTTTCCTGGGGGAATGAGAGGATGACAAATATTTTTGGTAAATATTTCCTTAATGATTTTTCTTTTACTTCTAAACCTTCTTTTTGCTGTCTTCACCTTCCAGATACAAACAGATGCAGCAGTTAACATTACTGACTATATAGTATATACGGAAATAAACAATTAACCGAGGTGTTTTTCTTAATTAGAGATGTAAAATTGATGTGTTTAAAAGTGTGGTGCTAGTCACCCATGTGACCTTAGAAAAGCAGATAACAGTTGAATTCTGCATTTCTGTGAAGTCTCCCAATGAAATTAATTTCATGGAGTGCCAAGATCAAAGCTTATCTAAAAGCATTTAAGATTACAAAGATGCCAAGTTCATCCACATCTTCCCTAAAGCAGTTTCCACCAAAAAAAGCTGGCCTAGCATCCCCTTTTCTTGACAGTTGAAGTATATCCAGATAGCTTATTCCTGGACTGAAAAATATTTCTATAACTTTAAACAATATCAAGATATTAATGTATTGCTGCCAGCCCTGTGGACAGTTTAATAGCTCTGTTAATGAGGTACTACATGCCAGTGGCAGGTGTTGACTTTGGATGGATAATCTTGGTCTGCAAAGGGAAACGTAAGCTATCTTGCTTAGCATACAGTAGAAAGGTGCTGAACTCAGAACACCAAAGCTTCAGTCTGGGAGTTGATTACATCGCAAGGAAGTTAATGAGGGTGAGTTACCTGGAAATAGTCAGGGGTATACATTTCGGCCCTGAATAGTTTTATTATAAACTACTAAACACTATAAAGCTCTATAGCAATCTGCTTTATGTTCTCTTCAACCACTGCTTGATAAAATAACCTTTCTTCCCTGGTCCTGCCCCTCTTCTTATTTCCTCTTTCCAATCATGTTGGTTTTTTTCTTGAAAATGGTAGCTTTTCTTCTCTGTTTTGAATTTTGAGCTATATACCTACATCCTTTTGGTGTTTAAATAGGAGAATCACTATATTTGAACTGAATGTACATTTCAAGCTGCAGCGGGCATTGGCCGAGTGGTGTAAGTCGCCACCTCTGGAACTGGCTCCTCCTTTGAGGACGCCGGTTTGAATCCCGAGAAACTCGCTGTCACCGTCCGAGCGTGCTCGGCCATGACAAGATGAACCTCAGGAGTAAAGGGGGTGGGGCCAGTTCCGCGCACACTGTGCCTCACCTAAAAAATCCATTGCGCAGGCTTGTCCCAAAATCTTCATTCACAAAGTCTAGCCAACAACAACAACAACATACAGTACTCTACATAAGCAGTAAAAAATGAAAACAGGAAGTCCTTTTTTAAGTTGAAAGTGTGGGACAAAATGGTTAGGAGGCCTGATAAGAGCACTCAAAATGCAGGCAAACCAAGTTTTTTACAGGGTTACCTGATGGGAAAGCAACAAAAACAAAGCATTTTCACCTGGCACTGAGGTATCTGAGTGACTGTTACTGCATGGGTTAGAAGGAGAGGACTTCCTTTTCTCTACTGGAGAACATCAGATTAGACAGATATCCAATATAGAAGTTTGTCTTGATCACTGTAGTAATTAAGCAAAACTGTTCATGAAAAATCTATGTCTTAAAGCATGGGACAGATATTTCCTATTGAATTTTAACTCAGTTGTGCAAGTCTGAGGGGAAACAAAACCCGATTTGATGGTTAAGGATTATTGTGGCTAGCAATTCTGCCACTACCTTGACACTTCTTTTCACACTTCTTATCAGAAGTGGAGACTCTGTCAGGGGATTTGAATAGATTTGATAATTTATTAAAAACTTGGGCTATAAACCAAGGGCTATGGAGGCTTTTGCTTTAATATTTTTAATGAAACTATAAAAAGATTGAAGCAACTTTTGAGTTTAGGATGGACTAAAAAGTAGGCATTAACTCTCCCTCCCACCAAACACAATATAAAATTCTGAGTTCACTTAGTGCACTATCCCAGCTTTAGTACCGAAAGGTGGAAAATGCCTAGAGAAAACTTGTAACAAATAGAGTAGATAAGGCATGGACCTTCTCCTTGCACCTCTTCCAAGCCTCTATTGCAGAGATTGCATCCTGGCCTTCATTTAGGATATAGCTGGTCAAGACACCAAAGTTTTGCTGCTCTCAGTGTGTCACATCCAAACAGTAGCATAGCCCAGCTTTGGAAGGTTACTCTTTGCAACTCAGAGCTGTTCATTACTCCCTTATAGTCTGCCCAGCTCAGCATATAAAAATTGGAAATGAATAATGGGACAAAAAGATGAATTCTAGGACCAAGAAATGCCTTATTTTCCCAGAACTTGTGAATTTAATCCAACAGTGAGTTCTGAGGCTGCATGATCATTGTTTCCTTGAAATAGCAATGCACAGTTCTTCACTCCCTGCCTGATTTATTGCCAAAAAATATGAGGTTGTGTGCAGATATTGTCATCTGATACCTTTGTTTTAGTAATCCATGTAATATGAATTGACTACTAGAAAATGCGTATTTCTTTCACAGCCAAGACAGTACAAAATATATTTCCAGTGCCTCTATTTATTATTTTTCTTGTTTATTGATATATGAAGGCTAATGCTATTACTCTTACTGAAGTCAGTGGGATTACCTGGGATAAAGAATGCTTTCATTTACATGAGATTAACAAACTGCACTTTTGCAACCAGACTATATTTAGGAGGGAGATTTTAGCAGCATCCAGAGAACAGAGCAAGATATGAAAGACGACAGGAGAGGGTGATGCTGCTTGGCAGCAGAGCAGGAAGAGGGGCAGAAAGCAAGGGGAGCTGTTGAAACTAGTCTTCAGGTGTATCTTTAGGGCTCCTCATCACTCTGGGATTTAATGATTACCAGATATTCTGGTCACTTCAACCACTTTTTGCTTTAATATCCCAGTTGTAAATCAAGCAAGACAACAGTAGTCAATTTTACCTGATTACCATGACATTAAATATATGATGCATTCAAATACTAAGGTGAGAAATCCAAGAAATCTATGAGGAAAATGATAATTCTGCATTTAGTCCAGCACTTATGCAGAGTGAAGGAAACAGCAGAAGAAACATACTAAGACATTTCCTTTGAAAGAAAATGAAGTTAGAGACAACAAAATAAATCAGTCATCACAAATACAGACAAGGAGGCAGCTTTACACACATATATTGCCTCACAGTGCCTTAATTATTGTGATTTTGCTTTTTAATGTCATATCATGTTTTGGCCAAAATATGCATCCATACTTCCATGGCTTCACAGCAACTTAGGAGAATGTTGTGTATGACTCCAGAAAACTGATCTCCAAAGGAACAATCATACTATGGTTGTCAGAAAAGGTCATAAAGTATCAGCCCAGGACTGTTCAGAGATCGGGAAGAAACTGTTGCCCTTTGCAGGAATTAATTCCCAGGGTACCAGCACTGTCCATCTAGTCAACAGGTCCAAGTGCACATTTGTTCTCTCTGGCAATCTTTCTAAGGAAAAGTATCTGTCTCAGCAATCAGGAAGGATCTATTCCAAGATACATTCAAAGACATTGTTGGGTTGTGTTGTGTTGGGATTTTGTTGGTTGGTTTCTTTGTTTGTTTGTTTTTTAAATGCCAGATATAAAACATATAAAATAGCAAATAACAGTAGGAGGCTCCTGCACAATTTTGGTCTTCTTAGACTTCTTTGTTTTTGGACTATAGGAACTATTTTATCTCCAGGAGCCCTGTGCCCTGGCACATTTGGTTCCAGTGAGTGTAGTTTAGTAACTTAGTGATGCAGGTCAAGTTATTGTGCTGGTTTGAACAAATGAATAAACAAAAATTTAAAGTACTTGCAAGGTAGTCTCACTAAGGGATTATTGCATAAAGTAAGGAATTACATAATTCACTAACAAGTAAAAAATTCAATGTAAATATATAGGAATTATGGTTTTGAATAAATACACATATATATATTTAACAAGGAGAGTGTCATCTAGCAAAGAAATCAAGTTACTTTTTCTCCATTAAGAGAACAAAGCTCAGAACCTACAGGATGTTTATTTTGTGTAGAGCTTACATACTGTTATATACAATGCGAGAAGAACAGTCGAATTTCACAGGAGGAGTGTTAGCCGGGAGGTTGGTTATTTATTTACACTACATAAGTCTCTATAGTTAGGGTATGCAAATGCTATAAAAATTTGCTATAGTTTTAAATGCCTTGATGAATGAAAATTAAAAAAACCCCACAACAACAACAACAAAAACAAAGAAAAAACCCAACAAAACAAAACAAAAAGAAACCAAAAACAACAAAACAAACAAAACCTAAAAAAAATCCAAGCAACCAACCAAACAAAAACCACACACAGAAAAAACAAACAAAAAAACCAAACCAACAAACAACAAACAAGTAAAAAAGAAAATCAAGCTCAACCTGCAAATATTTCCCATAAACTTGTTGATAAAAGCCATTTGCTGGCAAAACTGAAGAAAAATGTTTCTTCCTGGTTTAGGCAACCCAGGGAAAATTCAATTGCAAAACTGAACTCCACATGTTCACTTGGGGTCCTGATTTAGCACAGAAATAGGAAGATAAAATCTGGGAATTGCAAACTCTGTTTGAAACACCTAAAGCATTGTCTTGATACGAGGGTGACTGACATAGCTGTGACTGTGGTCAGCCAGGAGTGATGAGGGACAATGTAATTTTCTGACATTGCAATGGCAAGGGTCAGGGTGATCCCTTGTAGGACAAGTACTGAGAGTCAGGGAGCTCAGGCAATTAGGTTTCCTTCTCAGAAGTGCTGGCATCATCCCTCTCTGCAGTCACAAAGAGATCTGACTACAAGGATGTCTATTAATATTCAAGTAGTTTTTAAAATCTCAGATTCACCATCTTCACATCTCTTGCCTTATATTTCTATTCAGTTTGGGTTTTTTTCCTCTTTCTTAATCATTTGTTTGTTATTGCTTTTCCAATTTCAAACATATTAAAGCTAGACCAGTTATTCATGATACCTGATTAATGCATGTGTTCACTTGCTGCAGTCTGATGAAGAAGGTTTGATGAATTAACAGCCAATCCTTTGAAAAACTTCACTAAATCTGAAACAAAAGGAAGGAGAGAACTTTTCCAAAGAAATTTTACACTTTTATTTCTCTGTTTAACTTTCACTAGCATTTATAAAGGTCTCTGGCAACAGAGGAGTATGAAAGATGGTTGATGTCTCTGCAACAGAATGCCTAGATCCATGAGCACCTTTGGGTCTGACCTTACATTGATCAAGCTGATCCCCTTTGGAGGTACAGAGACAGGATTTTATGTTCTATTTTCCTTTTTTCCCCTTCCTTATTTTCTGGTGTAAAGGATATGATCTAATCTTTTCCTTCTTCTGAGAAGTTTCCTTCTTTTATGTGTTTCCATCTGTTCCAGCATTATGTACTTACGTGCAGCAACTCACAATGCCATTTTAAATTGTGATTTCAGTTCAATGAAATGCTCAGGTGTTGAACGGTTCTCCCATATGGCAATACCTTAATATGCTAATAGCTGAGCACTTGTGTTAGAACTTCCTTCAGTGAACACTAGTAGCCAAACCAGCCCACCCAGAAAAACGATTTTTTCTTAGGCAATAAATTGCTTTTCACCTTGTTATTAAAATACAGCTAAAAAGCAGTGGTAAGGAATTGTAATAATACTAGATTTTCCACAGTACTTCATGAGATTTATAATGGTAACGTTTAACTCTGAAATTTCAAAATGTCTTAAAGTGTTCACTAAGAGCTAGAAGACAGACAGTGCTGTTGTTTCAACTTGGAATGGTCAAAATCAGAAAATGTTTCTATGTAATGTATTTTCTTCTATTCTAAAGCTCCAGGTATTCTGATTTCTGTGGAGAGGACTTCAATTAGAAGTCTATCTTCATTCCTAAATATAGAAAATAAACCAATTAAGAGCACAGAAAAAATGCAGCCCTGAGCCCTCTTGCTCAGTGGTGAGATATATGGTTTATATTTTCCTAATATTCTCAGTGTTAATTGGCTGGAATCATTTAAAGATGGCAATCAGTGAAATACGGTTATCCACTTGGTGTTGGAGGGAATTAGGATGTGGAAGTTAGAATTTAGAAGAAATTTAGAAAAACAACAAAAACAAAACCAGAGAAATTCCAGAGTTTTTTTATCTGAAGCTCAAAAACCCACAATGAAAGAAAATAATTCACAAGGAAATCACCATGCAAAGTCACATTGTCTTGGTTTTACTCTGTGACACTGAGAAAATCAATTGTTCTTTGTCTCCAGCACACTTCCTTTCTAAATTGTCCCTTCTTCAGTCAGTATCTCTTATGAGGTGTCACCCAAATAGCATCCTCCATCTTCTTTGGCAACCTCCTACACAAAAGTAGGTCATAAATGAAATACTAAACCAAATAAGGTTTAAAGGATTTTGGGTCACACAGGACATGAAATTCCTCTCCTCTCACTTGTATGAGTGATGCTTAAGAAATCAGTAGCACTCCACCAGAGCAAAATAGATACCATAGAAGTAGGCAATTACAGTGATCCCCCTTATCCTGCTCTTGCGGTTCATCAACTTGTGATATAACTCCTGACCCCCATTTCTCTGAAGCTCTCTCAAGAGGGACACAAGTCTAAAGATTCTCTTGAGGGGTCTTACTAACTCTGCTTCAAAACAAATACAGAAAAATTGAATATTTTGGTTAGTTCTAGCTTGATTTATTAAATAGTTTTATTTTACTCTTTTACTGAATTTTTGTTGAGGGGTGCAAAAGCATGTGCTCTCATTCACTCTCTCTTCCAAGAAGAGGAGCTGAATTCATTCTCAGTCCACTCACTTGAGGCAAAATGCCAGGTTCTTTTTGTAGTTCTTTGTCTTATTTTAAAGCCAATTGTTTGCTTCTGCCAACTTGTAATTGCACAGAAAGCTTGACGTCTGTGAGCGTGAAAGGAGTTTTTCCATCATTATGTCTAATGGCTGTTCTGCTCTGTTGGTGATTTTTCATTTACCTCTGATGTTCACAGCTCTTGGCGGTGTCTGCTAGAAGACTTGCAGCAGTTCAGTGTTGTTTCCTATTTGTCGTTCACAGAATCATTTGTTTTCTGTTCCAGGAAAACGTCAACATCTTAATGCAATTTATTCTTGTGATTAATGAGAGAAGTAAACCCATACATTTTTTCAAGTTTACACTCATTTTATTCAGTAAGCTACACTTCAAGAATATTTGAATTGAAAGCATACCAAGAAATTTTAATTCTCATGTGGAAAAGAAAACATTTTAGCTGATAAGTCTCACTTGTTCCTGTCACCTGCTACAGGAAACAGAGATATAAGGGAAAAGAATTTTGCAATAATTCAGTAAGTTTGGCAAAGTGATATTTGGGTTCCATGTGCTCGCTGTGATACACAAGGAGGTAGCTGGCTTTTCTCTGCCATGAGCAATAGGTCTATCACTGAGGAACATAATTCACAACATCCTTTTTGTGAATACAGAGACTCTGCCCACAGCACCATCATCCTTCAGAGGTTAACATTGACAGTTCCTAACTACTCCATTTTAAAAGTTCATTTAATCAAATATTCATTTTCTCTAAAGGCTGTAGAACTAAAGTATTATTTAGTAAGTCTGAAACAGGTCAGAATCAGTCTATGTATTTACTGAGGCCATGCCATGGACATCAGTGGAGAGATGTATATACACAATATTCATTTGATCCAATCAGTACTGATGAAAGGTATGAGAAAGGTACTCTAACTGGCATTCTGACACTCTACAAACTGAGATGATGGTCTGAAGCTGTAAGAGGCAGCCAACCCCCTGCCTTTAGTTTTAGCAATTTTTCACTTAAAAGGAAGATAATTTCTTTAGGCCTTTAAGATAAAGCTTTTAGCTTTAATTTTTAGCAGGAAGAACTTAACTACCTCTCACTGAATAAGTAATGATTCAATACATCTTAATCAGAGCATCTGTCCTTCAGAGACTGAAGGTCTTGTGAAATTTCAGCTGCAGCCCACTTGTAACTGCAGTTTGACAAAGTTCAGCACTTGTTTGGTATCACAAAAATTGTAGATACATTTCATCATCATCTCCCTTATGCTCTCTGTGAAGATCATAAAGTTACCAGCCCAGACCTCTTTTCTAGTGTGAGTAGGTATCAAATGTATAATTTCTCACATAAATTATAATCATTATTTACTACCTACTTTCTTGCATAGTCTGATATGGTATGGAAATGGGTTTATGCTGTCTTCCTATACAATTCACACAGAGTTTGGCTTCTTTGGCCAGATTTTTCCCTGACAATAGAAATACTAATTCAAGGTCAAACTCTACTGCAAAGTATTTTTAGAAGACAGTTGTTAAAAAATAACTGAGTAGTCAAGGTTTTGTTCATTTTGCTGGGTGTTTAGTGAGTGGCAGATGTTGAGGTACCATGGATGAAGTCACCCTAAAGTTCTGAATCCAAAGGGCTGTAAAAGAAGCTGAGAACTCAGCTGCCAAAAAAATTCTCCAAAGAAAAGCCAGTTCTGTACAGCAAACAAAAATCCTGGAGCTTCAATAGGGGAGAGTAGATTTGCTTCTGGATGAAAATTCTCATCCTGTAAAATGTCCCCCAGGACTGATTCTGTGGGTATGAATAAGAGGTTTAAACAGACATATTTGACCATGCAAGTTAGTAATCTGTTCCTTGCATTCCCTCAATTTTACTGCTGCTAGTGGGCCTCATATGGGTCTTGCTGATACGTGATGTAATGTTCTGGTTACTTAGAGTAGGTTTTTCTAAAAGGTTAGATAATTTCATGCAATCATTACCCACCTCTTGCTGCTTGGCATGCTGAAATAATAAGGGTAATTGAATATCATGCTTTTGGGTATACGAAAATTGCCTGCAGGGCTCTGGAAGGATGTTGCCACCCTGTACACCACATAGCATAATTGGATTGGTAATAGGCATTATGGGAGCCTTCCACCTTCCTCGAGAATATCAGTGAAGAGGGTAAAATGTCAGGTTAGATGAACAAATTATTTAATCCAGTATGGCAAGTCCTCTGCTCCTACAGTGCCGTGGTGAGCAACTGGTTGGATTGAAGATATGCATTTGCCATTGAGTAATGAGGTCCTGACTATCCTGGGTCACTATTTTTAACCTGAAATGTCAGCATAAACCCCAAACTTCTCAAAATGCTCATTTCTATGGCAACCTCCATATAAAGTGTTGCTCAGTTGTGAATTAAAATGTATTTATGCTTAAATGAGATCCAGGAGCAACTATTTCTGGCTTTATAAACACACCATTCCCTGAATCCCTTTAATCTTCTCTGTGTGCTGCTGAATGTCAAGTAATGGAGAGGCACAGTGTGAGCTCAATTAGTTTAAAATCTTATCAGTGTAATTGGGCAGGATGAGCTGTATTAGGTTGTCGAATAGGACTCAACACTTTAATGTTATTTACTTGTTTTTATAGTCTTTCAAATGCAATTAATTGCATGACCATTAGAAATTATTATTAATTAATTAATGGGGTTCCAATGTGATTGTCTGTGATAGACACCCACAAATGAGTCCTTTGAGATGACTGAAAGGTAGGGAAGGGGATTGCTACCATGAATACCAAATCTCCTTGGCAGACTGACTCACCTATAAATGAACTTCAGGAATGATTAGGAAAATGGCCCAAGATAATTCTAGAGCATGCACTGCCACACACATAGCCTCAGTATGGAGATGGTGGTGTGTCATTGAATCAGAACAATCTTGTGGCAAACAAGACTCTAAAAAAGCTGTCTAAAAGAACACCCTTAGTACTTTCATCTTCCTTAAACAGCATTTTGCTGACTTCAACAAATTTCTGTCCTTCAGACTCTTTTTTACTAGCTCAGCATTCTTCAGTACAATTTCAGCTAACTGGGGCTGAAAACTTTCCATGTAACAAGTCATTTCCTCTGGGGTTGTTCACCAAGAACCCCTGTTCGTGCTTGTCAGTACACTGTTGCTCTGTTTTCTTCCCTTGACCTGCAGAACAACCTCCTCCCAGGAAAGGACATCAAAAATGCACTCTGGACTACTATCCTGTTTTCTTGTAGACAGTAATGTGGAAGCCACACAAAATTATATCAGTGACCATCCAGTTGTTGAATTAAAGTCTGAGAGCACAGTTGCAATTCTGCCATTAGAAGTGCCATTGTTTATAGTAGCTGTAAACCCTGAATGCCTGTGCTTATCAGAGGTCCTGGACTGCCTTACTCGCTAGAACAGACTGCTAAGATCCTGATCAGATTTCGTGTCATTTGTGCATTAGCAGGATACCGCTCTTATGACCAGCATTCTCTGGAGCAAGCATTCATTTGACAGTCACTTAGGCTGTCCAGGGAGCCAGTGTTTCATCAGGATGAGTCAGTGAATCAGGCTCCATCAATAGCTACTGATTATTTGCAAGGACACTGAGCACCCCTGAGACTCAGAAAGTGTATCCTAGCTAAGCAAATTCAGAAGAAACAAGAAATTTGTGGGTTTTGACCAAAATACACTGTATAGGATGTGACATGCAGATCATATACCTTCCACGTGGTGCCTGTAATACAAATAGGTTTATACTAGATAAAGGATGAGATGAAGTGGAATTTATTTTCAGAAAATTATATTAGTTGAATATTCATTTTTCACTATACTTTAATGTGAAGTTCCCCTGCTGTTTCTGCTTGATTCCACTTTGCTGCTGTCCTTCACTATGGGACAGTGTTGTAATACACAATTAAACACATTTCCTATTTGTACTCCTGAGACTGTGGCAGCTGTACCTCAACAGAGGGTGAAGACAGACCAGATGGATAGAAAGTGAAGTGCTGTCAGTCCTTTGAGATTGAAGATGCCACAGAAATGCAAACAGAACCTATAGTTAATAAGAGAAAATAATGTCCTGACAACCTGATGAAAGACTAACTCAGAAACTCCTCATCCTCCCAAAACTTAAGATCAGCTAAGATTGATATGGCTGCACTGTCAAGTGCTTCATCTTTTTTATCTTTTTTTTTATCTATTTTTTTTCTCTTTTTTTTTTTTTTTTTTTTTTTTTTTTTTTTTTTTTTAATGAGAAACCAGACCAATCTAATCTGAATGAGGAAAGTCACCTTCACTGGTGCTCCATTTCATTTTCCTCAAGCAATAGAAATGAAAATGAAAATTCCATTTTAAAAACATGAAAAGAGGAATATTCTCATGAAGGCAGGAAAAAAGTCTTCCCCAGCCCCACAAGAAAAGCTTTTCAAAACTGTCACTCACATTCCTAAAAAACGAAGCCATACAAGACAGGATGTTCAAACCCATATGTGGGTGCTGCTTTTTTATTTTTTTCTCAAAGACCAGTAGAGACTGCCATGACTTAAAAATTCAATAAATGCATAGAAAGGGAACACTTGAGAAGGGAAGGAGAGATGAGAGACAGAAAAAAAGTCAATTGAATATGGAAGACACTTTCAGAAAAGTATATGTATGCTTCTCTTCTGGAACTCCCAGTTCTCCATGTTAGTCAGCAACAAAAGAAGGTGCTGATCTGTAGATCAGCATTTAAATTCATAATATTTTTGGTAAAGCACTGCTATTAACTTTATCCTTTACTGGTCACTTTTTACACTGTGTCCATTTCACATGCAGATGTTCCTATTTCTTATAGGCCAGATGTTGCACATATGAAGCAGAGCAAAGTCCTGTGAGATCAACAAAACTTTTAACATGAACAAAAAAGCAGGACATCAGTATGTTTCCCTTTATGTGTTAACCTTTATGATCCTGAGCAAAGCAAGCACCTGGGGCTAGGTATCCATCCCCTGATACCAGTGTTAAAAAACTCTTCACCTCACCAGTTCTAGCCCAACCAGAAGCAAAGAATTGTGTGAGTATCTGCTCCTCTGTCAGGTTTACAGATCTGCCCTTAGTGTATATATTACAGCAAAGATTTCCAGTCAGCCAGCTTGACATTTTTCTATAAATTGACTGTGAAATGATACAGATAAAGGGCAGTATGCCAAGGGAAGACCAATTCAATTGTAGCAAATATTAACTGAAACAGAATATTTCAGATTATGAGAAGCTCATTTGAATTTTTCCATAAGCACACAAGACATACTCAGTATCTGCATACCCAGCATTCCCACCTGCTTTATAGCCATGCCTCCAGACCCATCAGCAAACGGAGCTCATTGCTGTGTCTGTTCCCCAGACAGAGGGCTAAAAAAATTGCCCTTGCCCAAAACCATACAAAGGAATTTGTGTTTCTGCATGTTCGTATTTTCACCCAGTTATGGAGAAGAAATCACGGAAATAAATCCTGTGTTGATGGGGTCAGTGACCTGAAATCTCCAGGGAAAGAGGATGAGCAAGGATGGAGGAAGCCTGCTCTCACACCACTAGGTGCCCTGAGGACACGTTAGTACTGGCACCGTCTGCACTGTCAAGTGAGCTGATGACAAAGGTATTTTGAGGTGGGTGTCTCAGGAACTTGACCCTTTCACAGCAAAGTGTTTTCCCTGCAAAAGGTTATTGGAGCTCCCTGAGATCTCTTGTCAAGATGTCCCCATTAGAGGGCTAATCACAGAAACTACGTGATACGTGTAGGGGAGGTTTATCCTTTCTCCATTTCACAGTTACTTACAGATATTACAAAGTGACATATTATGATAAGAAAATGCATTTTTCCTTTGGGAATATATTGTGGGGGATTAGAAGAGAATATAGTTTATGGAAATTTGCTAGTTATGATATGGCTGCTTGCAAGGTAAATACCTACTCTTTACCAAGTGCAAAAGCATTATGATACAGTACAGACGGACAGGTCCATGGCAAAGGCACAGGTTAATCACCACAGAAAGTAATCTTAAAGAAAAAAAAAAAAGGATCTTCCCTGGATTTCTGTATTTCCCCTATATCATGTATGTTTTTCAGTCAGCAAGACATGGAACTACATAACAACCTAAGAAACATCAATTTCTCTTTGAGCCTATAAGACAGCAGATTTTTATGAGTATGGGAGTGGCAGATTTTTATTAGGTTCCCATAAACATCAGGATCTGTAAATCTAGTGCCCTTTTCCCCCAACTTTCTTGGGCATGCTTGGAACATTTTGATGGAGTTGCTAAGCTACTCCCACACATTTGGGTGTTCTCATAATTTCTTCTCCTGCTGTGTTTTACCTCACTTTCCAGGTCTCTTATTTCCTTTTCAACCTGGCTCATCCAACTATCCCATTTTTATACTGTTGAATAGCCGGGGGTTTTTGCATTTCTCTCTGCCTGCCCGCCCAGACAGGCAGAGGATCAGCATGGCAGGCAGGCCCAGGCTCTCTGCTGCCCTCTGAAACGTGCTGGCAGGCAGCTGAGCATCATTCCATCACAGTATCCCAGACACATTTTGTGATGCCTCTCAAAACCTTACTCATGGAAGGAGCCTATTGTGGCCTTTTTTTAAGCACGAATCTGCCTCTGGTTTTGTGCCTGACTTCAACAGCTGACATTCCTATAAGCTCTGCTGAAGCCCAAGCAGGGGGCTTGCTGCTGTAGAACAGGGGCTCCCCCTGACAGCATTGCTCTGGTTTTCTCCTTTCTGCTCTCCCTGAGGGGAAGAGGTGCCCCAGGAAAGGAGCCTGGGCTGGCAGTGCTCACACCACCACTGCAATGGGCACTCACCAGCTCGGGCACAAATGCTTAAAGCTCATCTGCAGCTCTGCAGTGAGGAGCCAGTCTCTGCAGTGAAGGCTGTCCTCAAACCAGCTTCTCCGGCACACAGGCACATCCCAGAAGTTGGCCGCGGCCTGTCTGTGCACAGTGGAGCTCTCCCAGATTGCAATGAACTCCCACAGCAACCAAAAACCTCATCCTTCACCTTGACATCCACTTTCAGGTCATGATTTTGTATGTCCTGTTTTACATAAATATATTTCCTGAGGGACTTCAGCCTAGTTCAGAATTCCCCCACTGAGGCACAAGCTGCTTGAGGATAGCAGGAGAAGAGTGTTGGAATGGCTGCAAAGGCACATGTCCTTTCCCTTTTTTCCCTCCTAGTAGCTACCATTGTAGCTTCAATTTAAAAAAAAAAAAAAAAAAAACTTTAAAAAAAAACCTTACAATTTTTCCCTTTACTTTTTTATTTAAATGGTTTGGTCATTTGGGGAAAAGAAGAAAAAGGCAACAAGAAAATCAGATTCTTCACATTATAAAGCTATAGTGTTTCTCTATCCTGAACTGTAGCTTTTACTGGCAGTACTTGGGTATTTTAAATGGGCTAAGAACGGGAAGAAAGAAAACATTTCCCTTGTGGTAAGGCAGCACCCAGCCTTTCCTATTCTGTGTTTCTTCTCTAGCAAATGTTCAGAAGTTGTTGAATAAAACAGGGATTGCACATACACACTATTTTTTTGCCTCTCACAACAGATGATAGCCTCAGAAGGAGCTGAGAGCCAAAAACCCCCTTAGGTTCTGGGGTGACAGTTGTGCCAGCATGGAGAACTTCCACACATTGTATGTATCAGCCATGAGGGATGGGATTTACAACACTGCAGTTTCCTTAGAGTATTTAGGCTTCAGAGCACAAATATCACTTTAGTGGCTGTGGCTATCTTAAATGCTGCTGTGAACATATGCTGTCACTTCTCTCATTTCTTCTGAAATACCAAACATTGTTGTAATGTTTTTTGCATAATATCCTTCTTGTAAGAACGTTTGCATTTGAAATGAGCATAAAATCTGCAAGTGCCTTTACCAATAAGTTCCAGGCTAGGCTGCAACATGGTGAGATCAAGACACCCAATTTCCCTCCTGCCCCAGCATCATGCCAGAATTTTGCCAGTGTGTTGAAGAAAATTCAAGTTTCATTGGGCCACAGAGAGGGAAGGCACAACAGAGATGTTGATGGTGGGATCTGGAGACCAGAATGCTCATAGTTGGCAAGGAGCCTGGTGGTGTCCTTCCTTTTTTCCAGGATGTTTCTGGCCAGTTGAGGCTTTTTAACACAAATTTCTTTCACGCGCTACATGGTTCAGTCTCTGGGACCACATCCAGGGAGAGAGTTTGAAATATTTTGGGCAGAAGAGTGACCTAGAAGCCTAGGGTCCCATTTTCTAGGCCAGTATTTTAAGCCCTCAGTAATCACAATAAGCACTGTGAGCTATCACTCCTGCCCCAATACCCTGAAAAGCAAGAGTGAGTCAGCAACTTCATTACAAAGGAGAGGTGCCTCCTCCAGGGAGGATGCTATTCTCTATATCCCTGACAGGTTGAGGTGCTTATCAGATATTCTCTGATAAGTTTGGGGCAGGCATCAGATTTGCCTCTGACCGCTGATCTTCTGTTAGGTATCTCCAGGTGACTCAGTCAATAGGAATATTTGAGGGCTGGGATACCTGACAATATAGCCTCATCTAGTCCCTAAAAGCCCTAAAATTTATGTAGTTTGACTGGCCAAGCTGCTATTTAAAAAAGCTTATTAAGAAACTCCTTGCTGCCTGTTCTGTAGCTGGGCTATTACAACTGCAGGTCACATACTCAGAAATAAATCTTTGGGGAAAGGGATGGGGACTGGGACAAGGACCTTAGGAGGCATTAGTCATAAACATGACCCTTATTCCTTTAAGTTATCTTCCATTATCTTCCATTACTTCTTTTTTTTTTTTTTCCTGTTCATATATGGATCAGGATTTTTACAAACAAAACATTTCACCAGAATTACATTAGTGCAAGCCAGAGGAGCCATGCAACCAATGCTAATGGGATGATTGCTTTCACTTGGTTGCTTAATAACCCAGGATTTTTGTAACTCCAGGCCTCTGTGAGATGGCCAGATGAGTGTAGATGTTCATTTCCCTTTTTGCGTTGGTGGCCAGTAAACAAGTGGAAATCAAAGGTAAGCAAGAGTTAAAAGTGTGAAAGTTATGTGGGAATGGCATGCATGCTTCATTTAATAATGTAAACCAGAAGATTTTTGAGGCAGCAGGTAACAAAGAGGGATAGAAGGGAAAAGTTGTCTGAAGGAAAGTAGAGGTTTAGAAGTGACATTTTAAACCTCTACACCTAAGTCAAGGCTTGGAGCAGGGAGTTCCACTTTAAAACAGAGTAAAATTTGTTTAGCTCCACAGCAATGCTGCTGGAGCCCTCACACTCAGCAAAGCATTTGCAGATGAGCTAGTGTTTAGGTTTGGTTTAGTCCCAGTGGACTTCAGAAAGTGCTTAATAATAAGTGTGTGCTTAAGAGAGCACATGTTCTCTGCCAATTACACTCTGACTCTTCCAATACAAATCTCGGGCAAAACAAACAAAATAACGTGGTTATTCCTCCAGCACATGGCAGACTTCTGGAGTCTCTTGCCAGAGGCTACTATGAATGCTTGAAGCTTATGCCCGCAAGAGACAGCACAAGCACTTCAATAGAGGTACATTATAGATTACTGAACAGAAAAATTGCTCCAGGGAATTCCTTAAGCTACAAATGGTCAGAGACAGGGGGCAGAACAGTACCCTGATATTCACCCTCATCTCAATCTGCCCTTGGCTTTTGCTTTCATCCACCATCCCAAAGGGGTGTTGGACTGGGGGGACATCAGGGTAGCCTTCTGCCACCACTCTCTTAATGAAGGTCTTTGTGCAGCTATGGCCTATGGGACAACAACATTATTAGCCTCAGTTTTGGAGGACGAATGGAAAAATCATGCTCAGGTCTGTAGCCAGATTCTTCAGTAGGGAGATTTCTATCTATCTGCTGATTTCTGCACATCTCTTGGAGAGATTCAGAGGCATGCAGAATTGGCACATGGTTTTGTGCTTCTCCCCACTGAGTTCAAGAACTATAAAGAAGCAGGTAAAAAGAAGAACTGTGGCACTGAAGTAGGTACAGTATTGATTGGGTTTTTGGCAAGTCTGGAATGAGCAGTTACCAAGCTAATGTACAGAAGCCCACAGAGAATAAAAACTCCACAAGGCAAAGAATTTTCCTCAGAATTCCTGTAGTATTTGAGTTGCTTCCAAATGGGAGAAGTAGCGGAGGCAAAAAGCAAGCAGAAAAGTACAACTGTGTACAGGCAAGAGAAAAATCATGCTCAACAGAAATATTGCTAAAAACTGCAAACTGTCCACAAGACACTGAAGAGCTCATTTGCATTTCCACTACGTATATGATCCATACACCTTCATTCTTTTAATTTGCAGTGTTGAAAACTCTGATAGGTTTGCTCTTCATTTTATTTGTTTCCCAGGAAGGCATACGGCACATGAACACAGATGCTCAGACAATTCTGCTGTTGTGCACAACACAGCTGTCAGATATTGTTTGTCTAAAGAAGTTCCAACACCTACTATCACCCAATTGCTTGAAAAACAAAGTGATTTCACTTTACCACCTTAGACAGCTTGTTTGACTCACAGAGTCACGTAACAAGAGAATGTCCTTATCCTTTTCTAAGGACTCACAATTAGTAGCTTTTTTCTGGGAGATATTTTAGTTGCAGCAATGCACCAATGTAGAACTTGTCTCTTCAAAAGTCATAGTGGAGAATGCAGCCAAGCACTTAGACACCAAGTGTAAAGTTTTCAACTTGAAATCCACAGGATTATTCTGGTACTTCAGTTTCCACAAGCTGTGTGTGTTTTGTTAGATCAATTTATATCTAAAGGAGGTGTGCCCTGAGCAGAGCCTTTCAGAGTGCAGGAGGAGAATCAGCCGATCATCTGCCCAAGTCCACTGCTAAAACAAGGAAGGAAAAGTACACTGATCTGCATGAGGATGTTTTCTGTTTAACAAGTTTTTCCAAATTATTTTATCTCCTGCCTTGCCAAATGAAAAGCAGTTAACAGCAGGATAAACATTCTGGTAACTACTGCATTTCTCAGCAATGTCTGTTTTACAGGTGTGGGAGTTTTTTACAAAAATTTTAACACAGTGAACCTTGGATCTTCACAGCAACACAAAAACATAACAATTTCAGAAAGAGTTTCAAGCCTAGCTATTTTTTATATTATCTGTGCTATTGAAGAATACATTTTAAGGATATAAGACAGTAGTTGAGTAAAAAGAAGATCACTCCACATTCTAAGTTTAATAATACCCCAATAAACCAGATTTAAAAGCACAGAAATTACCCTAAATATACAATTTACATCAATTTATGATATGATTGTTTTGGGGATTGTTTTAGGGTTTTTTTCTGTTTTGAAATCAAAGTACATCTGAAAGACACCTTGAAATTACAGCTATTCAGGAAAGCAAAATAAACCCCTGTTTATAACTAAAATTCAGTTATTGATTTCAGCTCCATAAGCAGAAATACACAAATGGCAGAGCTCAGCATTTTCTAAAGTGTACTCAAGTCATGTTTCCAGCAATCAAGAGAGACCTAATCAAATTTTTTCCTCTCAAAAATAATGATCTTGGCAGATTTAGTTAAATAGCTTGCCAGGCCTTGCTGTTCCCAAGGGTGCTGTGTGCTTTTGGTGATTGCTGGGTGCTGAGATGTATTTGTGCCTCTCTGCTGCATTTCCTCAGTCTCTGTGCTAACCTCTGAATGAGATATTTCCAAGAGCACTGAAATAAGAGTGATGATGTGACTGCGGCTGGGCTGTCACTCCACTACTCCCTGGGAGTAGGTTCTGCTCACACTTCATCCCTGAGCCTCTGCCATGGTTCATGGCTATTTCTCAGCCATTCTTGGTGCTCACAGCTCTCCCTGCACTGCCTCTTCTCCCTGTCTTCAACCTGCATCACCAGCCCTCACTTTCTCCTCTGCTTCCTCTTAGGTGACATGGGAGCTTGGGAAGGCAAGCCACCTCAACATTTACTCTCCCTTATCTCAGTAGAGTACTCCTTTCCTCAGTTTACGTATTTTTCAGTTCTTTGTATGAAAATTGCTACAATATGGTGCATTTTTTTACCATTTAGGAAGAGTGGAAAATGTCAGAAATTCAGAGCACCATTTTCTATTGTAGTTGTCCATAGCTAGTTATCAAAATTAAGCTTAATTAAAAAAACAACCAAAAAACCAAACAAATAAAAACACACACACAAAAAAACCCCAAACTAACAAACAAAACCCAAAACAAAACACCAAAAACTAAGACCCCACAAATGAGATCTTCAATGGTGCTAAGAACACCCTATCATGGCTGCTTTCCTTATTCTTTGAAGGGAGTGCTGGGATGGAAAATGTCATATAATGCACAAAGAAAACTACACTAAGTCTGACTAAAGATAACATGCAACCTTACTCCAGGTGAGTAGCCTATCTCAGATGGGGAGAAGGCATGATCAGAGTCCTGTTTATTGCTAAACTGTGTGTTGCCTTTGAGTGCCATCAAACTGCAATACTCACACGTATGCCAGGAAAGCATGCTGGGGACATGAACAAGTAACTCTCGGTGAAATTTAAGATCATCATCCTTTAATATCATCATTTAGACCATGTAAATCCCAATTAACTGTAATATTGTCTGATCAAGAACTCACAGGCATTCGCACAGCCACTGTGAGTGGAAGCACTGAGAAAAGCAATTGCCCATTTAGTTACTTGTAGGAGACTGAGGTTAAGCATCCTTTGTGTCATGTAAATAAAAAGAATAACTCGACTATAGAGATTAACTAATCCAGTTCACTCGTAGAGTCTAGCTGGTTCCAGGGCCGCTGCTACTCAGGTGCAATTTCTCATTCTGATGCTGTGGTTGTCAGCATAGGTGTTGTGGGGTAAAAGACCTCTAAGAGGCTTTCCTGTTGCAGCAAGGCTTATGAGAAAGACTCCCTCAAGATGTGTACTTGTTCAGACTTCCATCTGGAGCTGTAATTTAAGTGGTGCCCTTCCCATTAGCTCTCCTAAAGCATAGCCTTCTCGATCCTATTTTAGAACCACCCAGCTGTATGCAAAGGATTTATGTGACTGTCAAACCACAGGGCACCAGCCACTGCTTTTGTGCTCTTGAAGCTTTGAGTACACTCCATGAGTAAGCCCAAGAGAGGATATCCAACTGGTCTGTGTTCTTGAGAACTTTACCCTTCCACATTGCTTTCTTTATGCAACTAAATATTGCAATTGCATTTTAAGCCTAAATAATTTGGTGATACCCCTTTAACTTGTTAGGCAACTTTAAATACCTTCATACTATTATCTAACATATTGACTATATTTTCAAGTGAGTTGTGATATTTGCTATCCCACTACAAAATATTTTTCCCTTTGACATTAGCTAGGATTACATTTTTTGTATTTTTGCCTTTCTCTGAATGCAATCTTTATATTCATTTTTTAACCTCTGTGTTTATGTATTTTATTGAATTTTTGAAGACTGGATTAGTTTTCAGCATCTGATTTGCTGCAGTGACTTTGGGCTGGCTGCCCAACTTAACCATGGCTGCTACCCTTGGATGATGGCCTGGACGTTAATTATTTCCCTGCTGAAACTGCATTACCACAAAATAAATTTTGTTATAATGACATTAAGTAAAGACCACAGAAACCTGCCCAGCATTATAAATTTCTTCTTGGCAGCTGTTTTATGCTTTTTCGTCACATCCTCTAAATCAAGAATGAGGTATCATTTAATATTTTACCAGCTCATGAATAAATAGGCCTTCTATTTTCCTTGATGTAAATTTAAAAACATCAGCATTGAAGTAATTATCAAATCACAGATATTATTCTGCAATGTTTATAAATTCAATCTCCAAATAAGACAACAAAAAGATTTAAGCACAAAAAGATTGAATTATATTGTGCTAAGTTAGTTACCAACCTCAGTTTAGAGTGTAACAGTTCTTGCTTCATAAGACAATTCCTAACGTGTAAAAAGAGTTTAATAAAGTACTCATTACTCATCCTTACAAATGTGACAATTTTTAGCCACAAATCTGTTTGTAAACCAGTTAAGACTGGAATGAAGGACCTTGAGGTGAAAGGGTGCAGCAAGACAAAAATACGTCTAATTAAGAATGAACACCCCATAGGTTTACTGTTAGCACAACTGAAGGGCCAACATCATGGTGGTTGTTTATATCATAACCATGTAATTATGCTAATATATGGTAATGTCATTGCCCTTGAAAATATTGCTTTCCTCTATCAATTTAGGAAGGAGATCAATTAGAGTCATGTGGTTTGGTCTTGCTGTTGGTGATGTCATTCTGCTGCTGAGACACAGAAAAAGGATTAATTCCTTTCTACTTCCACCTTTCCAAAGTTTGCTCCCTCATAGCAGCCTCTCTCCCTTGAAGTTCTATTCATATGGAAAATAAAAACCTTTTTTTTTTTTTTCCCCAGCAGGATGTTTTTAGAGAAATAACTACAGAGGTGGTTTAGCACTGAGAATGTAAACAGAGCTGGAGACAGTCAGCTATAACCTATCCTTTGCTATATTAATCTAATTCCATTTTAGCTAAGGGCAGCCTGATGTTCGTTATCCTTCAAGAAGGTACCTCTTTCTTGCCAAATACATGTTTTTCCAGTAGTTATTATGCTTCTAAATATTTCTTCATTGTTTTCTGCTGGACAGTGTATTTTTTTAAAGAGTAAATTTTTTTATTACTTCATCATTGGTTTGAAACATCTCACTGCAATTTAAGGATGAAGAATAAAAGGAGCAACAGGGTAATACCGTAGCGGCAAATGTCTTTGACTACTTAAAATATTTTTTTTTCTCAATTACAGACCAGTAAAGTCACTGGATTTTATAAATTAGAGCTCAAAAAGGCCATCAAGATAGGTAATAGAGTAAGTCTGACTTTTTGCATTCTCGTTTTAAATTGACATTTTATTACATGCTCCTGGCACAACCTACAGCCTACCTTTTTTCTTTACAATTGTCCAAGTGGGCTTCACTGACAGTCTCAAATTTTAATTACACTCCAGAGCAGAAACACTGTTTTGCACATGGATTTGTGCAGCACACACAAGTCAATTGCCAAGTGTGAGACTTTCCAACTACTCTGGAGTACAGCCTGGTATCAAACCTGCAGCCAGAGCTTCACTGTGCTTGATGCTGTACAGAGAGGGAAGACCATAAACTTACAACCTAAGCAAGTGCCAAAGGGACCAAAGTTCAAAGTGTGAAACTTTGAACATGTAAGGAGTAATGGAGAAAGGAAGGTATTCAGCATTCACACCAGCCAGACCAACCCCCTTTCACCAGACTGCATTACTTTACTCACTTAAAAATGCTATGTGGAAGATTGTCACTAGTGCTTTTCTGATGTCAAAAGGAAAAATATTCACAACACTTTAACACTCAAATCCTGATCCATCCCTCAAGGGGGTGTGTGTATTACAAAATCACTTGTAAGAGCTAGAACTGCTTAGCTCCTTCATGTACACAGCCCTGGGAAAGAACATATGCTACTGTTTGGCCTAATAATGACACTGAGGTACTCTTAAGTACCTAAATTTATAAATGTTTCTATTTCATTCAGCAAATTCTACTTTTTTTTAATTTAATGGAAGTAAAAACGTAGCTGTAGCAGGGCAGAGAATACTGATGCTCATAGCATCAGAAAACAATTTTCCCCAACTGATGCTCTTTGGTGATGAGTTATCAAAATATTTCTACCTCGCTCCCGTTATTGTCTGTGTATTAGTTTGGCTTCTTGGGCCCACTCCAAAACAGCCATTACTGTCTATCTGTTTGTAATTCTTTCTATAGGAGCTGTTCTTCTCTAAATTTTGTAGCACTTCATTACTCAAGTAGCAAGGAAATACCCCAGTGTATAAACAACAGCCTGTCTTCATCCTTTCATCCAAATTACATCAAGAGGCTAGTCCATGGAAGAGTTAATGATCCAATCAGCGTAAGAACATCTGATAAAATGGAATTCTAATAGATAAGATCTAGAAGCAGATGTATTCTGTAATTATACATTTGGAGAGATAGGACTTTTTATATTATTTTTTCTTTTGTTGCTGCAGTCTCTTGCAATGTCTTTTTTTGTCATTGGAGGTATTATCCACACACCCTTGCTGTGCTGGGTTTTTTTCTGAGATTTCTCAATAAAACTGACACAACACCAAAGACAAGGCATTGCTGTGACCATTAAAGAGGCTGGTGCAACTTCTATATAGAAATAAGTCATAGCCCTTTTAGTTGCTCTTGAAATTAGGAAACAAAGACATAAGAAACACTGGGCTGCTGGAATTATCATTATGTCTTTATTTAATAGAAAACTTTTCTCATACATTTTCTAAACAGGTAGCATTATTTCAAAAACTCAGAAACAAAGTCACGATCAAAACCACATATGTAGAATAACTTAAACAATTTTTTATTTTGAAGATGAATAAAACCTAGAATAAATAAAATGTATTATATTACTTTGGACATTCTCCATAAACAGTTCATATCTAATAGTTTCTCCATTAAGTATTCAGAAAATCAATATATATCAGCTAAACTACTCTGGCAATGACTGCATCTTTAAAGGAGCCAGTTGGCCAGAAAAAATGAAATATCACTAAGGAATAAACCTGTAGAAATTAGGTTTCCTCATGTTTATGCATCCTTAATCCTCTCCTGCTTAGAAATACGTTCTCTCTCATCTCTCTTGAATTCAACATATGGCAAAATGGTTTTACCTGAGGAGGGCTGGAAGTTGTTGGTGCTGCTGCTTAGTTTAGCTAAGGGACAAAGCAGCACAGAACAACATTAGTGATCACCAACAAAGCCAATATTAGCCTACTGAGGTCAAGCTCCAGAGAGACCCTCCTTAGAGCTGCTCTTTGTTCCTTTAGAGGAATGTATTCCCTTTATTTACCCCAGAGGTAGCCCAGCACTAGCTGCAAGCAGCTAAACCTGACATCCATGAACATGCACACACTGCTTGCACAAGGAGAGGTTTTTGCTACAGTGAAGATACTAATCTAGGTCAACATCCCAGAAGCTGCGGTGCCAATCATGCACAGAAGCTTATCATGCAATTTCAATAGGTCCTGCCTTACCCCAGTGCTTAGACTGACTTGGCACGTAGAGAGCCCACTGTACAACACCACATGGACCAGAAGAGCAAAATGTGGCTTCAATGCAGAGATCTCACAGTCTAGGATAATGTAATAAGTAGTGGTCCTTCCCCACAACAGACCAAGACTGCAGCAGGTGGCGCTGTTTCCTCTCTTTGTGCCACATCCCAGGATTATGCCAATGTCAAAAAAGAATATAGCTGTAGCTCGTAATACTTAACAGTAACTAGATAGACAAAGAGAGCTAATTTTATTTTACTGCATTAGACATTAGCTTTTCCTTTGAGCAACTGAGTTGGAGAACTGCTTTCCTTCTGATCTCTCATTACTATCACTTGTCGACCAAACTACTACAAAACACTACAACAACCTATACTCGGGCTCAAATAACTGAGCAGCTTTGACAATGATCTGCTCCGTCCTAACCTGAACCCTAATCCTGTCAACCTTTGTACCACTTTTTATTTTTGAGAATGTCTTTGCTTTCTTATTACTGAAATATTGCTAAGGCTATTGCACCTTACATCATATTTAGTGTCTACCCTAAAATCTCAGTTCCTATAGGCGAGTACTTAAAAGAAAATTTTAGTTTCACTTTGCAGAGTTTCTAGGTCTCATACTTGCAACAAGAGGCTTGAAAACAATAATCATGTTATCTTAAAGAAAGGAAATAAAAAACACTCAAAGGCACTTTTTAAACAAAATTTTCATAATTTTTATGACAAGCTTATAATCTGAAGAGGTGAGGTGGGTGCCTAAGTCATGATTTCTAAGTCCTCGGGGTTCAAATGTAAGGGCTCCTCTTCACCTTCCTTCTCCTCTTCTGCTTTTTTACTCTTGTATTTGGTATGAGGAACGCAGATGCCCAAATTTCTGGTAGAAATCATCTTCAGCGCGATTCAGAGCTTCCTCATCTATGTAGACAGCTGGTCTTCGGGAAGCCAAAAAGTACTGCACCTTCCTCAGGCTCCATCCAATCACGTACTTCAGCCAGCCACTGACAGCAGCTGTGGACCTGCCAACACCAGCATTGCAATGAACATAGACAGTGTGTCCATTCTCCAGTAGCCCATGCAAGAGGCAGACAGCTTGAGGCAACATCTGTATTCTTCCTAAGGTTAAAAAAAGGCACATTCATTTTCATTGGAGAAAACTTGATTCATGGCTGACACTTTGTCTGTAGAGCCTGATGAACTGTGAATAATTATGGCCAACCTGACATATCTGAGGTGTCGTTTTTTTTTCTCAAATGACCTTCTACACTAACTTTTTTCTTGCAACATAGAATCAGATCACACAAAACTGTAAAGTCCCTTAAGTCTTCTCTAAATATACATTTTTATTAACATTGGATGTGTGTGACATATTCATTTTCACAGGAACTGAGACAAGGCATCAAATGACACAGACCAGCACAACTGGCATAGCTGTAAAGTGAGCAAGCCAAAAATGAAATGTTTTTCAGTACCAGAGGTTTGTGAAGGTACCTACTTACTGCTGCTTTACAAAACACTGTAATGAAGGCCATCAAGTCAATAATAAGAGATGGAGGGAGAGTAGAACATCTTGCTGTACAACTTAATATTGTTATGATTTAATTGTGTTCTAAGCATACATTTAAACAACACACAACAGCCTTTCTCAGTCCCAAAGGGATGAACACACCATATTTCCTGACACCTTTCTCCCCGCTATTCTGGGAACTGAGGTTGCAACCAGCAGAGCCCAACTTTTCCTCACAGCACAGATAAGCACTGACATTAAGCCCTTTCAGATACCTTTTTAAAATCTCCTGTCTTCCCTGTTACTGATATGACAGTTATCAATTTGAGGCAGTGGTATTTCACTGGGTTGAAAGCAGTCCCTTTCCTGGGAAGCTGCTCAGCTGAAAACAACGCTCACTTTCTAACCCACTGGTTGGAAATAAGATTTTGAACTAAGCACATCAACAAATTACTTAAAAATACTAGTAATTGATGTTACAGCTCAAGTGCTATGAGTATTTTAATTACAAATTATTGTATAAACATCTCCGTAGAGATTAATCAGACTGGGATACTACATTTAAAGAAAAATATTTGCTGGGGAAGAGAACAGCAGAGACAGATACACAGCACTGCCTCTCCATTTTTAATCAGCAAGGGTGGCAAGCTATCCTGCTGTGCAAGCTTGCAGTCTTCCACCTACACAGCATATTTCCATTATAAGGGCTGAATTCAAGCTGAAAGCAAAAACAGACAAGCAGTTATTGATGCCAAATGGCTTTAAACTCAAATACACAAAATAATGCCAGACACAAGGTACTTCAGAAGGCCTCTCTGCCTACAAGAAAATATTAATAACTTGTTAAAGACAGCACAAAAAGAAATTATAACTTGTGTACTAACTATATCTTCATGCAAAATGTACACAGGAAAAAAATCTCAGTCACAAATATGACAGATTAGTAACTCAAAGTGTTCATTGTTATTAATTTATTGCAAGAGTGACTTAAACATTACCTTCAGTGCTCATGTCTGCAGTTGGCAGCCAGACATAGACAAGACCTTCCTCCTTATACAGTTTCATGAGGATTTCAGGGCTCATGGGTTCTGGGTAGCGGTTGCAGCCCCAGGAATTCTGAACAATGTCCTGTTCAGTCTGGAAGTTCATTACAGCCGTAACACCTAGCTCGTGCTTCAGCTTGATGGTCACATGCTCCAGCTGCCGAGGGCAACTTCCCAGCCAGATGTTTGGCAGAATCCTAGCATTGAGAAAAAATTGCAGTGGGACTGATTAAAATATCTTAAGATGGAAACTGCCAAGTTCATCAGTGTTCTGGTTCCAAACCTGCTTAACATCATCACACAAACAGTACTAAGCACAGCCTTTTCAGGTCATGCAGTAAGCAGCTTCTTCTTTCATTACATCTTCTTATTTCATTACAGTTGATTTGGTAATGTTTGAAGCTGAGGATCAAATTCTAACCTACCACAAAAGCCAGATGATCTGAGAAAATAATTCAGAGCAGAGTCAGTTGCACCAATCTCCAAGGCATCCGTCATTAAGCTTGCAGTAGAAGCTTAGTAACATCATAGATTAGAATTAAAAGACTCTGAAGATTCAAGCAATTTGTACATAGACACACAAAAAAGAGATCTAAAGACATTACATGATCCAGATCTGACTTACTTTAGTAATAAGTCAAACTTTGTAGCTACCACTACAATAAGGAAAGTAGAAAAATAAAAACAATTTGAACTACACTTTTGTGATGAAACTCAAAAATTAATGTGTAATTTTCTTATTTTTCTATGATCTTGTGGAGTCTAGTGGGAATCAAATGCAGAATTACAATACATGTGTAGCTTCCCTAAAGGTCTGAAGAACCCAAATTTTTATCAAGAAAACTCAAGAGGTTTGTGTAGGATGGATAAACAACCCTATTTCTGGTACTTATCTAAATCAAGCTTCAAGACTTCTACGGTTTTGCCATTGTTAATTATTGTAAAACTACTGTTTGTCTCAACAGATTTTGACATTTGAATCTGGATACTAAGAGGCTTGCTTTCAAAGGAAGGTTTTTAATCTGCACATGCAATTAAACTGATGGAATCTACAACAGATTATTTATATGCTCAAGTTATTAGTGATCTGCCTTATTTTGCTTCCATAAACTTTCATTTTGAGCATGCAATCCAGAAACTACACAAAATACCCCTGCACTTGAACACACAACTTTGCAAACATTAACTGAAACAAAATCTGCAACACTGTTAACTACAAACTTTGCAAACATTATTAACTGCAAATCGGCAACAAAAGGAAGATCCTCAAAAATATCTGCCATGCATTTCTTATGGTCTTTTCCAATTTTAATCTCAGAAACAAATACAGAAAGTTTTATGTTTATTCAGGAGCATACAAACCGCCTTTAAATCATCAGGTAGCTATTTCCATTTCACTAGTAGAGTAGTAAGTGCTTACTAGCATTTAATTAAGACTTGTAATTGACTGTAAAGATTAAATACTGCTATATTAGTACTGAAATATTGTCAAAAGGAAAAATTCAGATACAGAAAACACTAATTATTACTGTTTTCTTCATGTCAGCTGCATCCACTGTGAGTTGCATGGTAGCCACACAAATGCAGTCTTCGGCTTTAATAGCCTAATGCAGTGAGACAACACATTTCATCTCAGTATATGGTAACTGAGACAACTTTAAACAAATACATTACATAGCAAATAACCATTTCAACTGTGTTTCAACAGTGATTTTGTTTGAAAAGATCTGACTTAGTTGTTTCACATATATGTTCTGGTCTAAATAGCATTGAGGGTAATTCCCACTGCTAATAGAAAATGCATTTGTTCATAAGCAACAAGCAATTCAATAAATACAAAATTTTAAAAAATTAAGATTTATGCTCTGAAGTAATTTTCTTAATCACTTTTGTCACAGTCCTGAACACTAGCTTTATAAAGGAGAGAGGCTTGGAAAGAAAGAAATCTTAATACACAGCCTCTGGACCTCTTAAGCTACAAATTAAATTCAGATTATCTAATAAGAAATATCAATAGTCAGGGGTGGACTCCACAGCAGCCTGAAAAAAAGGCAATAAAGCACATAAATTGTGCATTCCCATTATGTTCAAGGCACAATCCCATGTACTGGTACAAGAAGAGAGCTTCTCAAAATTGCCCAAAATCCAGCACAAGCAGCTCAAGAATTCTCACTGATCAGAGGGGTGTGCAGAGGTCCACTGCAACAATTATTTCACTGACCCACTTCCCACATACCAGCCCCACAGCACACCTCATCCTAACCTGTGTGAGTGACCACTGTCAGGATTCTGCTCCAGGAATTCACAATGATTAGAGCATTTCAAGGTGGTGAATGCAACTTGAATTTCCCTAACAAGTACTGAAAAATGGCTAGAGATGAGCAATGTCCACAAAAATCAATTGTCAGGTAAGAAAAATGGCAGTATCACTAATATAGCATGACAATATGAGGATATTATTTCAAGAACAAGAACATTAATATTCTTCCTTCAAAGGCTTTCCTGGGGGCTCATATATATGTAATTCAATTGATATTTTGGGAAATATCTAATACACTGAATTACCTTGATGGGAGAGCAAAAGTGTGTTTTCTTGGATTTGATTGAATCAGGAGGGACTCAAGCATTCCTCAGATAAATAAAATTCTGAGTAGCACTCTTGCTTACAGATACAGCAATGCTTTATAATTTTTTCCCCAATGATTATTTAGTGAATAAACACAGCTGTGCTATCTGCAAGTCATGCCCCACTATACACCTGGAATATACACCGTTTGTTTATTTTGTTCTTGAAGCCTAATAGGTTAGACCTCCGGTATCGCACAACAGTAATTGCATTTACCAAATAATCTGATGGGTTTACCAAATTTTTATCACTGTCTTCCCCAGAATTAACTAAACTAGTGGTGACATTCAGAGACTGGCCCCCAAAAAACTTATTTAGGACAGCGAATTGTTGTGAATTGTTTTACGGCTAGGTCCTAGAGTTTAACCTTTGAGAGAATCAAGATGTAGCCTTGACCTTGGTCTTCAAGCCCCTTATTTACCTACCTACAAACAACTTGGACTTGCTGGACAAGGCTTAATCACTCTTTTACCAGGAAAACCAACCATGCAGAAAACAGTAATGCAGAGCTGTCCCATCAGCCAATTCATATAAAAGTTCTAAGACAAGCCTATATTTCTATTTGCCTTTATCTGGTTCATACCTTACCTTTGTCTCACATCAGAAGGAAAGAATAAAAGGATCAGTGCACATGTGAGTACAGAGATTGATGGAGAGTTTAGCTGCTATATTTTATATATTAATTTTTTTAGAGCACTGCTTATGTCTTTATTATGCTGAGGACCAGGAAAACATACATACTAAACAAGGCAAGAATATGGTAATTTCACTCTTACATCTCTTTCCTTAATAGCATGACTTTCAGTTTTTCTTTTCAGTGTGGCCTTTCTTCTTTAAATTGCCACTACTTTACTAGGTAGCTAGATTTTATCTGCAAGAGTATTTGGCATGGATAAGAGACCTCTTGAACCTTCCCCCCCATCAGTCACATAATAGTGCTCTGAGCTCTTTGACAGCCACTGCCTTCCACCTCACAAGTGATTGTTTTCCAGCACCAGAATAAGTGATCGCTATGTGCAGTTCAAAAAACATTTAGGGATTATGTGTGATCGATAAATCCTTAATCTTTTCAGGCACTAACCCCTTTCACATTTCACAAATATCACAACAGGATAGTGTTTTTACAAAACTCTACTTAGAATTCTGTTTTAATATAAAAATGGCACTTACTCATCATACATGTCAACTCCCTGCATTGCTAAGAGAGCAAACCATGCTTGGTCCCAGAAGACACAGTCAATTCAGTCAGACAGTTTATCAATGAAGAAAACCCCTACAGTAACATCAAAAATATTCAGCAGTCTTCTGAGATTAAGACTTGCAGATTGTCTATAAGCCCTTTCAGGAAAGGTACTTCCTGTGAGGTTACTTTCAGCCTGTTGTACACTTCAGTTCTGCACTAGTAATATACAGACAATATTTACTTTCCTTAAGGGGACATCTAGAGATTAAATGGATGAATTAATGCGAGAAGCCTGAATCTGTGATAGCAAGGACTAAATGTTAGAGAGGTATCTGCTCAGTCTGTTTTGACATATAGAGCCCAAACTGAAAGCTGATGTTTTAAAAACTTGCCTTTTGACTTGTAAACAGAAAATCAGCAACAATTTATCATTACCATGGAATAAATATGGAACACCCTGCAATCACTTGAACACTTATTTTCCAGCACACTTTAATTATTTTTAATGATCAACATATATTGCATTTGTTTGCTTCCCTCCAGGACCCCACAGAGCCTAGATTAAATTAAAATAATTTACTATGAAAGCATCTGAAAAAAACAAATGCATTCCCTTACAGAGAAAATGAGTCTGAGGCAATGAAAGATTAGCATTCTCATACTTTTTTGTTTTGCTTTTCCCTTTTTCTTTTTTTTTAATGGTGCAGATTGCAGATTTCAGGCTGGAGGAAATGTTCCCAAAGCATGACATACTATACCTTTCAGTCTTAGACCTCCACACATAGTACAAAACCAGCTCAACAACTGTAGTTGTAGGGATCTGATCCACAGAGAAGGTGACCTGTCCTAGGGGAAGACACTGGCTTACTGCCTCAGGCAGTCAGCTCCTCCTCCATGACACAGATGTCTCTGCTGCTTCTTCAGCAGCTCCTGTCTTCTGTTGATAATGATTTAAGGCAAACAGGCACTAAAATAAAATTTTCTTTAAATGCTGAGCTGTGAGCTGGGATGACTTAGGCAGTGCTTCCAGATCTGTTCAGTCACCAGTGTGCTAGGTGTAGGCATCTTAGAATCTACCTTAAAACCAGTCAACTCGTACAAGGAGTCATGGTTCTTACAGAAAAGGACAAGATTTAGGCCTTTGGGGAACACAATTCATCAGATTATCTATTAAGTACATTATTTCAGATGTCCTTTTATGTCTATAGTTGCCAAGAAAGAAGATTTTGCCAAACTAAGGAAAAATACTATAGTATTTTCCATTGGTCACTGGCAAGAGTGATCCATCAACAATACCATTTTGTGCTGGTTTAGAGTTAAGTGGCAGGAGAAATGAATCCAACTGGAATGGGATTGCGAGTCAGAATAACAATTTAGTAAAAAAGATCACAAAATACACTGATACATAAGCAAAATCTGTTTGACCCACAAAAACAGATGTGCAGCCCAGCACAGTGGGGCATGAGCAGAACGGAGCTCATTAACCCCTGTGCTGAGCACCACTTGGCCCCCCTGAGTTCAAAGCAAAAAGAAAGGAAGAAACCTGCTGGTGAAAATGATGGTTGCAGTCCAGTTGACAGTATCAGTCCCAGTCCTGTTGAGGCCCTGGTCCTCCTCTGGATCTGACGAGAGATCCCAGTCCCAAAACTCCAAGCTTATCTCTGCTTGGGCTCAGATGGGAACAACCCCAGGGTGGAGAGTTTCACAATGGGTGATTTACTCTGTGAGGTGAACAATGGCATATTTTTGGCATCCCCGGTGGCCCATTAGCAGACATGACCCCACAGGTGGGTGTGAAGGCACTAGTAGCTCCCCGGCAGGGAGTTATCACACCTGAGTCATAGGTGTGAAGACAGGAAAACTTCCTTATCCCACAGAAGTTCCTAAACACCCAACTTGTAACTTGATGGGTTGGGTGTGCCCTGGGCAGCTGCTGCAAATGGGCCGTTGTGAGCAGTTCATGAGAAAAATGACATGGAGGGTTTAAAATACACATCCACACAAAGACAAACTGATCCTGGCTACTATGACCAGGACACATTTTTTGTTAATATCAGCAATATTTTTCACCAAGGTCCAGTGTTTTATTTTAAACAAAAAGTGATGGATTGATTCATCCTTCAGTGCCAGGTCAAGATGTAGCCTGATGTTAAAGCTTGCAATTCACTTCAGTTGTCTACACCAGTCTTCTTTAGATCCCATTAAGCATCTGATGAAAGTGAGATGAGCACTAATACATGCATATTAACAAACAGAATGATTTAGCTGAAACAACAAACAAAATACTGATTAAATTGGCTCTGTCCTCCCTTAAGACTTATTTCCTAAAGGTGTAGCATGCAACTACAGCTACACATAACTTACAGTAAAACTTATTCCAGAATAGCAACATTTATAATTCAGTCAATTTACCCTCAGCATTTTGCATTGCTTGTAGGAATACGGAGTGTATTTTTATACCAATGTAGTGCTGTTACACTGACATCACTACAAGCAAGCAGACCAAAGGGAAATGCAGGCCTGAAGTACAACTCAGAGATGTTTTTTCCAGTGCTTGAACTACTGGAGACTGTTTCTAATTACAGCCCATTCTTATTTCCTCCCCTGATGGCACTGGAGTAGGAACTCTTTTAGAATTTTTTTATAAGGCAGATTTTTAAGGGAAAATTGTGATCTGTTTGAACCAAAAGCTTCATAAAAATTTTCAACTTTTAACCAAATCTAAACTAGTTCAAAAAGCAAATAGCTGTTCCCTGTCTCGTTTGACATACACACACACACACACAAAAGAGACTTCCAAAAGTATTGCTTTGGGCATATTCAAAATGGGAATATAGGGAATCCTACCAGCTGCACCTGAAATGCTCTTTCATCTTCCCTCTAAGCTCTGCCTTGTGACAAGGCACATCACTTTAAATGGTGATACCACTGGATTATGATGATCCAGAACTATCATCCTGAATGTTTTCTTTTGCCAGTGGCAAACAACATATAGCAGCTCATTCTTAAACTGGTACATGCCTTCCCTAATGTACCAAAGCAGACAACTCTTTTCTAAGTCTTCCTTGTTATTTTCTGCTGAACCTGTGACACTGAAAATACTAAGAGCACTTGCTAGAAATCACATGAGGTTCCTGTACTTTTGTCAGAGAAACCTAGAAGCATTATTTAGATTGCTGCCTAAGGCCCTCAAATACATTCACAAACAGAGAAAGATTTTCAAATCACCAAATTCTGCTCTCCAGTGGAAGATCTGAACACTTTCAAATACTGTTTGATATGTAGAAAGTACACTGATTACTATCCTAACCTTCAGAAATACTTTTCTAATGTCCAATAAGAATAGTGCACAGGTCATAGACACCTTCTTGTCTTTATAATGGACATAAAGAACAGATTATTCCCCTCCACTCAGAAAAATCCTTTTATTTATCCACAAGTTACTAACACTCCAACACAGCTTTGTATTCTTCACACACACACACGCATGTGCTCGTCACATATTCAAAGCATCTGATCATTTTAATTTGCCTTTGGACTCTCTTTCTTAATAAGTTATGCCCAGTACTGAAAAGAGCACATTTCCAAGAAGAACCAAAGACTACTTACTTCTTGTGCTTCAAAGGCTTAATTCCTCTTTATAGTTCTCTTTCTATAGCATGTCATTGCTGACCTATATTCAACATGTAATGATTTTTTCAAGTGAAGATCTCTCAAAACAGATGAACCTACTCAAGGAGAGACCAAAATTTGCCCCAAACAGAATTATTTAAGATTTTATTAGTTACAATTACTGGTAGTGTCAAATAAAACTAAATGAAAATGCAGCAAAGGAGCAGATGAGAACCACAGTTGATGAATGCATTTTAGTAATATGTCTTGGAATAAATTATCTCACACACACATCATTGTGATTTAAGCTAACTATAATCAAACAGAAAGGGAAGCAGTACATGCTTGCAGTGATGCTTGGTGAAAACATTGCTTTATAAAGATGTCAAAGTGGTAATATAAGCCTATATAAAGAAGTAAAGAGAAAGTAACAGAAAATTTATAGAAACCTAAAAATCAGTGATTGCATTCTATGCACTCAAATGTTGAACTTTCTACTATTTTATTGTACAAAGAAAGGCACAGAAAAATGAAACTATTCAAAATACAGTGGATTACGGCTATTTCTTGTGAAAATACTTTCATATGAGGGCAGACTAAGAATTTAGTATTTTTAAGAGGGAAATGGACAACTGCTTAAAGATAAAATATATGGGAGGGGAAAGTCAACTGGCTTTATCCACATAAAAGAGGTAAAGAATAACAAGTTTCATATAGTTTCACCTGTAATACAACTACCGAGAGATGAGAAAAACGGCTCTTTTTAATAATTGTTTTTTAATCCTGTGTCTTTCTCCAGAATACTGTCAGCACAGACAGACATCAAAAGAGAGAAGTCCCTGTTTTAGTGTTGTACAAGCATTCTGGTTTCCTTATACTCTTTAAATAAAAGACAGAGTTCTCTTAGCAAAATGCCTCTTTAACAACAAAATCATAATGTAGAATAATAATGAAGAGAGGGGTTACAACACTGCCATTTCACTGCATATTGCACAGGGCACATAGATAAATGGCTGTGGTCTTAATCCCTTCTCATGATTTACTGATAAAATCTCCTTGCAGAAGACAAGCCACTGGAGGTTTTCTGATGAGAGGCTTGATTTCAGCAGGACTGACTGAGCACAGTCTGATGCACTCAATTGCCCAGCAGGCAGTCAAGCAGTACTGGCCAGAGTAGGAGAGGAAGGTTTTATGATGCTATGGTCTAACTGATGGAACACCAAGATCAAATAGAGAGGCTTAATAAGATCACTTATCAAGAAAGATGGAATAAATCGCCATAACCTTAGCAGAAGTCATCAGAGAAAAGCGTTGATTAATGATAAAACTATACCCTACTGAAACAACACAGCTGCAGACCTTGTAAAAACTACTTACATTCTTGAACAAAAAATTGCTTTTACCTAAACGCCAAATGTAGAAAGAGCACAAGTAATTCCTTACAAATTTGTTCTGCTATAAAGAGTGCACTGGAAGAGGCAGCTAAAAATTCTACCTCAGGGCTTTAAATGAGGACAATTAAAAAGACTACAATGTAGTTTCAAGGTGTTTTTTTCCTTCTCTGTCTTAGTTGGCACTCTGATGAAATTCAATTAAGGTCTGGCAAATTTTCTTCTTAGGTGTAATTTGAACTACTTATCTGGCCTCTAATATGGGAGCAGTCTTGGAATCTAAAAAGAAACACCTGCTTTTATCACTCAGCAACACCCAAACTTTCTCAAGCCCTTGAATTCTTAGTGTTATGCTTAACAGTATCTTATTTATTCCGTGTTCACAAATTCATGGCATAAAACTACCTCATTCACTGATATGCCAAGCAAATAAGTCATTAAGATTTGACCTCAAGCTGACAATGTGCTAAAATGGAAGCAGGTAAGTATAATATCAAACTTGTAACTGAAACACAGCATTACCCAGACATTCAGCTACAAAGCAGTTCCAGTGGTTCAGTGCCCTCAGGTTCTGCTGTCTCAGAAGAGTTCTATAGCATCAGTTTGATGGAACAAAAAGGCTTGGCTGTCCTCACCTTACTGACCAAACTGCAATTCCAGTAGGTGGTATGGTGCACTCTGCAGGTCATGAGACACCAAACAACCGTGCTAATGCCTAAGCACAGCACAGTTGTCCTCATTCATAAACTTCATGTGCAATCTGATTCTGGGGAGGCCCGTAGGCTTTGTACGCTTTATAGAATTGTCCTAGCTTGGAATTCACCAGGGATAAAGGAAAGAAGGATCCACGTGAGTAGAACTGAAGTCAGTCCCATAAGAAAATTTTAATCTAGATGGAACCACAAAGTTTTCTCTTTATGGCCCATTTTCCCCTTCCAAAACCATCCCAAACATTCCCTTAACAAGGAGCATAAGAACTTTATCAGAAGAAACTCACTAAAACATCACATAAGGACAGCTGCAGAGATCAAAGGCATTCCAAACATCCTACACACTACCACAGCAGATGTATTTGGTCTGGCTGAGATGGATTTAGTTTCCCCATAGCAGTCCTCACAGTGCTGTGCTTTGCATTGCTAGCTAGAAAGGTGTTGATAGCACATCAGTCTTTTAGGAGAAAGGGGCCATTTGATACTGACAATGTTTGCCTTCTGAGCAACCACTGAACATGCTGAAGCCCTGCTTCCCAGGAAGTGACCAAACATTGCCTGCTAATGCAAAGTAAAGAATAAACTTTTTTTTCTCTTTGCTTGTGCATGCACAGATTTTTGCTCCTGTTTCAGTAAACTGCTTTATCTCAACCTACAAGTTGTTTTCCATCTTATTTTCTCTCCCCTGTCCAACTGGGAAGGGAGAGCAATAGAACGGTTGGATGAGCACCTGGCATCCAGCCAAGGTCAACCCACCACAGCAGGGAACAAACACATTTCATGAAAACACCTAAACGACTGAGAAGTAAATCACATCCCACACTGCAAAAATGACAATAATACTTGGAGAAATAAGCAGTAGCACTATGCTTGTAAGTCGCAAAATAATCCTTCCATTGTATTCAGTAATGGTAGACCATCACCAGGAGAAATGGGAAAAAGGAAGAGAAACACCTCGAGAGCCCATCAGAGAGTGCCAGAAAGAAATCAGAGTTCTCAGGGACAAGTTTTCAGAGAAAAGACTGAAAGATCCAAGGGTTAATACCAGAATGAACACACTGAGATATTCCAGCTCCAACCACTCTGTGATTCTCGTAAAAGAAGAACAGGAGTTGCCAAGCATATACAAAATGGCTATAAAGGGCCAGGATACTAATTTGTTCTCCAAGCCTGCTGTGGAGAGAACAAGAAGAAATGAACTTAAATTGCACTAGGAAGACTTAAATTGAGATTAGTAAAGCTTTTTAATGGTAGCAATAGTGAGGTAATTGAATGGAAGAGTAACAGGCCTGTAGAGTCTCATCACTAAGATGAGATCATATTTTAGATCAGGCTGGATAAACCTGGAATGATTTAAATGTAATTGAGATTAAGTTGGAGCAAGGAAATGGACTGGATGCTTTCTGAGGTCTCTAAGCCTATGATCTATGATACTATAATCATAAACTTTAATTTCCATTTCTGGAATCACTACTTACCTTAATTTATCAAGCTCCATCTTGAAATAATTTAGGTTCCTTGTCCTTCCTGCCCTATTTGAAAGGTCATGCCAGAATTCAGACATCATTCCTTTGATGACAGAAACCTTGTTCTAATTTACACTCTAAATTCATTCAGAAGCAATTAATATCCATTTGATCTTAAGGCAGGTTCAATTTCAGTAATTCTTCTTTCTCCTTTGTACTAATTCCTGAATGTCTTTTACAAATAGTAACAGATCCTCTTTCTCAGTCTTTGTTAAACTGTGATGTATATTCAAGGCACCAGAAGTAGTCAAACTATGGTAGGAAAGAGTTCTTTTCAAGCCAATTTACTTATTTTGAAGGAGTACACTGTATGCAGCAGAAAGCAGGATTTGCCTTTGTAGGGAATGACTCTTCTTGTACTTTGATTTGTATAAACATTTTCTGAAAGCAAACAGTGTGCCAATTAAAAAAATACAGCCTGAGAAGAGAATCAGGTTCCAAGGCTTGTACTGAACAACCTGAAAAAGGCTCCTTGATTGGCTTGTGAGGATCAATTCTGAAATACTCCAATTATAGAATCTTGTCTCATGCAACCTTCGTTGCCAATGGTTGTTTCCTACACATGTCTCCATTAGATTGCCAACATTCCCATTTGTTTTGAATTAGAACAAATACCTGGAAACACAAGAACAGACTGCTAAACTCAGCCAGATCACAACGAGCCATGAATCTCTTGGCATTAGGAATGAGAATTTCTACCATTAATGCTCAGTAATGGGAATGATGCCACCGCTGGCACCTGTAAGTTAAAGTATCTTAACAAAATTGACTTAAAGTGCTACAGATTAACTTCAAGTTAATGCCTGAGAAATTTCAGGAATTGTTGGTAAAAATATCTTTTGACTTGTTTCAAAGTTTACTTTTTAGCAGCCGCTTAGATATCTACACTGTGAAAATAATAAAAGATAAAATCACTTTTCAAAATGCAGCATTTCAGATCCAAAATGCATTCCAGTGCTCCAGAAACAAGCATATATTCACAAAAATTATATCGTTTCAAAGCACAGTTTATTGCAAGGTGGCCTTGTGATACACATGGCAGCATATGCACACGTACAAAAGAATGAAATTCCCTCAGAACTGCAACAGTTAGAGAAAGAATCACATCCCCCCAAATACAGTCTTGATGAGCTCTGTATCTGTGTTCATTCATTATTTATGCAGAGTTCCTAAACTCACAACAGTTCATTTCTATGAATTTTAAAGAAGGACTAGAATACTCACAGGCTAGGGGACAATGTCCTATAAATACAGAGAAAAACTGAACCAATGCATCACCACAGTCAGATACATGAATACCCACCACAACAAAGTCAAATCAAAGAAACAACAGCTGTATAGTGCTACCATAATAAAATTTTGAGAAAACTTCATTTTAGCTAATGTACTTGGTTACTAAATTATAAACACAAGATTAATAACCCTGGCAGATGAGTTGCCAGCAGCAAAGGTTGAAGCTGGGATGGTAACAAAGCTATTGAGAGGCCCCAGAACAGACTGTGTACATTTTTTTTAAATGTAAAACTGCAAAGTATAGGGAAATCTATTGAAGTCTTGGATGACAAACAGGAAAAAAATCATGAGAGTTGAATTTATGAATAGGCAATACTGTGTTGGAACACACATGTTGCAGGTTTTCAGACTCAAGAGTCAGAGGCAGTTTCCAAGACAGAGGCCTCAGTGATAAGGATGGAATCTGCAGAATGACCTTGGCTAACATTAAACTGAGAGGAGAAGCCTGCTAGTATTCTGTGGAATGATACATGTGAAGAGTTCTATTAATAAAGTTAAAATTAAGATAGATAAGAACTGTGTGAATTCACCAATTTTATAAAATATATCTTAGTTGATATTTAGCTATAGCTGTGTGTTGTTAAGATAGTTTTGATGAAGTGTATTAGTTTTACAAAGATGTATAATTGTGTGTGAAGATAGTTCCTTCTTGTACTTTCGAGATCCCTGTGCAGTGGAATACAAAGATGCAAGAATGTAAACACTGGAAAAGGGGAAAGAGCCTTTTCTGCCATTCCTGAATAGAAATGTAACTTTTAGATGAAGAGAAATAAACTCTTTTGTTTTCGATGCAGTCAGGTTGTTTTATTAACAGCTAAGGCTTATATATAAGCCTCATACTAAGACACTAAAACTGTCTGTGCAAAAAGCTGTAGGCAAAAATGCTGCAGGTTTTATTGGAATCCAAAAATGACAAGAATTACCAGTGTTGTCTGGATTTTTTTTTAACTGCCCCCATTTTTTTTTTGTTTTTCAGACTTCTTTCTTTTCATAGCAATATCACTGCACCTGCTTGGAAATTGAAATTGCAAGCATTTGAACAAATATATTAAAGTGGCCTACTGTTACTAAAGTTTATTTAAGTGTGTTTACATTCTCAGCAGAAGCTTGTCTTTGTACATTTGTAAAAACATACCAGCCTTATTACTGAGATGGCAAATACATTTGAGAAACTTTTTCCTCCTTTTATCTCACCAGATTGAACTCAGTAATAAAAAGAAGCCAAGAAATTCTGCCTTCTGAAGTGAAAGTGGTAGTTAACACTGTTTAGGAATAGTCTGCACATGGCCAACCTTCAAGATGGCAGTCAAACTGCAGGAAGAAGGAGCATTAAAAAAACTATTTTGTTAGGGAAGCTGCACATCCTCCTTATTAGATTTTTGCTTTGGGAAAATGAAGGTGCTGGATAGAACTGCTCTGAAGAGTTTTTAAAAGGCAATCCTGGAGTAGTTAAGGTGAAAAAAACAAACAAACAAAAAAACCCAAACAAAACCCCCCAAAACAAACAAACAAACAAAAAAACCACAAACAATTTACAAAAAAGCTCTAGAAGCCCACCAACATCCACACATATATACTAGTGCCCATCATCCAGTCCCTGCATTGAGTGACTGTCATGGAGAGTCCTGTTACTGGCTCACAGATGGTGGATGGCCTTTCAGGAGGGGAGAGGAAAGGAAAGGAGGGAGGGAAAGGGAGAAAGTGAGAAAGTAAGCAAGCTTCCATGTCATTATTGATTTTGTATATATTCTACATTTTCTTGTCTCTATGTTAGAACTGAAATGCCTATTTTTCCCTTTATCCTCTTCTTGATGCTTAAAACTATATATTCTATTACTAGTTTTTTCACATCAAAGCAAAAAGACATTTCATGTAAACTTACAAACCATATTATCTACTGAACCAATAAAGAAGAAATCCATATTTATTATAATTTGTCAATGTCTATGACATTCAACTCAATTCATAGTTCACAGGAGGATACACATTAAACTTCTCAATAACAGCAGGAATTATGTACCTGACTCCAAGAAATTAAATTTCCCAAAGTACAAGTATTAAGGGAGGGAACAAGAGACTTTCCATTCAGCCTCTTAATATGTTCCCTGGGAAGAGAGACACAGTTTACTCCACTGTTGCTTTTTTTGGTTTTTTTTTTTTGTTGTTGTTGTTGTTGCTATTTTTTTTGTTGTTTTTGTTTTGGGGGGGGGTTGTTTGGTTTTTTGTTGTTGCTGTTTTGTTTTTTTTTCTTGCAGAGAAAATTATAAATGGGAAAATACAGCAGCAATTTGACAATCTCTATTTACTCATGGGAAATAAAATACGTTTCTGAGACATACTTCAAAGTAACTAGAGCTACATTCAAGTTTCCTCTCTAAGAAATATTTATCTTTTAAATAGAACCCTTCATATTTTTATAGGAAGGTGCATTTTTTAAATTATCTTGTAAATATCTAGAGCATTTAAGTCAGAAATCTTGTATTTTTATCACTCAGCATTTATAAAACTTATTGAAGATGGATGTAGAATTCATAACTTCATAGCTTGCTACTGTTTTAAATGAAGTATCTTTTACACATTTCCCATTTAATTTGAAACAACTTTGCAGCTTTTTATCTTTCTTTTTACTTAGAGGTTACCTCTTTCAGAAATACAGTATACACTCAACAATCAAACACTCAATCAGTAGATGGTAATAAACCATCTGACTGGGTCACCTTTCACATTTGGGGACTGAATACTCTCTCATTTTGAGGCTTTTTTTTCTAATAGAGTCAGCTTCAGGCTGGCTGGCCTAACCTGCCCTTGGAGCTGTGCCTGTAAAAAAATCACAGGAAGGGGAGGCTGCAAACACACGACCTTGGTTCAACATGTTCACCAGGCACAAACTCCGGAGTTGTCTTAGTCAAGTTTTTCTCATAACAACCACATATCTGAATTCACACCCTCCTGGTCAGCTAAACAGCAGTAAGGATGAGTACACAATCTCTGCTTTTGAAAAAGAACTTCTGCTATCTTTAAATAAACTGTGTTAAGAAATGTCAGCTATTACAGAGCACCTAATAAATACATGTAAAAGCTAAGAGGAAATAAATATCTGCATGACAACTGGAACATCATCTTCAGTGGGAGACTGATGCTGCCCCTTTCTCATCATCCCAGCTGTGAGCTAAATTGCCTAGGATTTCACAAACTCAGTCAATTTCATTCACAGCTGGCAACACCAGCAAATTGCTTTCCAATGGAGACAGAACTTCACTGCCTCACTGACAGCCTGAATGTTAAAGCACAAAGAGGCAGAAAAAAAAGATTGGAAACCTCCAGAAGAAATACAGACAAGCAACAGGGAGACGCAGTAAAGCACACAGAGAAATTAGAAGCAACAGTAGTTTCTCTTTCCTAACAGTAACACCCCACATCAAATTCATGCTTACTGGACTATCAAGATTTTTCTGTTACATCCAACAGAGAAAGACAGAAGTAGGTTTACTCCTCCAGGTTTTTCCATGGAGGGTTCCCAGTCTTCCTTCTGTTTTTTTTGTTTGTTTTTTTTTTGTTGTTGTTGTTTGTTTGGGGTTTTTTTGTTTGTTTGTTTTGGGTTTTTTTTTCCCCTCCAAGAATCACACAGACTTTTAAGTTTTTCTTAAGAAATAAGGAAATCACTTTGTGCAGAGCCACACCTATGAAAAGATCCACTTTAAAGAGCAACAGTGGCTTGAAGTAAATTCTACCCATTACCAGCCAGATGATGAAAGGATTCATCTTCTCATCAACAGCCAATCTCTGCTTGCTGCCATTTTATTAAAGAGATACTCATTCTTGAAAAATCATCCCTCTAAATAATTCTCAATCAAATTCCCATTGCAAAAGCCACATATGAATGGCAGAATGGTAAAGGAAAAATAACTCCAGAAAAAAGCTCACAAGACTAACCTGACACCATACTAAGATTCCCTCTAGCTTGCTGTGTTCAGAAATTACTTGGTTAAATTACGAGTTCTTTGGAATTGAACCCTCATCTCAAGTTTTCTTCTAAAGCACCTTGCAAGCCACATGCTTGTAGCATGTGAATAAAAGCAAGTTGTTTCCACAAAGCAGCAGCCAATCTTTGCAGCTTTCTCTCCCTCTGCCATATTGCAACATTGGGTCCATCTCAGCCATGCACATCCTACCAGGTTTTTAAAGCGATTTTCAAAAGTTTTTAACATTTGTCAGACTCACTGAGCTGCCCAGAACTATGCTCAATGCACTTTATATGTATCATTTATATATAAAAATTATTTGGTTTCCAGAGGAATGGCATATCCAGCAATTGCAGTCCTGAAGAGCCTTGTGCTAATGGGTTGTTCAAAGTTCCTGGACTCTGGCTGTGGTCCCATTCCTACCTCTGCTGCCAAGCATGCTGGCAGCCCCACAGTGGCCCTGCACAGACCCCACAAAGCCCAGCCCAGCCCTGCCACAGATAAAATGATATCACCTTCTGAAACAAAAGTACACAAAGAGCTTTGTTGCTGCAAAAGCTCTCTGCCTCAGGGGCATTACTGCTCAATGTTTCTAGCAATATTCTCAGGAAGATACTCATACCACTTCCCTAGCCATGAGAGTTTAGGGAAGCTAACTGGTTCCTCCTCATCTGAGCCACAGGGCAGTTTGAATGCATTGACATTACTTCTCAATGTGGTTCAGAATGTGGCTCTAAAGAAAACAACTTTTTCAGATGTCTAACATCAAAAATATTTCCTGTATCTTTCTTGGCAGGGATAAGGAGTGGGAAGAACTTCACCACTCTGGTCTCTCTTATGAGAAGTGGAAAAGAGTTAAGCAAAAGAAGGCACAGAAGATACAATGAACATGCCATGGAAGCCATTTCTTTCTAGTACAGATGAGTGCTAGGCATTATGAAGGGATTGACTGCACTCTCAGTAAATGTGCAGTTGACACCAAGATGTGTGATGCACCTGAAGGACAGGATGCCATCCAGAGGGACCTAGACAAGCTCAAGAAGTGGGCTTGTGGGAACCTCATGACGTTTAAAAAGACCAAGTGCAAGGTACTACACCTGGGTTAGGGTATCAGTACAGGCTGGGACATGAACAGATCAAGAGCAGCCCTGCTGAGAAGAACTTGGGGATGCTGGTGGATGAGAGGCTGGACACATCAGCAACATGCACTTGCTGCCCAGAAATCCAATTGTATCTTGGGTTGCATCAAAAGCAACATGGCCAGCAGGTCAAGGGAGATGAATCTGTCCCTCTACTCTGCTCTGGCAAGAACCCCTCCTGGAGTACTGCTTCCAGGTCTGTGACTCCCAACATAAGAATGACATGGACCTGTTGAAGCAGATCCAGAGGAAGGCCATAATTTGAGGGCTCAAGCTCCTCTCCTATGAAGAATGGCTGAGAGAGTTGGGGTTTTTCAGCCTGGAGAAGCCTTCCAGTACCTGAAGGGAGCCTACAAGAAAGATGGATAGAGGCTATTTCCAAGAGGAAATGGCTCCAATCTGAGAATTGGTTTAGAATAGGTATTAGGAAGAAATTCTTCACTGTGAGGGTAGTGAGGCAATGAAATAGGTTGTCCAGAAAAGCAGTAGATGCCCCAACACTAGTAGTGTTTAACACCCAGGTTGGTGGAGCTGTGAGCAATGTGGCTTAGGAGTAGGTGTCCCTGCCCATGGCAGGGGTGCTGGAATTAGATGATCTTTAAGATCCCTTCCAACCCAAACTACTCTATAAATCTCTGATTACTTCAGCCAATTCAGTAATTTCTGAATCACAAAAACACTCTTTGTTTCATTAGAAATGCATTAGTCTTCATCAAAAGTGAAGTCCGCATATCAGTGTGATGTGCTCTTATTGTGCTATTAAGAATTATTCTAATTTCTCTAATAACCTAAACCAACATAAAATACCACACTAAATCACTTATAAAATGTCAAGCTATTAAGACTGTATATATGACCCATTTGAAATTATGAATGTATCAGTAATGCTGACAACATATATTGCAGCTTTATAGAAAGAAGCATAAACTCAGAAAAGATGGTGAATATTAATGATGCCTGCCATTTGAAAAATTGCTGACATAAAAATATTAATAGTTCACAAGTTTGCTAGTCTTCAGACCTGTCTGCTGCCAAATTCATTCCCTCCCACAATTTTATCATATTCACATAGATAATGTACCATTCAACAGACATTACTTCAACAGTGTCATCCCAAAGTCTACGACAGTATTTTGTACTGAGCCACTGCAGTAGACAACAAACCTGGCAGCCTGCTGGCTAATAGCCATTCATCACGTCTAACATGCCAGTGACTGTAGGTGGAAGTAATACTGAGAATTCACACACTACTGACAGTCATGCAAAAATCTTTAATCTGAAAGCTTTGTGTTTTTCCTCTTCTGGCAAAATTTACATTACCTGTACTAAAGCCAGATTTTGCTTGCTACTATGGCACTCACAATAAATGCAATTAGAAATGACTAAGTGACATCCAGGATTTCCCATTTCCAGCTCCTTTTGAGTGCTCAAGCTGTAGGTCATGGCAACAGAACTGAAGCAGTACTTGCAACAGCTATTTGCTAATACTCAGAAAAACAAAATGACTGAAAAATGAGTTCCCAGTTCATCCACAGTACTTGAAAGGTGCCATGGCTTATGACTGCATCACTGACATGTTGCTACTCTCTGTTCACTGGACTGAGATTTGTATTTAATCACTAACAGCCTGGCTTAGCCCATCCTGCCCATGCAAAATCACAAAACTTAGAAAAACAGAATCAGTTTTCAAGTTTTTAGCCATTGTTACAGAGGGTACAGTTCATGAAAGGAGAAATTTTTTGTTTGGAAGGGAAACAAACGTGGAAGAAAAATCCATTTGTGGCCCAACACAGAGATGACCCAAACTAAATAAATGGAAACAAATAAGGACTTCAAAAGCTGTTAAAATTCTAGCTGCACAATTTTTCTTCTCACTCTTATCGTAATTTCCCCACACTCCCTCTTAATTTTCAAGAACTTAAATAAAAAATTGCTTAAAATGTCACTTCTGAAACTGACTTGAAACCTGTTTTCTTCAAAGCAGAGACTAGTAAAAACATTTTCCAGCTGCAGCTGAGGGTAATGTAGAAGAAAAAAAATCAAGACATACAAGGGATAAAAAACAGAATTAACCTTTAAGCCATTCTACAAAAGGTTTTTCCCATTGCTAAGTAAAAAAGGGCTCTAATTTAGACTAGTTTTAGACTGAAGCCCAGTATAACAAAACAATGTGGACAGAGTAGTCAGCTCTACTAGTTCATGGGATAAACATATCTCAAAATGCACCTAAATATTTTCATCTTTTAATGTATAACAGACAGATAATTTTACAGTTAGAGCCTCAAGACCTGAAATTGAAGGCTGAATTCCTATTGATGTTCAGTCTGCTTGATCAAAAGTATTTTACTAGACTAAAATTGATGACTTTTGTTCCAGAGCTCATTATTTCTTAATCTTTAATATCACAAGCATTCTTTAGGCACAGGGGACAGCTAGCTCTCAGCTTTTAATGTTAATTATGGTAAATTTCTGTAGACATCATCACCTCTTAATTCATAAAGTAGGCATAAAATATCAGTGCAGCTTTCTATTACAGTACCATAGGTGACAGCACCCTAGGGGGTTTTTGTGACAGCTTACTCTTTAAAGCCTTTTTTATAATTCAGTAAAAAAAAATACTTCAGAATTACATTTAAGACAGAAGACTATTTTATTTTGTGAATGAATTAAAGCCAGTAAGTAAGAAGAGTAAAAATAAATAAAAGCATTCCCCCTTGTATTGTTCTTTTTCAGTTGCATATCTCAAAGGTAATTCTGTTTGCATCCTGAACCAAGTATACTCAACCAGTTTCTTGTTTTCCATCTCAACTAAAGATGCACATCAATCAAGAAAATGCTTATTTTCTTCCCTGAAAACTCTGTGTTCCTTCAGCAGAATACTGCTCTAGTGCCTTCAAAAGGTAAATAAGAAGCATCTGCATTTTGCCCTGGATCATTTTTCATTCACTCACATTATCACTTAGTACAGATCAGGAACACACATTTTATGTGATGCTCCTGATCAGTCCCACCTAACACTTAATGTAGGTTATAACCTACATTACTAAGGCAGTGCTGGAGGAAACTTGTCTTACCAACAAGACACAAAGAGTTTTTAAAGACCACATCATAAATTTTCATTTGCAACTATCAAGAAACAGTAATAGTATTTCTAGACATGAGAATTTTCTTTTATCTTATCTTAGAGAAAAAAATTAGATACATAAAAACCAATGATAGCAACAGATTCATAAGCTTCATTATTTCTTGGATTAAATTCAGTTACAGGAATTGCTCCATAAACATGAAATATTAGTATTTGATAGCTTTAATATTTAAATGCAAAAAAGCTACTATAAAAACTGTACCTCAAAAAACTGTTGTCAGAACCTATGGCTACTCTCATGTAGTGACTCCCCTGTATTGTGCATTTCCCTCTGAAATATTTAGCAGCCACACAGTGCTTCCGTTACAGATTAGCTATCACTGTTGTCTGAAGAATTCACTTACAGAAAGCAGTTTAGCTGCATTTTATATGCAAAGCATGTAAAAATTATTTTCCTTCATCAGATTTGAGAAACGACTCACAAAAAACACACACCTAAAATTAGTCTGAAAATAGAAAACTGTAACTAGAACGCTTTTCCTATCAGAAATATTAATTTCTATACCACCTAGTTCTGCCAGCAAGCATCATTGTCTTCAATATATTATTGAAGTATTTTGTCATTTCAGATGTCACACCCTCTCTTTTTCTTATGCAATGCCCTTCTTCTGCACATGCTTTTATATAAAAAATTAGGTATATAACATCTCTGAATTAGGAACTTTTACCTTTTACAGATGGAACTGAAACAGATACTATGCACAAGATTTAAAAGGTTTCTGAAGTCATCTTTTCCCAGAAAAGATTACAATAACTCTAATTTATTTTGAAAAATTACTGTGTCCTAAGTGAACTCTCCTGCAATTTGAAGGTATCATACTGCAGTAATATCTAACACAAAAGAGAAAGTGAATGCTAATTATTTTCCTGAATCAGATTTTGGTTATATGGGTCATTACAATTCCAAAACAAGTGATTACTAACACCATGGAGTATCAGTCATGACTCTGTAACTGTAGGAAAACTCCTTTTCACAGTTACAAAAAATTAATTCAAATCCTACTATGCTCAAAAACCACATCATACACTTCTACCCGAACGACAAGCACAAAATGAGTTTTCTAAATATAAGGTTCAATGTAAACTCACTGACTTAGGAGCAATACTTGTGTACCAAATAAGAAAAAACTGATTTCTCAAAGCATTATCATCAGCCTCAGCATGATAAAAAACTATTTTTGGCCAGAAGCAGGCTCTTCTTACCACCCTACTGCAGCCCATTTCAAGTAGGAGCTCATGTTTTATAAAACAGCAAGGTGGCAGCAAAACTCAGAGCAACTGTGTCTTGTTGTTGTGATTAGGCAGAGGACAAGTAAAATCAGTCCCAGGGCTCATGTAGGAGGCCCTTTTGACAGAGAAAAGGTTTTTCTCTCAAGTTAATTCACATATGGCAATCTGATTAAGTGGAGCAATGTAGAGGATGGGCTCACATCAAAAGTTTGCTTTCACAAATTACTCTCTTCCAGCCTCAAACATTCTGTAAAGATCCTACAACTGGTGACAGGACTCAGGACTTTTGGTCATAAACCTTCTCTGAGTATTGCTGGCTCCACCAGTGTGGAAAAAAGTAATCTTAGCTGGAAAAAAACTATTCAATCATTCTCTAAGCTTTTAACTCTACAGGTAGAGGGACTGGCTTTTTGCTTCTGTTTGGGTTTTTTATAGCTTGGGGAGTGGGGTGGAGGGGGTATGGAGGTGATTTTTTTTTTTCTTTTTTTATTATATTAATCTTCATAGTAGTCCTCTGAATGCATTACAAAATAAAGTTTTCATCAGCTCACTTCAGCTGCTCTGCTAAAAAAAATAAATCTAAATTAGCTGGTATTTTTGGGTGGCTTTATTATAACCAGCAGAATGGTGAATCTGCCAACTGCTAAAGATTAAAAAAGACCCAACTAGCATTTAAGTCTGCATATCTTCAAAGTATTTAAAGTAATTATGCAACAAGACTGTTACAGGGTATGCTTACTTAATACAGCTCAAAGAAATGAGATAAGAACTACCAAGATACACATAAAAAGCTGCCTTTCCATTAAGGTATATGCGTGTGAGAGGGGAATGGAGGAAAAAGTCCTTGGAAAAGACTACAAAGCTCAGAAAATTTTCTTGAAATATTCTTTAGCAGAATTTACAGCTTTTTACCTAATTTTTGAAACATACAGTCATGCAGATAAGGCAGTATTAAATGGATCACTGCTGCCTCTGGAAAGGAAGATAAGTTAGCCTTTGGTACTTAGATATTCACCTTCTGATAGCTGTTCTCAAAAACTTTCTCTGCCCAACAAAGATTATTTGGGATTGACAAAACTGTGCTTTGGAATAAACAAGATTTTTCTCTGATAGGATTTTGGAAACAGATACTTAAGATCCAGATAACACTGTAGTCTGTCAGGTGTATTATTTGACTTGAAGCGGTGTCAGGGAAAAGGCATCAAGCCACAGAAATACCCACAATATACACGACAGTGTTTGTGAATCTGACATTCCATAAGATATCAAGAGAAAGAAATCTTTCCCTAGCACACTGCAATTCTAAAGGGAAAAAGACAATTCTGCTTCCGACCCTGTGAGAATTTTGGAGACAGAGTTCAAGAGGAGATGAGATGGTGAGGTTGGTGTAGCTTAAACACTGGCCAGGAGAAATTCACACAAATTAATGCTAAGACCTAATGAAAGTACAAGGTAGTTTGATTTCTTAAAATATATATATTCCTTCAGGATCACCAGCTGCACTGTAACCAATACCAGCTGCATGTAGTGTATCAAGATTGCAAGCATTCACACAACCATTATCAATCCACAAACTTGCTGCCATATCCATTGACTGAAGATAGAGAAAAAAGGTACACAGGCTCCCAAATTCCTCAATGCCACTTTGTTAACCACCAGTGCTACATCTAATTCAAGACAGAATGTTTCACTGAACACACAGCGAACTCAGGAAGTGCAAACATTTTAAGACTTGTCAAAGTTTTAGTATTTTGGTAAATACATGCCCAGAAGCAGAAGTCATCTACAGTGGCTGTCACAAACTGCAGGTGCTGCCACACATGAGCTGCCACTTAAGCCCTGGTGATGGAATATATACTTTTTGTTTCCCAAATGTTCTTCAGTAAAATAATACCAAACCAAACAAATAACTTACATGCAATGTGTATATAGGCAAACATTTGAAAATGACTATCCATAAATTACAACAAAATGCTTTCAGATATGATGCAACTTAACACAACTGTACAAGGTGCAGGTGTCCTTGAACTCAGGAGCTCTCATTATTACTATCAAAAGGGACGTTTAATTGCAAAGAGGTGCCAAATTTTTGTTAAATTTTACTGCTACATACACACAAGCAAACATTCATTACTTCAAATGCAGTTTTCTGACGTGCCAGTTCAGATTTTTCTGTTTGAATATGTGATACCAGTCAAACTCCATACTTTTCTTTTACCTGGAGTAATGGATCGCTTGATGTCCTGCAATATTAAAATAGAAGTCAGTTGTATGTTTCATCTCATCAGTATGTCCAGAGACTTCAATCCAGTGTGCTATTGGGAGGCAATAAACTCCATCTACTATGTTGCTCTGGTTGTAAACACAACTTCGATCGTGATGGGGCCCATTACCTAGAATAGAAGAAAGGATAATTGCAGGCTGAGTATCTCGATAATCGTCCAAAAGATTTGCTGGGTGGTTTGAACTGAGCATTTAAGGCCAGGAATGGTGCTTGCTGCTCCTTCAAACTGCACTTCTCATAACATTTTATTAACATCTTAAATAGTGGTAAGAGAAGCACTATTTCAAAGCAAATGTTCAGCATGAGAGTAAGTTTTTGCAAATTATTGAAAAAAACAAACCAAACCTCACCCCTCTCATTTTAAAGCTGTATAAGACTCCCAAATCACTTAAAATTTCAAGAATAATTAATTTAAGTTCCTTGTTTGATATTTGATAATATGTGACCTCAGCATTTAATGCCCTTGCTGTGTGACCTCCTTTAGGGGGATCCATCTTGCTGTGGGCCCAAGTCTAGGTCTGACATGCCACAGTAGCCTCACCTTGCCTTAGGCTGACTTCTAAGGAAGTTGCCAAGATAAAGGAAAGATCTCAAAGAAAGTTCAGAGGATGGCTGTGCAAGGTCAGAAAGGTAAAATCAGAAATAAAAGTAGAATTGGTGATGCAGGACTTGTTACCAGCTTCAGAATTCAAGAGAAAAAACATCAATGTGGAAAGGCATCAAATCCCAAAGAAGGTGGCAGACAGAAACCTAGCAGCACTGAAGATTTGTTTCAAGGAACAGAGAAGGGTGGTTCTCTGCCACCTCATTCACTGCCAGGCCAGCAAAGACTCTTCAGATGTCCTATCGAGGACCAGACACATATGGATGCTTAGCCGAGGAGCTCATTACATCCTACCTGTCTCTTAGGTTTGCTGACGGATAATCACTTTGTTGTCTTCAGATGTACGTCTCACTTAGAGAGTCTGTTTATACACACTAAAAGTGGCCCAAAGTGACCTGTAGAGAGATGGTCACATCTGCAATGGTGAATGATCACAATTATCTAAAACATCCTTGTTTAAAGTAAGAAGTTTTTCTTGTAGTTTTCCACTAATATTCATTCCCCCTTCCTCTTCTCTTACAGCAATAGTGTGAGCTTTAGTCAGAAAACCAATTTTTAACACAATGCCAGAGTAAGCAACTTGAACTGAACTGGGTCATGTCTTCAATCAAAAGGTTATCTAGCCTCCAAAAATACAGTATATGTATATTCTCCTCCTCCATTCTTACATACTTACAGTAATACTAATTGCATGTAGGAATAATTATTGTGCAGATCAGAAGTGACCTAGTCTATGGCTTGCTTAAGCCTGTTACACTTATACATTATTAATGATGTTAAAACATTTCTGAGTAAAATTATGCCCAAAGGAATATCTTCCATTTCCTATTGCATGTAAATGCATGACCAGTTTCCAAGCACCACACTTAGGGAAATGTGCTAGATCAAGAGCATTTGGGGAGATCTATTAAGGTAATGATTAGAGAGTAAGACTAACATTTAATATTAAAACTCAAATCATCTCCTCATTTCCAGATGACATGCACGTTTTATCATAATTGTGAAATACTATTATTTAAAAAAAAGAAAAAGAAAATACTAGACAGTAAGTTATTTTCTCTTTCCAGATTGCTGAATCATTATGCATTATATAGCTTTTGAGAAATAAGGTGAGGAAGATCAGTACATAACATCAGAAGCTACACATTTTACCACTATAATTTTATCTCACATTTCTAATTGTTTACATACTCTTAACACTTTAAAAAAAATGTGAAGACAGCAGTATATAGCACGAAATAAAACAATGTAACAAAATCTATGGATGTTTATGACATTTTACTGACTTCATATATTCAGCAAAATACAACCACAAATACCACATCTTGCCTTCCCCATTTTACTTTCAGACAACTGTTTGTAGAGATGCACATCACCATGGCCCTTTCCTGCCATCACAAGGCTGTGTCTGATCTTGACCTCCACCTGCCTACGGGCCCAGACTCATCTCTGTCCCAATATTCAGGGCTGGGGCTGCCCTGGTGCCCCTGGCTGCCTGCTCCTGACTGCAGGTCCCATGAGATGTCCCTGCAGCTCCCAGTTCCCAGGGAGTCACCAGACCTCACTCCACCATGAGATTTGATCTCTGCCTTTTATGCTACTCTCAGCTCTGTTTTCCTTGTATATGGGTTCCCTTGTACCCAGTTTGGCTTCCTCACGTACTGCCCCTTCCACTGCTCACGGCTGTTCCTCCTCTTGCACCAGGGTTTCTGCATGAATTTTTGCAATAGCAATCTATAATCTCCCCCCTGCTTAATTACTCCTTTCCTCTAGAGGCTAGTCAGTCCTACCAGACAACAAACCCTCACTCTTCTTTGCCTTCACTACCACAGTTGTACCACCATGTGCTTTCTACTGCCATCTGCGTTTTACTGCCCATCCTCCTTCTTGTACTTTTTCCAGCTTTAATTATTGTCTCTTTTTTGCTTCCCTTCCTTACGATCTGCTTTCTTAAATAGCCATAACATCCTTGCCTTTTAACCTTATCACCTTCACCATCATTAATTCCCTTACATAGCCCACAACCACATATGAAAGTGGGGACAAAAGCAAATTGCCATGAGACATTTGTTTTATTTGTTCCTTCAAACAGGTTTTGGCAAATCACATTCTGAAAAGCTTTCTTCTGTAATCATCATTTATCACTGTTGATTTTTCTGCACCACTCAACCTCACCTTCCCACTGTGATCTACAGTCAAACAGAAATCTCAAAAGGTATGTTTTTATTTTGCCTTTAATAATCAGATAAACAGTAACAGCTTGCATTCATAGTGTATTTCATGAGAATTGACCGGCTCTTTACTACTCCTTACTGATCAATGAATTAACCATTTCTCACTGAAAAAAGATGTCTCTGGAACAGAATATATATATGAGCATATATCCAACACATATATATATATATTCACATGTGATATAATTTCAGACAGGAAGGTGAGAATGCTACCATCTTCAAGAAATACTCATTTAGGGAACATTACGGTCACAGTGGACTGTGTTCAGGAAGCTGAAGTCACTCTATTTCTTAAAAGAGTTATGAAAACAGGCAATTAACAAAAAAGATCAGGATCTCATTCTCCAGGTAATACTTACATGGTTATACACAAGTGCTTCTCACCACAGTTTGCTTCACAAGATGCATTTAATAAGTTTCAAAAAAATAAAAAAATTGTTGTATCAGCTCACATTATGCTTCTACCAGCACAATTTGCCACAGGAAGACCATAATATTTTGGATGCCATAAAACAACAACACAGGGTAACAGTTTCAGAAGTAGAGCTAGGTGACAAGTTTTGAGGAGTAATGTAGAACTCATCAATAATTTAGAGCTGCTATAAAAGACTAAAGATGGCATTCTCTTAACTTTTATCTTCCAGGGTAAATTAATATAAAAATAAAAGTGAGCCGATTAAATCAGCTTTTGTCCAAGGTAACTGATCACGAACTGTGTTTTAAACAGAAAAAAAGTAAGTATCGTTTACATGTTCTGTTTTGCATTTGCAGAAAGTATACAGCTAGGAAAACAACCACTGACTGAGTGATAAGCAGAAATCATTAGATCGATAACCCTCAGTTCTTCCTTTTCCACCCTCACCTTTTTAAGTATTTTCTCACGACATTCCTCTGCCTGAAGCAAGGTGCATCAGCCATATAGTGTGAGATTCATCCACAAAAAACATTCTTTATTCTCATCTTAGCCCTTTTACCTCTGCTGACAGAGCAGATTCCTTGCATCCCCTCGTAGTACTCCATCACATACCTGATTACCTCAGACTCAGGCTCAGAAGAGCCAGCCCAAGACTTCTCGCAGGCACTACAAGAACTCACGCCAAGAACAAACAGCTTTCAGAAGCAGGATAAAAATTTGGCACACCGACTAAGAATTTTATTCTTCCCTCCCGCAACACGATAGGCAAAGCAAGTCCTTTCTGGATGTGAATTTCTGGAACAAGGGACAAGTTGGACAGAGGCTGTTAGCTCCAGAGAGCAACAAACAGCATCACAGATCAAAGACCACCACTTCCTCTTTTGATCTCTACACTGGGGCTGTTGGTATTGTTGGTTCACTAGCGAGGAAACCCAGTGTGTGTGATGAAGGCGGAAGGACCAAGGTCAGCACAGTCTGACTCTTCTCCACGCATTGGAAATGTGTTTGCTGCCCATACTAATTTCTTATCTTCTGCTCAGGTACCAGAGAGAAAAGATAGTGGCCAGTGCAGACAGAAGTATCAAGAGATTGCTTGAGTGCAGTCTGAACATGCCTGGTTGTATCTGAAGATCGTCATACACACACCAACTTCTTAATCCACCTAAGGTTTAAGTTTGTCCTACCCCACAGGTCCCATTATCTACTTTATCTAAAAGGCCACTGCACCTTTGGATTTTCTAAGTGAGTTCTCTAAGAAGTGAGAGGTAGCAGCCCTTTACCACAGAAACTTTGCTAAGCTTCACTGCTCATTTCTCAAACGTGCCAAGTGTTTCATAAAGTAAGTTACCAAAATGGAAGGCCTAGTGCTGAAGTTCAGCTTCTGTGCCGGAAGCTGGCAAAGGCCCCACCTACAAGCTGGAAAGGCTATCCTTAATTTGCTGTGCAACCACATGTGTCAGAAGGCCTCTATATAAGTGACTGGCACCGCACAAACAGAGAAATCCCAGGGTATCATTTGCTACAATCCAACAGGCTTCAAGGACCCCAAATGTATGCCACATCTTTATCAGCAGCCTTTTGGTGCATATATAAATACATCTGTCCCTTACACTGACTAGTTTCCCCAGGCTTACTCAAACCTTGTATGAAGCCTTAAAGATACTTTGAATAAATCCCCCATGACTCCATCAGTCTCCAGAGTGGGAATTTATCACACTTTCCACTTAAACACTCTGCCCAGGCACAGCAGTTGTGTATCTCCTCACCAGTGTTTGCAAGACGAGCTCTAGTCTCAGAACACACATGTTTCTCATAGTATATAACACCAGACCACTGGGTAGCCTTCCAGAAACTTTTAGTAGGAAACAAACAATAATTTGGGTGAATGTTTTATACTTAAGAAAACACTGTGCAGCCTAAAACATTTGGGGGAATTTTAACAGCCTTTAACTTTTCTGTTCTTACAGTCAGTAGTAAAGAAAATCAAATGTTTTCTTGCTAATCTTTGCAAAAAAAGACCACAAAAGTACTTTGAGAAAGAGCCGCACACAACAGCAAATTCATGTTTTTACAGCTAAACCCATTCCTATATCACTATGTTTCTTTATCTAGTTTGCATTCATATTGTTGCAAAACACAGGTTTAATTATTGTTAGGAGGCAAATAGACAATGATTTGAAAACATGTAAAATTCAACCACAAGAAAGGGTAAGTAAAATATCTGAATAGTAACAATCTTCCTGTTAATTGATCACGTTGGTTTGCCAAATGAAAGAAAAAAAGAATTTTGGAAGAGTTTATTAGAAGATGCAGCTTCTAGTTTAACTGATAGCACAGTAGGGTTTTTTTCCTTCAATAAGCTCTTTTTTTTTTTTTAATTCAAAGTCCATCTTTGTTATTCCTTGTTGCCGATGACTTTTTGCATGGACACAGTTTTAGTGTCTTAGTAGGAGGCTTATGAACCTTAGTTGTTAATAAGACAACCTCACTGCATCAAAAACCAAAAATGAGAGTTTATGCCTCTTCGTCTAAAGTTACAGTTCTACTCAGGAATGGCAGGAAGGCAGAAAGGGGTTAAATGTTTACATTCTTGCATCTTTATGTTCCCCTGCATAGGGATTTCAAAAGTACAAGAAAGGACTATATTATCACACACTTATACATATTTTCTAGAACTAATACACTCCATCAGGACTATCTAACAACTCACAGCTATAGCTAAGTATCACCCAAGATATATTTTGTATTTTGTGTGAATTTACATAGCACTTATCTATCTTAAATTTAATTTTATTAATAGAACCCTTCACTTGTATCATTCTGCAGAATATTAGCAGGCTGCTTCTCTCAGTTTACTGTTAGCCAAGGTCATCTAGCAGATTCCATTGTTATCACTGAGGCCTCTGTCTTGGAAGCTGCTTCTGACTCCTTAGCCTGAAAACCTGCATGGGTTCCAACAATTCCTCACAGCAAAAATGCTTATCTGAAAGAGATACATAAAAATAAGTTTCTAGGCATAAATGATAGCTTTTCATTGCTTTTGCAGCCCACTTGTTGCTCTCTACTGCAAATGGTTGCACAACAGAATCCACTGATGTAGGGAACTGATGGAGAGCAAAACAACCGAATAGCCCCACTTGGAGCACAAGCCTCACAGAAGGCTCTTTCAAAATCTGCATGACTGCAGTTATGGCTCCTTGTTTAATGCAAATGAAGGATGACCAAACGGGCATAAGAAGTGACTATACAAACAAATAAACAAAAGAACAAAACCAAAGATCTCCACATAACTGATAAATGGCACTAGCAAAAGGTGGAGAGCAGAACAAAATGAAGGAAAACCTTGGTTTTGACCCTGTTGGAGCAGGGAGGTTGGACCAGGTGACCCTTCCAACCTGCCTGATACTGTAAAAAACAGATTAGATATAGTAAGTAATACAAGATGTCCAAAGACACAGGACTGAAGAAGGTAAGCAGAGACTAGAAGAAAATGTTCTGAAATTCAGTCTAATGGTGTACAATATGAGAACACAAAGAAAAACCTGCAGTTACTATTCCATTATAGCTCTGTTGTTATTATTCTATTACAGCTATACTGCAGAGATGAAAAAAAAGTATAATCCAACAGTCTGCCAACAGCACAGACTCTTCTTGACACAGAAGAGAACTGCACACATTACACAAGAAAGTCAGAGTGAAGAAATTACCAGCTTAATCTTGAAAGATAATAAGCAAAATCTGGGTCAGTGAAATTTCTCACCATCAAGAGCGGTGAACATAAAAACACATGAATGAATTGATTTCTCACTGTCTCTGCAGAGCTCTTCACAGCAAAAGCACTGTTCAGCCACTGTTCTCTCAGTTACCAGATTGTTGCACACCTTGCTGAAAGTTGTGGGTTTTTTCTCTGTTCTCTGCTGTGTAAGGGAAGGGACTCGAGGGCAAAACAGCAGCCATAAAGGAGCTGTGTACCTCATCCCTGCCTTAGCCAGACTCTAAAACACAGACATACGATTTCCAAACCTCCAAATCCTGGCAAGGTGTGTTTCTCAGCTCACTGCTACCTTTGAAAAATCCACAGAGCTACTTATACAACCTTAGATGCACACATTAGCTCCAATGGCAACTAACTAACCCAAACTACAAACAGCCAGGCAATTTTCAGATCACTTACAAATCACTAAGAGCATTAGCTCCTATAATCTTTGCCATAAATTTTGCATGAACTAGCATGCTTTACATGTAATTTCAAAATTTTAACTATGCCTAAATATTGTAAATATTTAGCTAAATATTGTAAACATTTGCGATATTAAAGGATGTCTTTAATAAGGTAAACAAGTATCTTAAGTTCATGCCCAGAAGTTTCCCTGGAAGGGTTTAGTATTACAAGCACTATCAACACACTCGGGGCAGAGAAACAGAGTGGGCTTGAGGACTAAAATTTAAAAAAAAAAAAAAATTATGAAATAGGAAGGAAACATTAAAAAACCCCTCCCCCAAATAAGCCTTTAGAAGACTGCATTTTTTCTAGCTTACTTACCTTTCACAGCAACATTACAATGAAGAAAAGCCTCAAGTCCTATTTTGGACACAATGCTCAGTTATCTGAACTACTGTGTGCTGTTGTTATCGCACATCACTCTAACTGAACTTCCTTCAGTATACTCACAATATTCAAATTTACTTACCCTTTACACCAGAATCTGTCATGAAAGTCTCCCTGCTGCCTGTCTGACCAAAATTCAATTTCTGATGTTTTGAAATAGGATCTGTCTCAATCCCACCAAGGCTGAATTGCTATTGATTGTTAAAAAAAACAGAGATAGGGGAGGCTGGATTCCCCTCACTTGAACTGAGCGACATCAAGCATTTTGCCACTTTGAGTCTGCCACAGGCTCTGGAGTCCCACTTTCCTCGAGTCTCAGCAAAGCCCCTGAGTAGATGCCCTTTGTTTTTACACCTCTGACAAACAGCACCAATTCTGAATGCCATACACCAAAACCTTACTTGTGTGCCTAATAAATACTGTGATTATATGGCTGCTACTGTTTTCTACTGCAAATAAGCCATCTTTCCTTTAGATTCTGTAAATAGTAGATGAATTTACTGTACTACTTTAATATCTAGTATTGATATAAACCAAAATTCTTAACTTGCCACTTCCTGGTCAGGAACTCCTTCATGACTGGTACGATTTTCAGAAATGTTTCCTTGCATTTGCCAGGCCAGAATAGACACTAAAAAAGCATAAAATCAGTTGTAACACACAATGCATGTTTATTTTCTACCAACCTTAAAGCAGACTGTTTCAGCTTCTCATTTGGTAGAGCTAATATATATATAACCAAAGAAACAAGTTTTAATTCTAAAAAAATCCAGGCTGAATTTGAGATATTTTTAGCCTATTAATATACCGCTAAGAGAATTCTTTTTTTTTTCAAATTATGCCAGAATTACAAGTAACTTGTTTACAAGAATGCCCCTCTCAGCACTCATTGCTGTTTATCAACAAGGTTTTTCTATTTTTTAAAACAGATATAAGAAAATAAGAATTTTCAAAGGCAACTTTCAAAAGCACAGGCTTTCTTTTTCTCTCTAGGTCTGCTAAGGCATAGGTGTTTCTCAGTAGGAGTTTCTACTGGACTAAGACTTTTTAACCAAATGCCTAGTATTTTGATGTAGATTTAATCACAGAAAAGCAACTAAAAGGAAATTCACCTCATGTAAAAAAGAGGTTCTTCTCTGACAGATAGTGGAAATGAGACCAAAGAAAATATGGATAATAGAAGAATGGTTGATATCAACAAAATGCATAATGTAATACAGTCTTTCTAACTCGTTTCAAACTCTCTGTGGCAATGTACTGTCTATTACTGATTGCTACTTTCCAGCCAGAAGATATAACTGAAGTATAGGCAGGAAACAAAACACATCAAACTAGTAACCACAGCAATATCTTAGCCAAAGTATCATCCCAGTTATTTGTCACTTCTCAGTGCTTCTGGCCATCAAAAACTAATTCTTGAGCCCTACTGCATACTGCTGTCACTTGGATGCGAGTGACAGGAAAAATGGCAAATAAAGTATTTGCATAAACAATGCATCGATTGTAACTGTGCCATTATAACCACAAACGCTTTAATTAGGCTTTCACAGCAGTCAGAACTGGACTCTGATGATCTCTGTGGGTAGGAAAAGACATGTACCTGCCAAATCCAGAGGAATGCAAGTGTACATACTTATTTTTATTCTTCTGATTTTGCAGTTTCATGGGCAGCTCTGTTGTTTTATTGATCTCTGGTTATCTACTTAGTCTTAGTTGGTTAATGCTGACACACAGACAGAAAGTAATGAGAAATTTGGTACCATTTAATTGCACTATAATGCATGCTAAGTATATGTCTTGAGGGGGGTGAAGAACAAACCACCAGGAGCTATTGTACTTTGTAAACAGAAGTTTCTTTTGATTCCTTAAAGAGATACTGGGTAGTAGATTTCAAAGTAACCCACTTTTACTCATTAAGTTTCCTCACATCTAAAAGGTTTTAAGGCATCCAGAATTGTCCAGAAAGCAACAGACTTGCAGGAACAAAATGTCTGTGATGCACAGTTGTTCAACTATCAACATCCAGCTGTGCTTTGTGTTCCTTCCCAGCCACCAGCTTCTTCAGAACAAGATTGGGATAGGGGAAATAAGTAAAACTCCACATTACTTTCAAAAGCAGAACAGAAATTACACTAAATACTGATGAAATGTGCAAGTAGCTGCAAGGCACTGGCTATACACAGGGAAAATGGCACCACCCAGTGGGAACAGCACTACATGAAATATCTGCATTAAAAGGTATGAAGAAATGTTACTCTTAAGGGGTTTGGGGATTTTTTTGTTTTGTTGATTTGGTTGCATTTTTTTTAATAATAGAACTGCTGAGGATTTTGGGGATCTGTAGATTAGCTTTGGGGGGAAAAAAAGATGCAACTCAGTTACAGAAAAACAACATTATATCCAACTGTACTTTTAAGAACGGCCTCAGAGAATTTTTACTTTGCTTTATCCTGCTATGGCTTAGCCCCAAATATTTTTTTTCAGTTACAATCTCTCCAATGCAAGTGGCAACTATGTATTACCATCTAATAGAGTCTTAAAAGAATCTCCTCCTTTAAATTAATAAATTATACCTCATTTGATCCCATTGAGGCCAAGAAATGAGATTGCTTTAGGTTTCAACACAATGCTATTTTAAAAATGCAATCTTTATGTGCATCTATCACTGATATTTGAACCAATCAAGCGCTGAACCCTTGAAAGCTATGATCAGAATTTACTTCTGATATTTTCACTCATTACATTGTTATCAAAACATTTATTACTCCATAAGTCACAGAAACACAGAATATGCCAAGTTGCAAGGGACCCACAAAGATCACTGAGTTCAACTCCTGGCTCTGCACGGGACCATCCCCAAACCACATCACGTGTCTGAGAGTATCATCCAAACGCTTCTTGAACTTTGTCAGGCTTGGTGCTGTGGCCACTGCCCTGGGGAGGCTCTTCCAGTGCCCAACGACCCTCTGGGGGAAGAACCTTTTACTAATACCAAACCTTAACCTCCCCTGACACAACTTCAGGCCATTCCCTCAGGTCCTGGAGATGAGTGTCCATCCTTTCTCTTCCCCTCATGAGGAAGTTGCAGACTGCAATAAGTCTCCTCTTGTCTAGGCTGAACAGATCAAGTGCCCTCAGCCACTTCTCATACAGCTTCTCATCAAGGCCCTTCATCATTTTCATTGCCCTCTTTAGACGCCAATTGCTTAATATCTTTCTTACACTGTGGTGCCCCAAACTGCACACAATGTCCAAGGTGAGGCCACCCCAGTGTAGAGCAGAGCAGGACAATCCCCTACCTCGACTGGCTGGCCATGCCATGCCTGATGCCCTCCAGGACCGGGTTGGCCCTCCTGGCTGCCAGGGCACTGCTGACTCATATTCAACTTGCCATCGACCAGCACCCCCCCAGGTCCTTTTCCAGCATCTGTACAAACAGCCAGTGTTGTCCCATCCCAGGTGCAGAGTCTGGCACTTTCCCTTGCTGAAATTCCTATGGTTGGTGATTGCCCAGTCCTCTGATCTGTTGAGGGCCTCCCTGCCTTGGAGGGAGTCAACAGCTCCACTCAGTTTTGTGTCATCTGCAAACCTGCTCAGTATCCCTTCTTGTCCTGCGTTCAAGTCATTTATGAATATGTTGAAGAGCATATGGCCCAAGAAAGGAATAAGTCCCTGCTCACCTGAACAAACTCCCAGAATGTAAGCTGACCGTGCTCTTGAGCTTTAACCAGCAGTATCATATCTGACAAGCTTCAAGCAAACACCAACTACCTCAAATGAACAGTAATGCAAAAATCACAGTATCATATAATGGTTTGTGTTGAAAGGGACTATAAAGATCATCCAATTCAGACCACCCACCAGGGGCAGGAACATCTTTCACCAGACCAGGTTGCTCAGGGTCCCGTTCAACCTGCCCTCGAGCACGTCCAGGAACAGAGCATCCACAGCTTCTCTGGGCAGCAATAAATCATTTTACAGTACAAACTTGTGGGGTTTATACATATATTTTTTCCCCTCTCAAAATATGAGGTGTCAACACACTGTATTCCATTATCTCAAAATATCGTCGGGGGCATCCCTTTAGTACGTACTCAGTCCTTTTATGAAGCACATTTCTTGATTAGTACCTACAGTTTATTTAGATGACTGTAAATGGGATAATGATGAGTCTTCAATCATAAGCTTAAAAAACATAATTCAAGCATAAGTTTCATCTTGTATTTATTTAGTTTTGACAGTAGGCACAAAAAGCTTTTACTTTCCAAGCTGAGAGACCTTAAATCCAGTTTTGAAGAACCAAAAACAGAAACAAAGTACACAGACACAGGGACAATTGGGGAGAACAAAATAAGTATATATACTTGGTTTTCGTCTTCTAAACCTATTCCCAGCTCAACATAACCAACCTGTTTTCCACAGATACCACATCACCCTAGATACCAGGCCTCAGCTTTCATGGCAGTTAAGCAAGTAACAACCCTGAAGAAACCTCACAGAGCTCGTGTGATTTGAGCCAGAAATGTTCAATGGCTTCAAGTGACAGGTCCTGGATGCAGACCAGCAACATCAACTGGGGACAGTAGAGGTAAGTGCTGATCCAAGCAAGTTTCCTCTTCCACCTCATCCTCCTAGAAAGAGGAACTAGTTCCCTCCCAACACAAGCAACAACCCAGTGATTCTTATGCAGGCCAAGTCTTACCTGAAAGCTACCAACCAGACAACCTGGCAGAATCCAAAAGCCACAGAACGCTGGCCCCTGACTGACTCTTCTAGCCCACAGAAACCAATATCCTCACTTTATCTTTCAGTCTTCCCACTGCATTGGAATGGCTGTGAATAATACTCAAAATATATGATAGAGTTACTGTAGTATTATAAAACCAATATGCATTACCAGTGGAATGCTCTCAGACATGTATTAATGAAAAGCTGGGAGTAATTTTCTTAAATACAGCACATTATTTCAGCAGCCAATATATGGAAATATCTGACATCCATAACTGGAGCTTCTCTGGTTATAGATGAATGCCACAACTCATAAATTTAGAGCAAGTATGTTTTTGTACTTTCCTCTGTCTCCCATAACCAAGTCTTCCAAACTACAGATCATCTGTAAATGGTAAATGTCTGTTAGCGTACATTTTAATGTTAAACATATAGGATACGAAAGAGACAATGCATAGCATTTACTTATTAAATGTTCTTTTCTTTAAAAAGTTATCTTTTCAAATTGTGATTTTTATAAGAATAAACAGATAACAGTCAAAACTTTTATTGATAGAAGTTAAAAAAACACACATTAAAACAAATTAGATAAAAAAGAAGTGCAAGATTGCTTAACGACTGGATAGAAAACAGCCTCCCTTCACACGTAATAAATGAAGAACAATACATTTCATGGTTTAAGCAAAATTTAGTTCTTTTCTGTAAATGCTAACTTAGGGAAAAAATGTTTACATGAATGCCTAATTAAAAAACTTCTCTGCATTTGGATGACATGCTTTCTATCATTCCAGCAATGTAGTGAGCTCAAACTGCTAAGCACTCATAATGACAAGAACAAAATGCCACCAGGTTAAAGCTAAAACTACAAATCTGCCAAAACAGGGTATGTTTATTCCTCTGATGACATTTCTTAAATGTGCCTCCAGGAATAGACAAAATCTTGAGCTATCACTAGTTCCAAACTAGACAGTAACCATCAACCTTGCACTGTTGATTCTCTATAGTCTGGAACACTCTATTATTATTTCTGTATTCTGTATGATGAGGACCTCTTTATGTACCAGTATCTTTGGCATATTATGTACAACTTGACACTTTCAAAAGAGACCCAATTCTGTTTCCTTGGACAGATGTAAAGATTTTTATTCCATAAATTCACTTTTCCTGCAATTCTGCAAAAGAAAAACATAGTTAAAACAGGCAGAATACACTACTTGTTTTAGCTGCTGAATCAAACAATTACTATTGCATAATGTAAATAGTATTTTGGGACCTAAACTTGTGGGACTGCAGCATTAACAAGTAGTCTTTTATTAGCATAAAAAAGAAAAAACAAATGCAATAGTTATGACAACATGCATGTTTTAGTCCACATGATAGAATGGCAGTTTAGAAGTGTGGTATGTATGCTTAAAATGGCTGAAGAGCAACTGCTCTACAATGTGTTATTTTGGTATATGGATTATAAAACTCTGAGTTAAACCCTCAAAAATTACCTCGTCATCTGTCTTCCTTTCACAGGGTCAGATACACTCCTCAGTAACAAGACGTATATTTAGAGCTTCATTTGACTCAGCAGACAATTGTATGAGTGTTCTCTTTTATTTAAGATACATAAATATGCTAGAACAGCACATGAAAACCGACTAGAGTTACTCAACATTTGTCAACACAGGAGACAACCACGTTGTCACAAGTACTACTGAAACTGCAAGATTGGAAAAGCTCTGACAAAATTACTCCCTGAGGATGTTTTGGTTTTTTTTTTTTTTNTTGTTTTGGGGTTTTTTTTTTCAGAAATTCCAATGGTAACATTTGCAAGCCTGAAAATGCCATCATGACATTTCAGCTTAGCGAAATGAAAGTACCAGCCCACACCTTAATGCCTAAGTAGGCAATTATGAGTTCTTTACTTATGGGGATCGAAAAAAAACCCAAAGCATCACGACAATGGATGCCTAAAGAAAAGCCGGGGGAGGGAAAGAATTAAACTGTTTCTAAAGGGTTTTTACCAACCAGGACGAGCAGCTCCCTCCTGAATTCACACTCCTCCACCAACACGGCTAAAGCGTGTTTTTGTTAGCGAGAACTCATGTCACGTCACGACAGCCTGGGCGGTTCTGCCTGCAGGCACAGCTCGGGCTGGCCCTGTACTCGGGCAACATCAGGAGTGGGATCAGGCTGAGGATGGGGCACGGGCTCCGGCTCCGGCTCCGGCTCCGTCCCGGGGGATATCCCGGGGCGCCGAGAGGCGCAGGGCGGAGCTGTGGAGCCGAGCGCAGGGCAGGCGCTCCCTCCGGGAGAGGCGCCGGCACCGCCGCCCCCGCCGGACGGGCCCGTTCGTCCTTGCGGCCCGGGCAGCGCCGGGCCCGGCCCCCCGTTACCTTCCCAGAGGAGGCGGCCGCCCTCCCGCCGCACGAACTTGTACCAGAAGGGGCTGGCGGCGTCCTCGTCCGGCAGCTCCACCTCGGCCAGCCACAGCGCGGGCTCCTGGGCGGGCAGTGGGGCGCTCGGCCGGGCCGGCCTCATGGGCACGGCGCGCTGCGGGTCCCACTGGCCCAGCTCCGGCCGTGACCCAGCCAGCAGCAGCTCCGTGCCGCCCTCCATCACCCGGGCGGGCAGCACCACGCCAAAGCGGAACAGCATGGCCGGGAGCGGGCACGGGGCCGGGGCCGCTGCGGGAGCCGCCGCTGGGGGTTCGCACCGGGCCCGCCCTTCCGCCGGGGCCGGGGTCTGGACACCGCCCCGGCCCGGACACCGCCCCGGCCCTGTCCCGGTCCCCTCCCCGGGCCTGTCCCAGCCCTGTCCTTGTCCCTGTCACGTCCCATCCCGGCCCCGTCCCTGTGCTCGGCTCGGCCTCCGCCCCGTCCCTGCCCTGTCCCCGACCCTGTCCCTCGGCCCGGCGCTGGTGTTTGTGCCCGAACTCCACTCCCAGCGGGGAGTTCCAGCAACGCCGACCCCCGGCCGCCTCCCGAGGAGGGGACTGGGATGGAGGATTCCTTCCTCAGCTCTGCACAGGGGGTTCCAGTTGCAAAAGGCTACCGCGTTATGCATGCTGACTTTAACAAGGATTATTGCTTCATTAAAGGAAGCCACTGCAATTACTCCCAAGAGCCCAGGCTTAATTTAGCGCAGAAAAGACCTCATTAGAAAGTGCCGTGCGTGCAGCGCTACGAACGAGGACCAGCCGTAAATGACCCTTCAGTGCTCGTGATGTTTGTGTCTGCCGCACTGAGAGGCAGCCAGTGACGCTGAGAGCAGAAACGTGAAGTGCTGGGGGAGGTTGGAAAGCTGCTTAAAACATTCTGTAGCTCCCAAATGCATGAAGTCTGTTTACTGACAGAAAGGGGAAATCTGGCAGCTCTACATGTAGCAAATATTAAGGACCTACAAAGGCTGAGGAAGAGGATGCAATCCAACCATTTAGAGGGCGGTCCTTTTTTGAATACACCCATTTCAGAATCGTTTAAAGGCAGAAACAGAGGAGTGGTAACTTTAGGTCAAGTTCTGGGAACAGGATGAAGGCCTTTCAATGAGTCAAAAGAAAGCCTGCCTCAAAAGATGGCTGTTTGTTTCCTGTGCTCAGGGGTGACAACATACTGAAGTGTAGGTATTGTCAGATTTATATTTAAGAGTACTGTAGTTAATTTTCACTGATCCTCATTGAACTTGTGTAAGTGATGTGGCACTGATTTTCCAAATGTAACCAGAACTAATGGAATTCTCACTGTCCTCCATGCATTTCTGCTAGCACCAGTCTTCACTGTAGCACTGCTGCCTTTGTGGAACAGTCCATTACATTTTAATCTTTGCTTTTGCTCAGCCTTACAGTCAAGTTACCCAAACCCTATCTCATAACTGTCTTTCAAATATCTACTTTTTTTACTATATACCTTCCTTTTGGCATCATGGGCAGGATAGGATGTAACAGTGCTGGGGTTTTATCCCAAAGCTCCAATTTGAAAGGAGTCCTAAAACCATCCCAGCATATTATGTGTGTGTAAAACCATATGCTTCTGTTCATTCCAGTCACAGTCTCAGCTAAGAAACTGCAAGATCCAATAGCATATCTGATTGACAGTTTACTTGCTGGTGGTTGTCTAAGCCTCAATGTAAAGACAAACCAGCAACTTGCACCTTTAAACAAACTTGAGTTTATACTGAGTTCTCATCTTAGACCTGTAAGCCATATGGAAAAATAAAAAAAGTTGTTCTTTAAACTCTGGTGTGTCTAATACTATCTTTAAAAATAACTCACTCCAGATCACTTCAGGATCTGCCTTCATCCATTTTGTGCCAGTCAATATTGGATGTTAGATGAAGGCTAAAGAGGACAGAAGGTGACCAGCTTGACTTCCTGCTTTTTCCTTAAAAAAAAACTAGTTCAGATTAGGTGAAGAGATCAAAGAGGAAAGGCTGAAAAATTGATGGATCTTGCAAGACCGAGATAAAAACTAGAAATGTAGACTGACTTGGGACTTTACTGTCCTCCTAAGGAATTAACAATAAACTGGTTTCCTTTGCCAAAATGACCGCTTATTCTAGTACTGCCTGGCCAATGCTCTTCTTGTGCACTCCTCAACAGGATTCTGAAACCTAAAACCCTTCCCTATAATCCAGTCATCTTTTACAACCACAAATTAAACATGACAATTTTCTTTTTTTCCCCCTATATTAAATCCTCATTCCACCTTGGCAAGCCTTACAGTTTCAATCAAAAAGCTTTGGCATAAAGGGGCCAAACCCCTAATAAGTTACTTTTAACTGTACCAGAAACTACTGTTAATTGTTCATTTCTGTGGGAACAAACTGCCATCTCAGTGGTCTGTCTAAATTGTAATAATAAATGTTGTGCCTCTGTGTCCTTCATGGCTGTTTGGGCTCTAGCACTATACTAAACCTACAGCATTTACTTCCTGAGTGGAAACCTTGATGGACCTCAAATCAAACACTAAACTAGCAACACAGTAAGACTTAGTGCCAATTTTATTTTAAAGCTTTCAATTTATTGTCACTGCTACCATCCCAGGGCATTGTCTAAGCTGGCTGTGTTTCTAACTAGCAATATAGGAAGAATTTTATGGAAAAAAAGAAAACCATCTTATTTTTCTACAGTATTAGTATCCAAGAAGGAGCTCTAGAGATCACAATCTCTGCAAAAATCAATTGTTTTGTGGGCTTTCTTCTAAATTGTACTGATAGGTCTGGCCTTACATAATTTCCTTTCAAATTAGCCTTTACGCCTGGTTTATTCTCCAAAATGTGTACAGATGGTGGAGATTTCACAGGAGGACTCACTGTGGCTGTATACCAGCTTAACATTGACCAACAGTTGTGCCTTCAATTTCTGCCTAATTGCTGTCGCTAAGAAGATTCTAAGGAAAAGTTTGGATGTCCAGAAATTGGAGCTCTAATTATATTTACAGACATGTAAAACACATTTAAAGGCATTTTCACTTGCTGTGCACTAAACTTTTGCAGAATCACAAAAATGTCTACATAGGGCCCTACTGAAATACTGATGCTGACATTCTGTGTTCATACAAATCCCATTGCAGTGGATGATGAACCAGTTAGGAAAGATATGTTTATGGTTTTCTTATGCTACAGAAGTCTCTCTGATTTCTTATACAGTTTCTTCCTGGCATAAAATTGTCCCAGTATTTTTGTGAACTCAAGAGTTTTTGAACCATTTGCTGCAGTCAGGAAACTTGGGCAAAGTATTGCTGGCTGAAATTTTAGTAAAGACAGTAGCTAAGAAGTTTGACAGTATACAGCACTTCAAAATTCAGCTTTCCAAGTGGAAAGTCATATTTTTCCTCACAATTTCTTATTTGATAAGTGTCTACTCGGTATAAAGGTAGCACACTGTTACCTGAACAATGTGAACACTACTAAAATGACAGATGAACTTAGCACTTCTGTGTTGGGGTAGTCTGTGTCTGCAGTGTACGTGTTCCGTACTGATTACAGACTTTTATCCCATGGGCCAGTTTGCAACTTGGCACAGCTTTATCTGTTGTTGCTGTACAGTGATCTCAAGTGATAATATTTCCAAGTAGGGAAATCTGTAGTGAAGAGAGTTTGAATAACAAAAACAAAACACAAATACTGAAAGGATCTACTTGGAGAAGGGAGGGGGTGTCTCTGATTGCAAGTTGTGGGTGATGTTTAGATTAGCTGTGCTCCTTCCTAGTCTTGCCTTTCTTCCCTTTTTAGGTCATTTTCTTTCTTGTAAAGATACAGAGAAAGTGTTACTGAAATTTCCAAATGTTTCTGCTAATTACAGAAAAGGAAAAGGCAGCACATGGAACAGAGTCTTGCTTGTAAAAGGGCAAACATTTATAGTACATGGTAAGCTGATTTAGAGGTATTAGCGATTTGGGTAAAATGTTCATTGCTGAAAAATGTAGACAGCCTATGTTTCCTCAAAGGGATTGAACTAGATATTAAAAAAAACCCAAAACAAAACAAAACACCAAAACAAGAAAACCCCCAAAAAAACAAACCTAGTCTAACGCAAATAATTCAAGACCACTGTTTTAAGTGAAAGTTATGTTGATTAATCTAAACTTGTAGATCTATGGACCTGGACCTTCTAATTGAATTCTAATTGTCCTTCTTATGATAATTCTGATAGAGTTGTGAATAAGCACTTTCAGTGTGTGTTCTAATTTCACAATACAATAGTTAAGAAATACATTTTTAGTCTGAAGGCTGAAAGAAGACTAAGCAATTTAAGAATCTGTTACCAGATAAGCAATGCTATTCATAATTTTTAGTTTTAAGTGCTGTGTCAGAGCAGTGATAACTGCATGAATTGTTTTAGCTGCTTATTGCTAGGAGCAGCCGTTTATGCAGATTAAGCTACAGAAGATCTGGCATGACTAACCATTTTAGGAATTGTGCTGGAAAATTGTACTGTAATAATAGGTAGGGCACTACAAGAGATAATTTCCACTTTTGCATGGGGGTTTGAGTAGAATATTTTAAAAAAAAATTGTTATTCTTAGAAGTAACTAAGCAGCATAAATATGCAATAACATTACAGTAAACATTACAGAAACAGATACAAGAATAACTGTTCTGGTAGGTTTCTTTTTTCAACATCCAATAAAGCAATCTCTGCTTCCTCCCCAGCCTCAAATGTGTTAGGAGCTGAAGAAAGTCCCAACATATTTCAGCACAAGGCCCTTTCAGGGTATCAGGCTCATCAATGCCCAGAGAGCAACAAATATCACAGACTAGTCCAGCACACAGCTCCTTTCCTGCTTCAGAATGAGCCACACAGTTCTTGGAGGGATGTTCCAGGCCAGCCTCACATGTCAGTGGTGCATCTACACTGGGGTAATATGTCCCAAGCAAGCCTGGAGTTCTGGCATCCCTAGCAGGAACATGGCTGTTCTGCCTGGCACAAAGGGTCAAGAGAGGCCAAGTGTTGACTTGGACATCAAAGTACCTTGAGCATCTGGAGTAAAAACAAAAAAAACAAAAAAACAAACAAAAAAACCCCAAAAACAAAACAAAAAAAACCCCAAAACAAAACCAAACCAAAACAAACAAAACAAAACAAAAAAAAACCAACAAAAAAAACCCAAAAAAACCCAAACAAAACAAACAAACAAACAAACAAACAAAAACCCACCAAAAAAACCAAAAACACTAAACCATTCTGCTTCCTACCCAACAGTCCCACCACATATAAAAAAATAAGAATATCATCAGCCAAATCTAATAAAAAACAGATTTAATGTTCAGGTGTGCAATACTGTACAGAGTATCTACTCCATTATCTTCTTTCTTTGTATGACTGTTACTGTATCACTGTATCAACTCAATATATTGCTGCTTCTTATCTTCTTGGTTTCATGTATTTACCAAATTTTCAATTGTACTCCCTTGTTTTTCTTTTAATGAAACTTTACTTCAGCTGATTTGGCAAGCTTCCTTAAATTCACTTATGTGGCATACAAATAATCCATGCTGAGGAACAAACACTATTTTCATTCCTTGGAAATAGGAATTGCAGTCTAGAATGAAAGTGTAAACAGCCTGCAACTTAGCAACCTTCCACAGGCCATGGCAACAGCTTGCAGCCAAGAACCAGAAGATGTGTATGACATACTTTGGAGACTAGATCATAGACAGGGGACTCCTGCTACTTAATTTGGTGTGTGTATGTTGCTGTGTACCATAGTGACCTGTTTCCACTTGAGCTCAGGTTCTCACACAGATGCCTCCCCATTAGCACAGTCAGTCCCTCAAGGTAATCCCAACACAGAAGCCAGAGCTGGCTACTCAAGAGCTGTACCTGGCTCCTAAGTCAGCAGCTGACCACCTGTTTTTTCCTTCACTTGTTTTGAAGGAATGCAGTTTTGAAGATCAACCTGAAAACAGATCAGTCATGTTAATGAGCAGGATTACAAAAGCCTGTGCAATACAGCACTCTTCAAATGGTCTCCTTGTAGAGTTACGCTTGTGTTACACACGCATTGTCTTGAACAGCTATGAGCACACTTCAATTTTCACATGCCATTATCCTTCTCAGTGCTTACTTTTCCTTCCTCACTGCATGAAAATATAATTATGCAAGCTATCTGAAACTTGTTATATCTGCTCCCCCCCCCAAAATGGGGAGAGGTTTAAGTTTACTGAAAAAAAGCACCTAGATCTAATTGTCCTACTTACAGATTCATTATTGTTTTATTTGTATACATTAAGACATCTGCACATTTCCATAGGCACAAAATTCTCAAGCTAAGATCATTATGGAAGGCCTAGTGCTATATAAAATGTTGTTGCCAAATGTCTTTCCTATTCTGAGGTAAATCTAAACAGAAAAGTTCTTAAATTCATATATTAATAACAAGCATTAATTTGGCCAAAATTGCCTATTTCTTGGTTATGTCAGTCATGACCTCAAATTCCACGTAAGTGGAATTGTTTTCTTAAATTATCAGAATTAGTTTTTGCTTGATAGCAAATTCCTTGTCTGCGAAACTTGTAGAATAAATTCTGATGTGATCTCTCACCTTTCAAGTTCCTGGCCATTAAACAATGAAATGGAGTTTTTAAAAACATATTTATGTAGGAATTATTTGAACTAGTTCCACTGGAACTTGAAAACTTGCTCTTTGAGTTCCTGTCAGCCAACCAACCATTCTTTGTAGCATGTAGTAGTTCTTTAATAAACACATGTTGTAGAATATCATGTTCCAAGTTTGGAAGAGCTTAATCTTATTTAAAGTTTTTTACAGTGCATACATTTATGAGTATTTTTAATTTATTAAAAAAGACAGCAATCCCAGCAGTTAAAATATTTCTAAGGAGGTAAAGGAAATAGAGCTGTGATGCCATGATGGCCAGTCTGGATTGAGAGGGGCAACTGGTGTGCTGTTAACAGATTTCCTTTGGAAGCATGACAGCCCTATCGACATCTGTATACAACCACCTGCAGCAGAACAATGTCAGTAGTTTATTCCAGACCTTGCGAAACAAGCACAGGTCTTACATCCTTTTAGACTTAACACTGCAAAAGCTGAGCCCATCCTTATTTGACTCCAAAAGTAATTGAGCCAAGCTGACATATGATACTGTAACAACTAAATTAGATGTACCTCCACCTAATGTTTTCCTTTAAATATTTTTAAGGAGAGAACAAAAATCTGTATTCATATCATTCTGGTCTCCATGTCTTTGCTGGGAAAGTTAAACCAATCTATCTTACTCAGATGAGTACCTCAAAAGGTAGGTTTTTCTTTCTTCATATTTAAAATGCATGAAATAAAAAACACTGACTGACAGTGCCTTCACTTACTAGAAGAAAGATTCAAAGCGATGATAGCAAAACCACTCTGATATGGAAGTCTAAAGCTAAGACTTTATTAGAGGTAACAGATAGATCAGTATCTATTGATTTTATCAGCACATAAAGGATTATGTTGCTCTAGAAATATTTCTTTCATTTTCTGTGCTTTTAAGACATCTACTTCAAGCCATGGGGATTTAACATAGATGTAAATTTTAACTTAAGACTTCATGAATATAAAAATAATTGCTGTTTGTAAAGCTATGCAAAATGATCTTTTACATATGTAATTTAGGCTAGTATGACTGCAAATTAAAAGACTCAGTGGTGGCAGGCAGTGGGATCTTATTTTTCAAACAATGCCAGTAAAATAACAGAAATTAAGAAAAAAAGGGAGTAGTGCAAAGAAGCTGTTCACTGTCTGAACTGTGCAGACATCAAGAGAGAGTAATCCTTTTTCTGCTGCTCCCCTCAGTCAGGCTTTTTGCAAAGCTCTATGCATTTCATAAAGTTCACAATCAGCTCAAAATCTAAAGGGGCTAATTAAACTTCAACTACTGATTTGGATATTATATAAATTTTTTTAAAATTGCAATTCTCCTCTGCCATTCAAAAATGCTTGCAAAGATATAGCAACTAGAGAACTATAAAAGGAAAGCTAAAGAATTATTATTTGGCAACTGACTAGAGTGATGGATGAATAGCACATTATCACCTAGAAGGGCTTATTTCAGACTTGGAGAGTTAGTACTTTGGTGTAGAATTGAGATATATTTTAAACAGTAAACCATACACCCTGGATTAGAACAGCCTGAAAATTGCATGAAATCAAATGAATCCACTCATTTCCCCAAAAATACCTATTTATGTAAATTTAGTAGTAGTGTTATCATATGTCATAACATGAATATGTACAACACATCTATGCCATGAATATGTATAACACATAAGCTAACAAACTTCAGAGTGTTCTACTGAGACCAAAAATACTCAAAAATCTGTGAAGAGTTGTTATTTACATAACAAATCCAGCTGGTATCACTTTTCACTGAGTGCTTCTAAGTAATGTAAACAAGTTACTGGTAGTCTTTCTTAAGTAAACAAGTTCTGTTAAGGTTTCTGTCCATACCACTAGAGAATGAGTGGTTTTGGTTTACATTTATTATTCTTTATCTATTAATACTTGCTTTGCTGTGGCACGTGTTTGTTGAAACGTTACTACCCACATAAATTCAAGGAGATGTATCAAATGTGTTGGGTTCTATTGATCCAACTAAGCACAAATTTAACTCTTCATGGATTTCACAGAATTACCACAGTCATAGCTTTAGCATCTCACTTCATTTAAATGTCACTACATCTATACAATCCATAGAGCAATAAATAATGATTTTTTTTTTCCTTACCCAAGTTGCATTATGTATGAGCTTATCAGAATATCCCCTTGAAGCCTAACAGCAACTTTAAAGACTTCTTATATCAACGTCAAACAGTGCTTTGAAAAAAAAATAATTACTTATAATGTTAATCCCACTTACACTAATATTAAAAAAATTCAACAGACTAGCATTTAATACCACAGAGGGAAACATAAGTGACAATAAATCTGCTGGCAGACTGCATTTGGCAATGGTGGAATCACTGACAGTACAGGCTAGATTTTGACTCCTAGCATATCTCATAGCAATTCCACTCATTATTTGGGAAGTTGTAGTAAAAGATCAGATAAATTCTCTCAATCTGCTCCAGCTGCAAAGTATAACACATTTGCTAACACTGCATGGTATCTCAGCTGATTAACAGGTAACTGATTATCCTGCTGCAGCTTGCAATTATAAATTATGTGGTTGCATGTGTCTGGGGGCAGGTAACTCCCTTACCATGGGAAGAGTCCCCAGATAATGATCCTCATGTTAGTTTCAGCTTGAGCACAGTTCTAAAATTTTACCTTCATGGATGCAACTAGTCACTCTAATTTGGTCATACTTTAGAAGAAAAACATGCTCATATGATCTTAACACAACTATCAGGTACTTGCTCAAGTTCTGAGGTAGCACAGCATGCATCAGTTGGCCAGTTCTGTTGCCAGTTCTGAGTTCTGCTAGGTCTCCACAGCTGCCAGGGAACACTCATTTACTTTGTGTGTTTTTCTCACTAAGTGCCATTGTTAACATTAAATTGTTCAACTTCTGTCAATAAAGAATGGCTTAAAGTTCAAATAGAATATTTCAAAGGCAGACTGTGCCCAAACTTTCTTTAGAGTACTGGTTTTCAAACCCACTTTTGCTGCGACCCTACTCATGGACAGAGCAAAATTATTTATTAGTTACACATTTATCTTGACTAATTGTCAAGGCATAAATTATTCCATATTCTCCACCTATTTTGATGATTTCTTACTTACATTTTACTTCATCTATGGATGTTCTGGCCAACCTTGTCTAAGACATCTCTGTACAAGGTAACTAATTCATACAGGTTTCTGTGTTTTATTCTGGGACTATTTAATGTAGCAGAATAATTTAACATCATTAATTTTATAAGGAAAGAAAGGTGGAAGCAAGAGAGAACTCAGAAGCAGCCCTCACAATAAGTATCATGTGAGAAACAGTGCCTTATTATTGAAAGTTTCTTCTCTGCTTGATTTGGAGACAAGACAAACTGGATTTTCCACACATGAAATGCCCTAACTATTCAGATGTTACTCTGAACATCTGAGTCTTGCATCCTTTCTTGACATAAACCATATCAAGCTTGTGTTTCATTCCAAAGCAGAGGGAAAATATAGATAAAACTTTTTTCGTACAAAACAATTACAGCTTTCCAATTGACTGATATTGCTGGGTGACATTGAACTACACAACCCACTTTACTCCATCATTACGCTGCAACCCCGATGACAAATCTAATTAAGGTTTCAACACCTACTCTGGGTCAAAACCTCAAGTCAAAACTTTTCAACCACTCAAGTAAGAGGAAACAAGAAAGTTGGCTACTAAGAAATGGCATTTTTTCAGAGGTGTTGTTGATGCTAATTCTTACCATAAATACATTCAGTAATTTAAAAACAAGTATTTTTACACTGAGCTGAGACACTCATGACATATTCAGGCCCTTCCCTCTCACATCTAACAGGGGCGGTGACCACCTTACTTGCTGAGTTGCAGGACTTCTTCATCTTATATATGGTGCAAATCAACACCTTGCACAGTAAGCCTTGCACCTCAGCCTCAGAAGCCCTACCATGTTCCTTCCAGCTTTCAAGCCCCACTGGAAAAAGCATAAGCAAGCATATGGATGATACATCTCAAGTAACCTTCCAGTGACTACGGAAGAGTCTTTCCACACACAAATGATTTCTCCTTTTGAATGGAGGCAACACCACCTTGAGAAACATTGTCACAAACACAGAAAATGTGAAGTTATCTAGATTTAAAAAAACCCACACACACTAGTGGTGTTTCACAGTGCTCAGTACTGGGGGTCAGTTCTGTTTAATATCTTTATCAATGATGTGGATAAGGGGATCAAGTGCACCCTCCAGTCACTTTGCAGACCACACTAAGTTGGGCAGGAATGTTGATCTGCTGATCACAACAACCCCGTGCAGTGGTACAGGCTGGTGAATGAGTAGCTGGAATGTAGCCCAGGGAAAAAGGACCTGGGGGGGCTGGTTGACAGCCACTGAACAGGAGCCAGCCTGTGTCCAGGTGGCCAAGAAAGACAATGGCATCCTGGCCTGTATCAAAAATAGTGTGGCCAGCAGGACCAAGGCAATGATCAGTACCCTACAGTCAGCACTGGTGAGGGCACACCTTGAGTACTCTGTCCAGTTCTGCACCCCACACTACAAGACATTGAGGTGCTGGAGCAAGTCCAGAGAAGGGCAACGATGCTGGTGAAGGATCTAGACAGTAAGTTCTATAAGGAGAAGCTGAGGGAGTGGGGGTTGATTAGCCTGAAGAAAATGAGGCTCAGGGGTGACCTTATCAGTCTCTACAACCACTTGAAAGGAGGTTGTAGCCGGTTTGGTTAAAGGTTGGACTCTGTGATCATAGAGGCCTTTTCCAATCTTAATGAGTCTATGATTTTAAAGTGCTTTCTAATCAGTTTTGTCCTTGAGTTTGACCTTGGATGGCTGCCAGACACTGAGCCTGCCTCTTCAATGGGATGGGGAGAAAGTAAGATGTAGAACCTCATAGGTTAAGATAATGATGGGGACACTACTCATTAATTACTGTCACAGGGGGGAAAAAAAAAAAGTCTTAGGGAAAAGTAAATTTATTGCAAATAAAAAAAAATCGAGTAGGACGGTAGAAACAAAACCAAAACTAAACACACCTTTCCTTCCACCCCTCTCTTCCCAGGCTCAACTTCACTTCTAACTCTGTTATCTCCTTTGCCTCCCTGTAACCAGCACCAGGGGATGGAGAATGGGGGTTGCAGTCAGTTGGATTGCAGCTCTTCCCTGCTTCTCCCTCCTCCATATACTTTTCCCCTGCTCCTGAGTGAGGTCCCTGCCACAGGATACAGTCCTTAATAAGCTGCTCACTCCTGAGTCCTTCCCATGCACTGTGGTTCTTCAAGACCTCCTACAGCATGGATCTATTCCACAGGGTGCCATTCTTCAGGGAACAGACTGCTCCAGGATGGCTTCCCCAAAGGGGACGGGTCCTGCCATAAAACCTGCTTCTGCATGGGTTCCTTTCCATGGGCTGCATCTTCTGCCAGGAGCCTGCTCCTGTGGGGGTTCTCCACAGATGGCAGTTTCCCTCAAGGCAGATCTACCTGCTCTAATATAGGGCCCCTCCTGGGCTGCACAGCTCATACCTGCTCCTGTGCAGTCCTCTACGAGCTACAGAGGAATGACCAGAGTTATAATGGTTTGGCCAAAGATTCCAGGGACATCTCTGTTCCCACACTCCCTCTGCCTCCTTCTTCCATGACCTTTGGTGTATACAGGGCTGTTTCTGTCACATTTTTGTCACTCTTCTCTCACATCTGCTGCACAGTGGTTTTCACCCTTTCTTAGGTTCTCACAGAGGCACCACTAGCTTCATGGATGGGCTTAGCTTTGGCTAGCACTGGGGTCACTGTGGGGCCACGTGGAACCATGTGTTCAGCATGGGGCAGCCCCTACTCTCTTCTCACAGAGGTTCCTCCCATGCAGCCCCCCCCCTACCAAACTCTTGCCACATAAACCCAGCACAGTCCTGGTCATGCTTTATACCCTCAAGAAGGCAGACCCTGGTTAATGTAGTTTGTGATACCCACCTGGCACATGTTCCAAATTACTAGAAATGTGAATACTTAAGGATAGAGACAATCTGGGGGTTTTTTGTGTCAACTTCCCTGCTAAGTAAAAATCAAGGTGAGGTTCAACATGGCTCTAGACAACTGAAGAGCTTCAAGAAGGTATGGAGCATCACAGCTAGACTGGAGAATTGCCCCCTACCCTGATCTTCAGTATAGGGTTGAAATGATCTTACTGCATCTGAGGTATACAATAACCACCAACATCTTGGCAAAGACCTCCTACAATCATGACAAAGATCAGGAGTAAAATTCTGTACTTTAAACTGTCTTGGCCTGTTAAACACCTATAAAAACCTAGAGATTTTTTTTTTCTAGCTATTTACATACTTGAACTAGTCAAAGAGAATATAAAAATCTGGATGGTAAAATTAGCAAATCTGGGATCATTTAAGTTTCTCCTGAAGATCAAAAGAACAGTGGAAAGGTGATATTGCAAATCATACAGCTTTTGTAAATGTATTCTGTTTTGGCTTTGTTTTTCATTAGAAAGTTGCACTTTCTTGTCTATATGCAGTAGATTTCATTTAAACAAAATATAGAAACTGAGTTTTCTAATTAGTTGCCAGGCTCTTCTAACAACCATTAATGAATACTGTTTATACATTTTAAAAATACACCACTGAGAATTTTTCTAATTGTTTGGTGGGTTTTTTGGACACGGGTTTTCTTTTGTGGTTGCTTTGGCTTGCTTTTTTTAACCTTTAATACAAATGCTTCTCTGTGTGTCCAAAATGGCATCAGCTGAACAATATGATACAAGTTGCAACTCAACTGAAGTCAAAGACACAGATTACTCAGACTGGACCTGTTTTGTCACAAAATATGGAAACAATATTTTGTTGTTTGTGCAATCCCATCTGCTTAGTAGTCTTACTGTATTGTTAATTCAAGACCCATCTGTATATTCAAAACCACATGCACAGTGCAATACCGTATGACACACTTATAAGTAAAGTCACCTTGCTTAGGCAACAAGGCATCCAGTCATCCCTTCCTCTTGAAATACACAATGACGTGAAACTCCAGACAGCTGATGATCATAAACAGCTGTTACAGTTCATAACACTCATATTATACCTTAACCAAGTTTCAAATCTCATTAAGTGGCACACTATTTCCTGTTTGCAGTAAAGGCCTCCAGAATCACATGTGGAACACAACTGTATCATTACAATACTAAGGAGTACACAATATACAAGAAGATTACACAACACATAATGATCAAACATTAACACTTCTGAACAAAGTCCAACATAGATTCCTGCCTGGTTGATTGTTCATTTGCTAATGAACAGTCACATAATCAGATTAACTTTGTTCTGCAGCCTACCCCTTTGCTGGAAAATACTAATGCAACCCAACTTTCTTTTTACTAACATTATTTTCTCCATTAAGTCACCATAAAATGGCTCTTTTGTTACATACTTGAAAACATACCTTAGGGGAAAAAAAAAAAAAGACAAATCTTAAATGAAAAGCATGTATCACAATCTATTGCTGTGTTCCTTTTTAATTGTAAAATTCTCAGTTCAATACTACTTTATGACACTGTCAAACTAAAATGATTTTGTAAAGTAATTTCATCTTTTCCTGCTACTATTTTTCTTCAGTTCATTAATTTTATTATTTAAAATAATGTCAGCACAGTTTAGGATCAAAATAAACACCAGAACACTGACATATCCTCAAGGCAGAAATCACATTTTCCTGATTCATTCTACAAACCTAACCTTATGTGAATTCATACCTGATGAAATTCTGATTTTCCTCTATTTTGCAGTTAAAATAATACATGCTTACTTTGTAAACATCTTTTCTCCTACTTGATGCTATAAAACAAGTCTGTATATCTAATGCTGCACGTGTCACAGAATTTGGTTTGCAAAAATGGCAGAGGTGTGGACTTTTGCCATCACATTTCATATTACATCTAATGACAATTAATAATGTTTTCTCAACTGCTAAGCCATGAGCAAGCTGTTCTGAATGCTATCAGTCTTGTTCCTTGTGTTCCCTAACATTTCTTTTCCTGGCAAATACTGATAGAACCTAAACAGATGAATCCTCTGTCTGCAAAGAACCTTATTTTTCTATTCTTCTTACCAAATACTGCCTCTGATACCAACAGCATGTAGAACCAACATGGAATACATACCTTGCATTCAGTACTGTTGTCTGTGTTTTGCTGTCTGTTCAGTTAAGTTGACTGTGTTCAACTTAATTAATACTTGATTGAGGAATGCAGGCAGTGTTTGGTGACAGTTTATAACTAAAGCCCATTAGAGCTCAAGTAGCTGGGTAACTCCTACTATCATGAAAAGATTGATAAATGGTCATGAAACAGTTGCAGCATGCACAAGTCAAGCATTCTCACACAGTTTCTCAGAAGATTATATGCTGGGACTGGATGCTTTTGTTATTTTGAGTCTACTTCAATTCAGTTTTCCTCTCTAGTTTGGATTATTGCTTCAATATTCACCATATGCCAAACAGTCACAGTATGAGAATCCCATTCGTCAAACTCTGCTTTACATGCCATAACTTTTCATAAACAGTATCTGATTATTATTTTTTTTTGCTCAGTGCTGTAAACAGCTGCTAGGTTTTCCTCATCTGAAGATGGTCAAAGCTGCCTGAACAGACATTCTGAGTGTAAGAACTTAAATATGCTATTACGGCAAGCACTGATTTCTCCACTGAACTTAAATCTGATTTTAGGAAAGTAGATGCAGCAGAGAAGAGCCATGAAGATAGTTTCAGCATTCTCAGAAGAACAAGCTAAAAATCCTCTAAAATACTTTAAGCATCAAGAAAGTTAAAGTGAGGTAAAAAATATTTCCTTACAGAGCAGAATATCTAGTCCATTTACAAAGAAGAACAAGAACAAACCTACAAGGTACAGTATGTGTCTTCAATGTTACATAGTTAAATCTTTAATTGTGGAAGGGACTCTCTGGGGCATAATAAACTAACGCAATAGAAATGGGTATGCAAGTGTAAAAATTAATGTTGAATCTTCATGCTGAAATGAATGTGAATAAGTACTAATCACTTCCAGAATATGTAGTGTTTGAATGTTTGTAGTTTCTTTTATGTCAATTTATCTTGAGTACTTACTGGAATCCTATAAGCAGCCATTGAGCATCCTGTTTGAACACTGGAAGGCTAGGGCTAAGCTTTAAAGAAAGTACAATCATACTAAAAGAGAAACTCCAAAAGTTTTATTAGGATTTCAACAGACATTGCAAAAAAATATTGCATAACGATTGAAAACATAGTATTTAAAACAAAGTAGCAACATGGTATCAAGTAAAAGAAAGACTGAAACAGCTGTCTATATATGCTGTACGGAAGATGTACCAGGAAAGGGATATAACATTTTTAAAATTCAAGGGCAAATGTGAACAAGTCACAGTTTGACAGACTGACTATACACCATAGATGTTTTACAAACTGCATAGCAGTGTAAAAAAAGGGTTTATCCTAAGTATACTATATTCCTGCATTTGGAGCAGTTCACAAGGCAAAGATGTTGTTTACAACATTGATATTTTAATAGCTCTGGATTCTCATAAAAAAATTAACTAATTTAACAAAAAAGCCGGTATCTACATTTGAAAATAAAAGTGCATGTATTGAGAAATAGTGTTATGTCTTGAGAAGAGTACTTAAAAAGTTCATTTGATTAGATCAACTGAAGATACTTTAGATGCAGTTCTGCACTGTGCTACAAGCAAGGTTCTATGAACACCAGTTCCTCTAACTGAACACCCTCTTCTCTGTAAGCGACCAAGACATTTGCCTGCCTACCATACTTATCAGGGTTCTGAGTAGTTACAAAGAATTCAAGTACCAAAACCACCACACTGCTCACTAAAAAATACCAGTAACCCCAGATAGATGTTTTAAAGTAGATTTAGCCCTAAACACAAACATTATATCCTCAACATTCAGGATCCTTACAGTCACACAACTATTTTTAAATACTGGAGAGCAGCAGCAAGGAGCCATTAGAGCTAAAAGACAAGAACTGATAAAAGTCAATCTCCTGCCTTGTACTGAATTTGTGGGTAATGAGCACTTAAATGCATTCAGAGAACTGGGCTGGGGGACTAATTCCTACCTAAAACTCAGTTGGTATAGTCAGCTTTGTACATCAGTCTAGATTCTCCTTTCCAGATAACTGTGGTAACAGCTAAGAATTACTTCAAATGTTGCTAACTTCTGTAGAGGGTTTACTCTTTCTTCTCTTCAAACAAAAAAGTTGTAGGAACAAGAAAGTGTAGTTTGAAGATCCAGGCAGAATGTCTATTTGAGCTCCTATAATTTCAACTCATGGCACTGAAGAACTAGGTATTTTTTTTCTGGGCACCTGTAGCACTCTGAATAGAAAAAGGCAGTGAATGTTTAGCTGGACTGAATCCAGAATGTGAAATGTACAGATACTAAAGTTGCAAACTGCAGCCAGACAAGCCATAAACAAGTGTCCAGTACAGAAATTACGAGTAATACATTTAGCCATTTTTGTAAACATCTCCTCCTCACTAATGTCTTATTTTTTTCCTATAATGGAAATACGTTCTGTATTTCATTGTTCCAAGCTCTGGTCTGTTTCTGTTTTAGCTTTGTGGCACAGTTGCTAAGTGCAACAGGCTAGAGACACCAACATTAATACAAACAATTTGGAAAGTCAGTTCAAGTTATTACAGTTTTGCTATACCAGGCCATTTTTCTTAGAATGTATTCTCTGTTCAAAAATGCTTTGTAAGATCTTTTCTTATGGAAGACTGGAAGCAAACTGGAGTTGTTTAGTAAATGTGGTTGAACATACATTTCTGATATGCTTTATGCAATTAACAAATCATGTCTCATCTTATGAAGATGATACATTTGCTGTACATACCAGTAATTTAAAATGCTCCTTTAAAAAGCAGCATTTTATAGACACATTAACAGAAAAGGAGACAATACATCTCACAATATCATAGAACAAGTAAAGCCCTTTCATTAGCTGCATTATAAATTCATAACTGTTGATCACATACTTAGAATTTCTGACTGCTCAAGCAAATTAACCCTCAGCCAACTGCAGGACAAGGAAAAATATTCTGAATGTTTGGTATCGTTGTCATTGTAGGTGTGAGAGTAAAAACTAGTATTCCATGTTTTTAGCTCTAAAAGTTTTGCTCCCAGAAGTAAAATATGAGTTCAGAAGAAAAATAGCAATTGTTGACATGTCAAAACAAAGTTGGACTAAAAATTAAGCTGCTAAGTCTCAGTCCATTTAGATACTAAAAAAACTTTCTTTTAAAAAAAGCTGATCCTAGACCATCTGTTCACTAGGAAGAGCACTAGAACACTGATTTAATGAGCAAAGATGTGCTTAAACGCTGTGTTTGAGATCTGTTATAAAGTTTTGAATTCTTCCTTACCTTTCAAATATTTGAATTATAACTTGTTAAAGAAAAATAGACCAGATGCAGAAAGTACATTTGGACAGGATTTTCTCTCACTACGATTCAGTGTTTCCTATCTAAATGTGCATACCACTTAGAGGCCATTTTTGAAATGTTATCAGTCAACGGTAACATGGGCACCAGTGAATCAGAAAACACACCTTAGGATTTTGTTCTTAAATTATATAAGTTAGATAAAACTACCCTGTCCAGCAAGTTCCAAATTTCTCAGACGTTAAGGCAACTTTCATTACTTTCCAGCTAAACTGTATTATAAAAAATAAATGTCACTTCAAACCTTATATACACAGTGACAGAGGAGATTTAGCTAGAAAGTATCTTTAGTACATTAATAAAGTGTCACGTAATATTACCGAGGTTATATCAGGTGCTTGAGTGTATGTGCAATTGGAGTGGTTGCAATACTTAAAGTACTGGTTTCAAAACAGAGCGCAGTGAACGTCCTTCTTTAGTGAGTTCTCGTGTTACACACATACATGGCAGCGGAACAGCCTCCTCTCTTCTCTCTACAGCATTATAGCTACATTTCTTCAAGTGGTCAGCCATGCTTACGATGTCAGCAAACTTCCACTCATTCACAGTACAGAAGGCTGTACTGAAGCGCCAAACCTAGAAAATAAGTTGCACTTAGGCTGGAAATGTTTTAAGATACTTGAAGTCACAGCAGAAAATTAAATGCCTGGGCTATAAAACTTTAAGGCAAGGTTGTGCATCCACCATCAATCATACTGAAAATCAACATAAAATACACAATGCTAAATTCTGTATAGTCAGTCTCAGGCTGACTCAGATTCGAAGACAACTCTGAACACTAGGAAGAAACATGGGCACTATTTTTTTGTGTCTACAAAAGAGACACAATCAGAAGCTAAATGACAAAGTATTGCAAGACCAAAGCACAACAGTTCGTTTCTGAAGTTATCAACTTGTGCAATTCCAAAGGGGTGCTGCAGATACTCTGCAGTTTGGGGTGGGGAGAACAGTGAAAACTGTACTACATAAAAGTCATCCAAAGGTTTTAAAGAATTCCAAAATTTAAGGTACTCTGTATCATGGCAATAGATAGGATCTCAACAGGGTAGAAAAAATAAATTGCTGTAAATATTGTGAAGGCCAGAAAAGCAAATTTTGTAGACAGCTTTTACACTTATGGGGAATACTGATCTTAAAGGACATCATGAAGTAGTCTTTAAATATTTCAAAATATTGGAAAAAGCCCAAAAGTTAATTTACCTACATTCAGTGAAAATTATACAGACTCTATCTCAACTTCGACTTCTAAAAGTGTCAAGAAGACTGAGCCAATCTGCTAGCAATTTTCATTTGTTCTATACAACGATGTCTTTCTTGAAGGGTTATTATACCAAGAGCCAGTAGTAATGGGCATAATATTAAGAGAAAAACTAGAGACATGACCAGTTAAATACTTTCCCTCTCATCTTCAAAAAAACAAAACAAACAAAAAACTTACCTTTTCTTTTACCTGCCAAGAACTTCCATCTGGGTACTTTCTCTTCTCCCAAAGCAGTATCACCATTCCACGTGCTTGAAGTAAGCTTCCACATACATCTCTCATTAAACGTGACACTCTTGAAAGCTGACATAAACTAAAGCCATCTAGAAAACTAGCAATGTGCTGCAGCACCTCAAAAGGTAGGCTACTCAGATGGTCATTGTGCAGTCCAATTAAGCAGCTTTTTGCTGGTTCCACTAAGACTGTGGATATACAAGGCTGAACTCCAAAGGACCGTAAGTGGCGGTCATGAATAATTTTTGCCCCTTGTGTTGAAGGACAAAACCTTCGCTGAGAATATGTACACCCATAATATGCCAAAGGACACCTCTGCTCCATCCAGCCATTAAGGCCAGCATGAATGTCTCCATGCACATTCTTAAAATGCGATGAAAATTCATTCCTTCTAAACAACTGTCCACAAACAAATGTAAACATTGAACGCTGTTTTGTTTGGTATCTAGCCACATATTCCAATGCCAAATCCAGTCCAAGGGTCTGGAATGGACTTGGATTTGAGAGCTGTGGGTTGGCATGATCACATGCAGAAGCTGAAGCTATTTCCCCCACCATTGTATTCGTGGCCAATATAGCAGATGGGAGAGAAAACGTTTGGGTCCCAAAGTCAACATGATATACATCGACGGCCCGACTTTCTGATATCCCCCTACCTCCGGGTGAGTCTCCTAGGCAAAACAACAGAGCTGCAGTGATTAGATCAATCCCCTGAAGACCCATAGGATCTTCCGTTATTTCCAAGTCTGATGTATCAACAGCTTTGTCTTCTTTTGGTGTTGACCAGTAGTGGTTAACAAGGAATCTGTATGATCGATGCCGCAAAAGTGAAAATGGATCTATGTTTCTCAGTCTTTCTTGCTCCACTTGTCTCTCTAACATTTCTTCTTCATTAGCATTATGGGGAAGTAGTACATGATCAACATTGCCATTAACTAAGTGATCAGCTGACATTACTTCTTCTTTAAGTTGTGCTGTAACAGGGAAAGAGCTGCAAGACTGTAATGCTTCATCATCATGAGATGCAGTACATTCACCATTTGCTACACTGGATGGTTTTGAATCAGATACACCAAGATCTTCACTCTGGTCCAACACCTTTGAACATTCATTTTCTGCATGAAAGCCATTACACAAAAGTGAAGAGTTACTGAGGTTTAAGTCATGATTTTGGACTACATCATAACAAATATCACTAGAACCATTTTGCTCCATTTGTGAATTTTGACTCAGGCTATCAAAGTTAATTCCCCCGACTGCTCCTACATTATCTTCATCTGGAGATTCACAGTCAGATTTTTTATCCTGAATAATGCCACTAGAAGCTTGTTCTTTAATCTCAGTATCTTCTTTCGTTTCCTGTGGTGAAGTGCAGGTGTTTGAACTTAACATATTAATGTCCCTTGTAGCAGTGTTCAGAATATCCAGAGCAGCAGCTAAACTCCTTGTTGTTTCAACAGTAGCTTGATAAAGTGCACCATAGGACTCTTCATCTACAGGCATCAAACCATTTGAATGCACTGTATGTGGGGCACTTGATTTGACAGGGGTTTGCTCTCTGGATTCTGGTATTTGTTCACCTGCTTTTGACATCATAGTTGCTACTTTAAGAGATTCTAATAGCATGCGCTGGTCTTGAAGGGCTAAAGCCATATCTAGCTGCTCCACTTCATCAACATCTTTACTCAGATTTTCATAAGATTTTCGGTCAGCGTAACTGACTGGCCATCTATTCCACTCCATGGTACAACATACCACACTTGCAGGACAAACTTCTAGATGATCAGCAATTTTATTTCGGGCTACTATGAAGGGACATCCAAAGCCACTATTCAAACAAGGCACTCTTTCAAGCGGACATAACATGCGATGTTCCTCAGCTTTACAGGAGTGAAAAACTGCTCCACAAACCAATGGGCAGCCAATCAAATCACAGGAAACGCCCGGCTCTGGTCTGGTCATACAACGACGGCTGACACAGTTTACACAGTGTATATGTTGCTGATGTTTCTCCATGACTGTAAATCCAATTCTGAGTAAAGAGAAGAGAGACAACAGCATAGAATATTAACTCAGTATTGCTAATATTTACTAACAATTATTTGCAGTTTTGCATCCTTGGTCAGTAACCATTTTAAGAAAGCAAGTATGTAAAATCTTATTTCAAAGAAATGGTACTTAAAAGTTCAACTGAAAATTAAAAATATACATTTGCATCAGAGGCTATAACCTAGCCAATGTATTTATTTACCAGGTCTAATATATGCAGCTTAGGTAAAAATGTTGAATAACCCTTCCCTGTGGAACAGCCCTTTCCACCTGCCCACTGCAAATAGGTAATTCAATGAAAAAAAAAAAAGAAAGCATGATCATTAACCATATAACCTACACCTAAAACCACAAACCATACAACTCTACAGAGTAGAGAGAGACAAAATAAAGGAAGCAAGATTCATCCTCATCTCCAGTTCTCTAAATCAAAAAGAGGCAGCATATTCCCCAGGCTGCCTGCTACCACCTAAGCTGCTGACACCCTCTTCATGCAGTTCTGTTTAAGGCAATCTGCAGCCCTCAGTGAGTATCTCAACTCCCTGTCATGTCCCACCCTCTCACTCCATGCATGTGACAGACTTCAGCCCTTTAAAACAGCTCTTTACTCTTTCTTCACCTATAGCCTGTAGCTCCTCCCTTATTTTTATAGTAGCATTTGTACAAGGGTAGCAATTATACTACGCAATGACACTACACATTAAATAAGTCCTTTTATTTCACTGAAAAATTTTACATAGAAGTTTAGCAGCCAACATGGTCGAACATATGTTCAGTTCACCCCACAATATATCCTATGGCAGCCCTGATTACAATACCAGCAGCCCAAAGGGTAAGGGTACCACAACAACTCTGCATAAGATGGCCAAACCACAATAAAAATCCAAATACATATATATCCATTGCATAATCTAGAATAACACATTGACACAAACAAAAAAATCAATTTTCTCTTCTGGCACAGAAAAAAGGAAAAAATGGGAAAAAATGGAAAAAAAAACAGGAAAAAATAAACAACAAAGAGAAACCAAAACAAACCGCAAACAAAAACCAAACCAAACAAACACCCCCCCAAAAAAACCAAACCGAAAACAAAAACAAGGAAAAAGAAGAGTAAACTCTGCATCTTTCTACCACACTTGAAAAACCCTGGAACGACGCATTAGCTGGAGCGCAAGCCCACACAAGTGACCAGGCTCTCCCCAATGCTCTAACAAACTCCGTCTCAGAAGTGATACCAGTAGGCATTAAAGTTCAGAGATATCAGAGAATTACTTGTGCAGAGCAAAATCTGAAACCATGGTTTCAAAAAGATATTGCTTAGTTCCATCTTTTCCTTACTCCCCTACCCTCTAGCAATTTTTTGAGAAATAAATTTAATTAATATTAAATATTATAAATTTTAATATATAATAATTTTAGATTGATAGAAACGGTTCCTTATTCTGCTAGCTAACAAGCGCTCTCATGTATTGTCTTTGGGCTAAACACTTGAGTTTGAATGCATTAAAGCTTCTGAAATTAAAATTACTCTAAAAAAATAAATCTGCCTAGTATTATTCCTTCTGTTCAAACTAAAGGTAAAAGGAAAAACTCTTTTAGACACTCCACTTTAAATAATTTAAAGCATTTAAATAGAAATCTATGTGACACTTCACTCACTTATATTCTTTTATAATGCTTTGAAATTCATGCCAACTTTAAGTAGCAATCAGTCCTCATCCCCCCATCCGTCGTAATTTGGATGACTTAAATATTTTAGCCACCCACTCTCCTGAACACTTCTAACAAAGAAGCATATGTGCTACACTTAGTAGGCAAAACACAGCTGAATTTCCCCCACCATACCTTAAGCCTTTATATGCTGAGTAACAAGTAAGTTTCAAATAAATTGTCAAGTGCATCAGTCACTGGACTTAATGACTGACTGAGTTGCTGAACAGTTTTCCAAACCTTTCTGGTACACAACCCGTTTTCAACTTGCAAATTAAGTCAGATAGCATCTACTACAAAGAGCTGAAACATGTTCAGTAAAGAATGAAAAAGTTATTGGACTTCTCTGAAGATATTTTTAGCTCTTCCAGCAAAGCCCTAAAGTAATTCTTGCCAAATACAGCAGCTTGTTGCTAGAACAAAGAAAATCTCAGAAATTTGCATCAATACTGAAACCAAACTGTAGTTTTCCTCCAGCCAACAGGTGAGCAGACATCAAAAGAAAGTTCTCAGGGTGTGTGCGTATAAGACAAAATGGAAACAGCACTGAAAAAGATAATTACTAGTTTATAATACAGGAGGCCATAGAGACCCCAATCCTTGTTTCAGTATCTAAACAGTCTTGCTTCCCTAAAGCAACAGCCTGGTACAGGCAAAGCTTAATTTAATCAATTAGCCACAATTATGATTTAAAATAGAAAAATAAAATATATATTTTGTTTACCAACTTTGCAAAAAGCTCTGCACCCTGTTCACTTGAAGCTGGCCAGAAGTGAGCCTCTTGCAGAGCAGTGGGGGCAGATGTGTTAGGTAGCATACACTGCTAAGCCAGCACTATTCTACTGCTTCAGGGCCAAAGCCCACATGCAGCCACTCAGAACAGTCAAAATAAGTTCCTCTTTGCCTGCACTATTTCTGTAGACATACCCTAAACTAGTGAACCATCATTAAATACTGCCTTCAAATTGCCTATGTGAGCATACATAGAACATTCTATTAAGACCATCTATCCTCCTCCCCAGCACACTATCTTGGTCTTTACAAGTCAGACTGTGAAACCTGAATTGTATGATGATACTGGCTTTTCTCAGGCCATTGGACTCATTCACACATAAGCTCATATTAATCAAAACTTAATGATTTCACACATAAAAGTGACATTTTGAAGTGTGAAAGAAGGAAACAAAATCTAGTGACAACATCAAATATCAGTAACAGACAGTATATGAAAGACAAAGTAGACACTAAAATACCACGTCAATAGGTAGAGGCTAATATGTTCTATAGCAGATGCTTTAGGTTGTTTTTATAAAGAAGCAGTTTACACACAACCAATTAAAGAGCTGAAGTGACATTCTCTCAGTTTCTATAGATAAGAAGTTTACTGGTCACCAGAAAGTCTGATATTAGTTGCCATTTCTCTTCTTTGGCTCCTTATCTAATTTTGCATCTTATGGTCTACATCAGTAGACCATAAGCAGAACATTCCCTAGAATTCTCCATTCTGCTTTACTACACAGCACCTGCAGGAGAATTTCAATTTAGTCAGAATACCATGTTTTATTTAGAGGTTACTACAAAGTCTATTTAAATATATTAAATGTCCTTTTATACATTTTTAGTTTTAATATTTGGGCTTCAAACTCAATAGATCTTTTGGGCAGTCATGAGTTCCTGGACTGCTTAGACTAGTTAAGCCTTCTGATACAATGCAAATATCAAATTGCAAATTAAGTCCAAAGGAAAAAAAAAAAGCAAATAACCCTGTCAAACCGGTGAAATAAATGGGTAAGACCTCAAGAATTAGCACATTCACTAATCAGCAAATGGCCATGACTCACTCTATTTTGTAAGCTAACTTTGTGAACCACAGAACTTAGCACGTCTTTCATTCATAGATTAAGAGCATCCACATATGAATAATTTTCCTTTAAATAACCATAACCAATATATCATTAGTACTATACTGAGACCAAAAACCACCCTCTTCCCAAACACTGCCTTGTAAAGGAAAAAACTGTTGAGTAACTGGGAGATAAAGAAAATTATTGCTGGAGGTAACAAAGTCCTTTCACTTGCTCTAATACCACAAACTGAAAGGGCTAACAGAAAGCTCATTGCTGACCTAAAGAAAAACATGTACCAATAATATTTACAGTGTTTATATCCCACTGTGTTCCTTGTCACAGTATGGTGAGAAGACAGCATCAAATCAATGACTACAGCAAGAAGGAACAGCTGTCCTTTTCTAATAGTGTAGTGTCAGCAACTACCTTCAATTCAGTTCAGTGTGCTTAAGTACACATACTTGACTGTTACTAGCAGAGAAACCTAAAAATACATCCTGTTCCAGTGAGGTGACCACTGCTGTCAGAGTTTGTGCAATCACTTGATGTTATTGTACATACTATATAGTCAGCTGACCAAATCAGCCAGAACATGCTTTGAAAATCTGTCATAATTAAAAGGATTAAAATTCCAGCTGCTATAGCCACATGATTTTCAGTTGCTGTTGTAACACAAACATTAAAATAGCATAATAAAGGTTTCAGACACTACACAGTGCTTCAGCTGCAAGAGAGCTCTCACTTTCTTCTACACCACAAGAGTTGTACTTAGTATTATTAAACCCAATGGCTGCTTGCTTATTCTCCCCTACATGAATTCTTCGGTGCCAATAAAACAGGAAATCACAGCAACCATTACTATTATTGGAATCCTCCATCACTCAGCCACCTTTTATTCACCAAACCTATAAAGCTCAGCTACCTTTGAGACTTCTATCAAATTCAACTAAATAGGCCAACAGGTTCTTAAATTACTGGTTCAAGAAGTAGAAGCATAGAGGCACACAAGCTGTACTACAGGTTTAAACCCCTGGGAGCATCCAAATCCACCCACAAGGAAATACATGCAAACCATACTAAAACATTCCCTTTTCTTCTGGACACTGTAGAAGAGACTGCTGTATTTCTGAATCTTCCATCTTTTACGCAGGCTTCTGTCAGGAACTTCTCTTTCAGATGCGAAACTTAAATTCTCAATCTTAGGAGATACTAATTATTGCTCCCAACCGTGAGTTCATCAGGACAAGCCTGATTTCTGTTAGAAAGACTGAGGAAGTTAAAACTGTATTCAAAACAGTTGGATAGATGAGAGTTCACTACATTCTCAAACATAAATTCATTCACAACAAAGATTAGAGCAGCTTCCCTGGCTGGCAGTGACTCCACATATTGAACATTTAGAATAAGTCTACATTATTTTTTTTGTTCATCACTGAAAACATGAGAAGACGCCCCAGTTACTAAAGCCCAAACTACTATACAAGTAGGATGCTACTGGACCATTATGACCATAACCTACAGCAACTTAATACACAAGGGAAGCAGAAGTTCATGCTCAAAACGTGGCTTCTTACTGCAAACTAAAAAAAAACTCAGGGGGACACATACTTCCGGAAAGATTCTACTTTTATCCGTGATCTAGCACCAAAGGAATATACACAAACTGCTTTTTTTAAGCATAACTTAAAGTTACGTATCCCCCTCGCCAACAAACCAGACCAAAACAAACTGCTAACTACAACAAAAATTGTGACCATTACAAATATAGGAAAGTGCAAGCTTTTTTATGTCAACCTTATAAAGAAGAACTTTTCCATGTCTATTCTTACCCCAAATATCCTGAGGAGCAAAAAATCTATTTTGCATTCCTATGAGTAGCACATTAGAAGTCCTTTCTTCCTAGTGGAAAACCATCTTTCTACCATTCAGAGATTTCAGTGAGCTTATTTCCTCCCAAATCATTACAGCCAAAAAAACCCAACAAAACAAAAACCAAACAAAAAACCAAACAAATTTAATTGAATTGAAGGAGAAAATAACCCAAAGCAAAACACTGCTTTGACTGAAGCAGACCTTCCACAGATGCCCTACATGTTGGGTTTTGTTCCATTTTGGAGTAGAAGCTCTGATGAAATGAAAGAATACTTTCTTCTATCTCTGTTAAACTCAGTGAGTGCTAAAAATCAAACCCAGAATCACTAGGCTTTTGTGACAGATCTGCCATGCATTCTTGCTTCCTTGACACATTCCCCAGAAGGAAACTGTAAGGCCTCAGTATGCCTTTGGTCACACTGACACAGTACAACCATGTGAGGAACAGCTATGCTTGCTGCGTGGCTCAGTCACAAATGTGCTCTACCTGTTGAGATGGTGACAGGGCAGAATCAGCTAGAGAGCCAGTAGATTTCATGTGTAAAGCACTTCTGAACTTGAGCACAGTGTGACTCCTCAATTGCTGCAGACTCTGCAAGAAATGAGATGAGAAGTAAGGTTTCATTTCAGGTATAGACATTGCTTTCCATATGTACAATCCCCTGGAAAGGTCACATGCTTACACTATCTGGACCTACAACTGTTGAAATTTTTTGCAGCTTTTAAAGCAATATAAACAAGTTTTTAACAGACTTCTCAGGAGCAACTTAAGTTTTGCCACTTTAGCTTATTGCTAGCTGTTAGCCACACTGGATGGTAACCTCATTATATTTAAGGCTGTAAGAGATTATTAGAAGTTATTATTCTGACCTACTCAACTTAATTTATTGCTCTGATCACTTCAGGAAAAAAAACCAAACTTGAATGAAAGTTTACAACAGCTGGAGAACTAAAACAAATAAATAATTTATTTAACTGAATTTTAGTCTAGTTAAAATTCCTCCATCTTCAGTCTTCACACATGAGAACTTATTGAGCAACTGCTTACTGTTAAAAAGCTTTTAACTGTAACAAGCTGCTTCTTTCTTGTGTTCATGCCCAGGGATTAGATTAGAGATAGATGCGAGATGATATACTCAAAGGAATAATGATATTTTCCAATATCAACTCAGGAAAACAGAAAAGAAAATAAGCCATTTCTCAGAAACCAGAAATAGAACTATGGGAAAAAAGTAATGCATTCTGTATTACAGTCGGCACTTTTAACCACCCAAAAGAAACCAACAATAAATCCTTCTTACGTAATATTTTAATTCATACATGCTGCTGAAGAATTCCTGACCTCTGCATATTTACAGAAATTGGGCCAAGAATCTCATTAATATACTGTTTCAGGTCTAACTACACAAGTTTAACCAGTTTTCATAGCAAAATAAGAAAATAACTTTAAAGCAAATGGATCATGAACGCAACTTCGCTCCAACATCCCAGACTGAAATGCATATATCATATTCTGTACATATAAAGTTACTTTTTCAATTAAAAAATAGACTCTTATCAGTAGACAATGGCCAGGTCAACATACAGCAAAACAGACAGTCAAAAA
>VXAU01003555.1:710281-797256 GCA_013399695.1 Formicarius rufipectus
GGGGGCGCGCGGGCGGAGGGGGGCGGTGGCCGAGGGTGTGCCGGACCCGCCCTGCCCTGCCTTATCCTGCCCTATCCTGCCTTATGCTGACCTATCCCGCCCTGCCCTCTCCTATGCTGCCCTATCCTATCCCATCCCATCCCATCCCATCCCATCCCATCCCATCCCATCCTCTCCTCTCCTGCTCTGCCCAGCCGGCCCGGGAGACACCGTGCCCTGGCCTCCCTGCAGGTGATGGTGTGGGCGGAGGGCACAGCGAGCCCTGTGTCAGGTCCGAACAGCCCCGTGTCGGCTGGCCAGGGACACCCGTGGGTGCTGGGGCACTGCGGCGACTCACCCCCGAGGGGAAAGGAAGCACCCAAGATTTGTAAATGCGCCCTGGTCGAGGTGAACGTCGAAAAGTCAGAGAATCTGCAAACAGTCGGGAAGTTTTATTAGTAAATGGTACGCTTGTCATGGAAATTGGTGTGTTATTCCCTGACTTAACATATACGCACGCAGCACTGTGTTTTGGATAAAAAGGCAGGCTGAAAGGGAAGAGAGGAATGAAAGAAAAGAGAGAGGCAAGGAGATCACCAGTCCTGGTTCCAGAGTTAGTCGAGTGAAAGAGATGCACCACCACAATCCATCCTATGACTAAAGTCTACTTCTCTGGGCCCTTACAGGCGCTTGGTCTTGCTAAAGCTGTCAACTCAGCAAAACCTTGCCTGCCAGCCAGTTCAGAACATGCCTTTTGGTGTTATTGGCGGTATCTGCCTAACACCTTTCTCGGTGCATGTTAGGCTTATGCCCCAGAACTTTCTTCCCAGAAGCTTGGACTTGCTCCCAGAAGTGCAGCGTGTTGAGCTTTCCTTTGCAGGTTCTGCCCTTCAGCCTGTGGAAGCCAGCTAATTCAGAGGGGCTCTAACTACGTAGGAATGACACACGGTGTTAGAGCTGTAAGGGTCCTTCTTCCTGATACACGTCATGTTTGAAGGGGATACAGTGTGTCTTATGGTCCTCAGAAAAGGGGTTGATTTTGTTTGGTTTGGTTTTTATCCTTAAGCAGGAACATACTAAATGTAAACATATTTTGTGATCGCAGAAGATACAGCTTGGAGAGGTTAGTTCATTAATTCACAAGAAAAGTTATTCTTTTTTTTAAACTTCCAGAAAAGCCTTGCTGGCCTGTGCCCAGTTTCTGGAGACCTTCTTTCCCTGCCATCTGTGTAGATTTCTGTTAGGGAGAGGTTGTACATATTTAACATCAAGCCAAATAAATCCTCTGAATCCCTCAGCACCTAACCCAGCTTCGGTGGGGAGTAAGTAAAAGATGTGAATGTTGCAAGTTTGGACATTTAGCATCTTGGAATATTCTTACCTTTTTTTACTCTAAAAACAAGAGAGCATGAAAGAAAGATACAACCCATCATTTTCACGTTAGGTACATAAAGCATAAGATGACCTTAATATTGTGGCATCATTGCCAGCACTTCCTATAATAAGCACTCTCAGGTTTGCCCCACCCTTATACTACAGCCTTGATCTTCCTTGATCCTGAGGACAGGCCCTTTTTATCCTTCATAAGTTTGATTATAGGATCAGGATATAATAATCTAGCCAAGTGAGTTCCAGAAGATGGTAGGGATTGGCACTATGACTCAGAGAAGTCAAGCAAAATCATTTCATCTGCTCAACAGGCAATTATATAAATTGCTGGGCAGAATCCATGTAGTCAGTCGTGGTTTTTGCAACTGCCTCTTACTGGCAGTGTCTGCTGTGAGGCAGGTGAAGTTTACAGTGCTGCTTATTCTCACCACAGTGGAGTACACCTACCGGCTGGCTAAGACCTGCCTGCTGCAGAGGTATTAATTACACAGGGTGTTGCACTGTTTCTGTCACTGACTGGTTGTGTGCTGGAGCTGGGCTTCTATGACAGAAGTGGGGCTTTTTATTTTAATTGCTTCTTTTGAGTGAGAAGAATGAATTTCTGTGTCTTGGACTTCCTTTCTCATACCTCAGCTGAGACTCCTCTGGTCATTCAGGGAACAATTTGCTGCTTCTCTGATGCTTTAATGCATATACTTGTTCACAGTCCCTGAGCTATTCCATTGTATCCCACCAGACAATCATCATCATTCTCATGAACTGCTATTTAAGGTAATCGGACAAGTTGTAATCATACAATTTGGCTCAGAACCATTGACCTACAAGCCAGAAAGTCTTTGAGAATTCAGTGGGTGAACAACTGGAGCAGCTATTTTCTACTGGCTTAAATCCAAAATGACTGAAACTTCATTCTGGTTACTCATAAATGGAAAAAAAGTATCCATGTCTGGTCTAACTTTGTTCTGTACATGACACTATCACTGAAGTCAACAGAAGAGTGAAGCGCAAATTGATTCTTGAAGCAGTGTAACTGGTGTCTTTCCCCTCATTTGAGATAAAGCCCGTACCAAATGCTGAGCCAGTTGCTGAGGTGTGCAAATAATCTGTAAGCCAGTAACTGTAGGTGAAATAAATGACATTTATTCCTAAGGTTGTGGAAAGTGCAATTCCTTTGCTGTCAGTTTCTACAAAATGTGAATTATTTAAACACTTTCTAGTTTCAAATTCTAATAGTCACTCTTTTTTCACTGATGGGTATTTGTGTCTGGGAATTCTTTATAAGTGGAGATAATGGAGGGGAGGAGAAGCTGTTGGGAGGGGGGGGAGGAAATTACAAATGTTTCCGAAATGCATTTGCAAGTAGATTGACTAATGCGTGAGCGCTTGTATTTAGCAGTGTGTAAAAATAAACAGCTGAGATCTGCCCACATATGCAATTTGTACTGCACAACTTTAACAGCAGGACGTTTCCAAACAACACAGACATCAAAAGAAGTTTTTTACAGCTCCTGAGTGTTTGCAACCTAGGCCCATCAAGGATTCTGATACTTAGTTTAATGCCTTTATGGTTATGCCTTTTCAAGCAAAGTGCCTCCTCTTTAACAAGATCTTCTAAACAAGAGATACCCAAAATGCTTGAGTGCCATACACATGTGCAGAATATGATTTTCTGGGATATGATACTGCCTCTTCAGCTTGGGGGATTGCCTTCATGAGGAGGAGAATGCTTCCAACCCTGTGGGTCTCTTCTTTGCTTCCACAGTGGCTTCATTCTCCATGATACAACTGAGAGGATGGATCAGTGTCCAGTCTGAAGAGAAGATGCTCTACCATGTGGGGTTGCATCTTCCATTATGGGTGGCAGCTAAGCTAGACTGCACTTTAGGACTGAATTCATCCTTAAGTTGCCTACATTTTATAACAGCATAGTCATAGGAGACCTGTTGGAGCTATATCTTATTTGGAGTAGGAGAAGGAAAGAAAAGCTGGACTCTCTGACACCACATTTGGTGGTGCTGTGTGAATCGCTGAGTTTTACAGGCAGCATCAAGGAGACCTCTCTGAGCTCACAACAAGTTTGCCTTGGAAGCTGCAGTGCTCAGGAGGATCGTGGTACCTCCGGGGCTTAAACTGGCTTTTAGCGGAGATGGAGTTCCACATTACACAAAATGACAATGACATAACACCTTTATTGGATTTCATTCTTTTTGGCACTGACAAGCTCTTTGTATAGCTAAACTTCAGCAGTTTTTATCTATTAGTATTATTATTTGTTCCATATGTTTGGGAATATTCTTATTAGACATCCTTGGCATACTGTATGACTTCTCTGGTTTTAGTGATTGAAAGCTGCACAATGTGTTTTAGAAATAAAGATGCTATTGGAGATCTATTGTATTTTAAAAGTAAAGAGCTAGCAAGCATTGACACCGGTGATTGATTCAGAAGACTTAGCAAGATTCAGTCAGTCACTAGTGCTTTTCATTTCTTGTTGTTTTTCCCTTACAAAACTGAATTGATGGTGTGATCAATGTCACTGTAGTGTTTTATCTGAGGGAGTAAGGAGCTGAAGGTCAAGTCATAGAACTACATCAAATGTTTGGGGTTGGGAGTTCCATGCAGGGCTGCAAGGGGAAGTAAGGATCAAAATATCATATACACACTACTGCCTGCTGCACAGCAGCCTGTGGACTGCAGCTTATTTCTGGCTTTGGCAGTATCATGATAGGTGAGAAGGAGAGTCAGGACTAACAGGAATGCATTCAGGGCTGGTTGATCCTCCAGTAAACTATCAACCACATGTGCCTCAAAACTTCTAGTTATAGTTTCTATCAAAGCTTACTGACAGGAAGGCATGGTAGCTCCCAGCCATTAGAACTGATTAGGAAGCTGTTGTATTCATTTGTCATACAGGAACATCAGGTTGCACTGTGCACACACATGTTAATCCAAAAGAGTACACTGGCAAGGAAATCAAGTCACATCATGATGTATGCATGAGAACATTTAAGTTTTTTTGGGTTACAAGGAGACTTCATTTTTAATCTTAGGCACTGATAAGAATGCAACTTCAAAGCAGTGTCACATTTTTTACTTTAAAAACATGCTGGTGTTTTTGTACTAGGCTAAATGGAACCTTCTTGTTTCTAGTGAACCACTTTTTGAATCACTTGGTAAGAGTTTCTTCCATATTATTTGTTAGCTTTTACATAATGATACTGTAAGAAAGTGGGGAGGGGGGGGGTGTGGAGTAAAATCTTTTATTTCTGATCATTCTGCCATACTTCGTGCAGTTCTGACAAAAAATGGCAAATTATCAGGCCTGTATACACTTCTCTAAAATAAAAAGTCAATTTATGCACAAAGTTGCTTGCTTAAGAACAAAAACTCAACAAGTAGAGGAAGGAACAGCTCTACCAGCATTATGAGGTCCTGCATAGGAGCTATCTTCCTTCAAAAGAGGGCTCTGACACCTAGATACACAAAGCAATACATCATGTACTCCAGAGACACAAGACAGCTTGTCCTGCAGCCAAAGCAGGACTATCTGCTACTTAGAGGACTTGTTGTGGAACACTAACACTACCTTTTTTCATAAATGACTTGTTCAAAGTCATTTGAGGTCAACAGTGGCCTGAACCTGCAGACAAAGACCTGGAGCCATAGACAGCCCAGGGCAGCTGGCACAACTGTCGTTATACCACAGTTCATTTTCTGCCACTGCAAGTCAATGCAGTTCTTGGGAAAGTTGTGCAATTTTTTATTTCTTTTTTCCTTTTTTTTTTTTATTTTTTAATGTAATTCACAAAGAGGTACCAGCAGTCTGTTTGAGAATTAATTTCTAATCACATGTGATTTTAGTCATATAGGGGATACACTCAGCTACAACAACAATGAATGTAAGTTAGTGGGGTTCAAACTTGGACATTTTACTGCTATGCCATAGGGGTTTTTATCAACTCTCCCAATTGTTCTTATGTTTCAGAGCTGTTACTGGCAATGCTGGTCACATCCAAAATGGGAAAGGTTTTTTTGTACATGTTAGTGTGAAACACTAGGATGGTAAAAGACATACTGGAAGATATGTAGGAATTCAGCTCATATTTGAAAGATACTCATAGTGAGCTTGAAAAATTTCTATTTCTCAGTATTTGCACATATGATGAAATGTCCATCTTTGCTTATTTAGACTTGTATTTCTGTCTGTAGTATATAGGATAACATATATTTACATCTAATATCTTTATATATTGTATTTCTATAGCATATAAAATAAGATTTTCATGTATTATGTAGAAAGTGCTTACTTTCATATAGAACAAATTTCTGTATAAATCAGAAAGTCTGAGCAAAGTTTTTGTGACTGGTGGATGCGAAGACAGGTAACTACAGTGGCTGTTTCTAAGAATGACTTATACACTGTTGCCTCTTCATGGAGACAATGCCAGATGTACCAAAAGCAGATAAATCAGAGGCAGTTTTGCAATGACAATGAAAGACACAAGGCTATCAATGTGATCCTGAAGCAAAGTCTAGTAGGAAGAGAGTTTAACCAGGAGAGGAATATTACAATGAATGTTCATATTTAGAAGGATACGGGCAAAAATATGTACTTTGGACTTTTAAGTTATTAGTAAAATTTGCCTTTTATACTAATGTCCTTGCCTCTACTCTTTTCTTTTTTTTGTTTTTTTTCTTTTCCCTGAGCAGACTGATTCAACCAAGACTCTCTGCAAAGAGAAAATAGGTTATTCCTTCATATTAATTGCTTATGCCTGCAATGACAGGTCAAATCTGGCATCCTGCACACTCCCTTTTTCCAAGGACAAAGCCTTCCCTCTCTCCAAGCCCTATATACGGAGATCAAGTTCTTGCGAATGATGCTGGGGAACTCCAGTGAGCAATGATAGTGAACCTCTCAGCATCTTGGTTGGAATGGGGAAGGGAATTCCCAGAGTGCTCAATCATCTGGGGAAAGATCTTGATATACATGTCATTGTCTTGATTAGTTCAGCAAAAATAGTGAATTTCTAAATGAAGACTGAGAATTAAGGAAGAACTTTCACTATCCATAATGAAACAGATCAGGACTCAGAAATTCTACCCCTTTCACACCCTTGCAACATACCCAGAACTGAACATCCAGGTCAGCTGCAGAGACTAAAATAAAACTTTGCCTCATGGATTGGGCTCTCAGCCCATAACTCCCTCCAGTCACAGCTGTGCATGGAAGTTACTAGGGCTGGAGCTATCTCTTCTCCTTCATAAACACATGTTCTGGAGGTTTGGGAATGTCTCAGTTAAAGATACGTTGCAATACAAAAGAAACAGGTCCGCAGAAGGAGTCAATAGGCAGGACTTCATTTGTAGCTGTAAGATTTTTTTATGGCAGGCCAATTTCTTGCTTGGAAGCAGAGAACTGAGTGTGTTCAGCTGTATGGACCTTAGACATCATAAGCACTAAGAGCTGCAAAAGGCTGATGAAGACCACTTGCTGTACGATGGGCTAAGCACTCTCTGTTGCTTTGTTCCAAAACCTAAAAATCTGCATTGCAAGAATCTGCCTTACTCCACAAAGAGAAGATGGAGTCAACTGTGGCAAATAGATGGTGATGGCTACATATTTTGAAGATCTAAGGTCAGCGATGCATTTTTAAGGCTTTCTTATCCTCTCCCGTCTGTTTTATTCATATGGATGAGTAAATGTAACGCAGCCAGAATTTATATCAATAGACACAAAAGGTAATTCAGGTCCCTTTAGGACAATCACAACTGGGTAACCCCCTATGATGAAATCAAGACCCATTCTGCAGATACATTCTGAGGTATCTTTGTTTCTCACATTAGCAATGGTCAACATAAAATATGCCCTGCCCAGGATGGTGCCATGATCTCCTATTCCTGAGTATTAGATGAGGCCAGGTTAGGTCCTGTTAGGAAAAATAAATCAGATTCAATGGTATATTACTTATTTATGCCCTTCAAAAGTAGTTAATGAATCTGATGACATTGGGTTGCAAAGGTTTTGAATCACAAGGTAAACTAAGCACTGATTTAATAGGATCACAAGTTACTAAATTTTTGTGGTTGTGTTTTTAAAGGAATTCCATGCTGTTGTGTGGACAACTTACATAACAAGATCTGAAGCAATAAGTGACATTTACATCTGTAAGCAGAAGCAAATCCTAGTATTGTTTTTCTCTGACTTTGTTGAGTGCATTGGCAATCTTGTGTCTTTCAGACCTAGCATCTGGTTTGGAGCCCATTTCCAAAATGTCACAGTGCTTTCTGCTTTGATTTCTTCCCTTGTTTAATGTCAGCGTGGGGACCTTCAGATACATATTTAAAGAAATAAACAGATTCATAAAATCTTATTGTCATGAGGCAGCTGCCATTAATGACTAAACTTCTACTATCTGAAACCTATCAAGTAGATACTGTATTTTGTGTCATAGCATCTCAGAAGCATGGAGAATATGGTAAAATAATTTCTCCTCTGATCTGCAAAGTATTTCCCCTCTGGACTTTGAATAATAAATCTTCTTGCTATTATCAAAATGCTATAGAACACCACAGCATAAAAGAATCTGTTATCCTGGGTGGAATATTATAATGCTCCCATTGGAGAACTCCTATTTCAAGACCCCATAATTCATTAGCTGAATGCTTGTAAATGTCACCTAGTTATAACTCCTCCAGGAGCAAGTAATATTGTGTGCTTTCTGGTACTACATTACCTTGTCTGATCAGAGAGAGACAGATTCTTTGCTATTTGTTTTCCTTTGGGACTACAAGTGTGTAATTTAAGCTGTAAACTACCATCAGTACAGAACTTTGTTTTTTCCTGTGCGCATCAATGGACAGGCTGCTCTATAAATAATATAAAGGATCAGTCCAAATAATGTAAATAAAACACACATTGATTTTGATGGGATTTTTGCTAATTAATCATGGTTAAATAATTTGCTATCTAGCTGTAAGACTAAATAAATAAAATCCTTTGCTGATTGCTCCTTGTTTTCATTTCTGCCAAGTCATTGCACAGGCTTGCTACAAGAATTATTACTATTGTAAATGGGGATGCTAAAACTCCATGGCTGAATGCTTTGCTCTGGGCTAAGCATCAACTAAATGATGGCAGTTGGGATTCAGGAACTTCCATATAAGAAACCTGCTCTCTTGGTCCAGCAGTAACATAAATATGTTTTATCCTCACATCACACACACAAAACTTAAGGTCTTGCAAACAGCTGCCGTGACAAATCTGAATCTTGCAGTGCAGAAAAAGGTAATTGTAAAAGACTCCAACAAATCTGAACACCTGAATCCAACATTGCTTCTGCTCCTTTTCCATTTATCAGTACAGAGAGGGTTTCATCCTTGGTAGCTTGTGGATAACTATATAAAATAAAAGCTATGACACAGTTATATCGATAGATCACTAAACTGTTAGGCTGTGGAACTGGTTGTATCAGACACTGAAGAGATTTAACTTAACAGCAGGATCTGGTGACTAGACTTGATATTTGTGCATCCCACAAAATAATCACATTTTGACCTAAAGGAATTAGAATCAATTGAGAAAATCAGAGGTGAGTGAGAATTAGATAAATTTTAATAATAAGGTGGTTACTTATTCAGAAGTCTCTTTAGGAAAAGATACTAACACTATTTCACTATTAAAAGTTCCAATATCCACTTAGTTTTCAAATAAAAAATTTAAATTTTTACATTACTTTTTAAACAATTATAATTTTTCCAGACTTGCCAGAGGATAGAAAAAGTGAAGTGAAGGACTGCAAGAAAAAGCCATTATCTTGTTCTTTTGTCTGTTCTTTCTTTCATGACAGTTAGAATAAAATTGAAAACCAAACCCAGGAAATTTCTCGGACAACACCACAAAATCTTTTAAGAACAGAAAGGCATCTAAATATATGCCAGCTAGGTCTTAGGTGGAGGCAGATGTACATTTGTAAAGCCTGACTTTTCATGTGGAGCAATCAGAAGGAATGAAGTTCTAGTGTTGTTGGTAAAAAGAATAGCCTAAAGTAAATTAAGTAGTGGGGTGTCAGACACAGAGATGGGGAATAGCCAGATAAAAGATGGTTAGGGGGAGGTGGCTTCTGTGGTGAAACATGCTTCTAACAGCGTTGGCCATCGTGTTGAATATCATACAATGACTTGTCTGAGGTGTGTTATTGCAACATTTCTTGCCTCCCTTTTCCCATGCCTGTTGTTTGCCTGGTGTTCAGAGATCCCTCCCAGGCCTCAAGGCTGGGCGGCCAAGGGGGCTGCAACAGGGGCTGGAACAGGTCATCTCTCTGGTGTCATTCCTGAGGCTGCTGAGGTGGATGTGGGTTAATGCTAGGAGCGAACCAAGGTCTCAGAAGTATTTTATCACTTCTCTGCTTGTTAAAGTGAAGTGCTGAGTTCATTTCATCTGCAATCAGTCTTTGCGTGTGACTTGTTGTAAATATTTGACTGTACAGTAAGGCACGATTGACACCACTGCATACATTTACTGTATTTCAGAGGAGAATCCTATGTTGTAAATTCTCCATATAAATGAAAAAGGAGGGCTTTCTGATTAGGTCAATTTGATGGTCACAGAAGGAAAAACATTCTTTCATGGAAAAATAGGGGTTAAATATTTTTTTTTTCCTTTTGGTTATATATTTTGTTATTTCACATGCCATCAGAAAGTAAATTAATGACTATACTGATTCCTTTTGGGAGGTGTAAACCTAGCACCCTATAAACTGGATACAGATTTTATACCTTTCATATTAAAAAAAAAAAAGAATGGCATCTTCTCTATAGAGGAGCATTGGATCAGAAAGTAATTAAACTGTAACTCCAGGGAACATGGTGCTATCCAGAATCAAAATGGTTTGTGTTTGAGTTTTTAATGAATATGAAAACAAATAGTGTACTTGGAGAGAGGCAGGGAGGAGTGACACTGTTATTGTAAATAAATTTGCTTCCAAGAACAAGTTTTTCACTAGCAGAAATTTCAGTATTTCTTATTTCGTTTGATTTATTTCAAGCCTTTACATGTATCAGATTTTCTGCAGACTGTAAAATTTAAAATTGTCCCTTAAAGTGAAAGCTGTGATGATCACCTTATTGAAAGATTTAACTTGCAATTGGAAGATGAATCACCTTAAAATTACTGGCATTCTTATTTCTGGATTCATTCCAGAAGTATTTGGGTGCTGCCACCAAAAAATTACATGAAGAGTTACATGCATCCAGCTGCAAACCCTGAGGGAAAGGGCATACATTATAAAGAAACCTACTAGGGGGAGGACAGCTTCTGATAACTTGCTTATTTGGGTCATAGCCAGTAACCTGCTTCTTCAGCATGGTCCAAATTAAAACCTGATGCCATGTGACACACTTGCTCCTCTTTATAACCCAGAACTCTAACTGGTAAATGAGCAGAGATGAGGATTTGGAGAGGAAGATACGATGAGCAGTTGGGAGATAACAGTTTAGTAATATCTTAACCTGGATCAAGATCGGCTGATAGTTTGTCAGACAGCAGCCCACTCCCTGCAATCTGCAGCACCAGCTATTCCTCATCCCTGGCTTGTCCTTCCACTCATTACCAGCAGATAAACACATTAGCTTGGTGTTTCTGCTCTAATTATCATGAGTGAAAAGGTAATATATTTAAATTATTGTCAGTCTTCATTTTAGTAATTCATAGAGATGAACTGCAAGCTCCTTGCAGAAGTATGTGTTTTGTGCAGGTTTACAGAGGTATCACAATGCAAATCTGCATTTACTTAACATGTTTAAAGTTTTATTTCCCACCTGCATTAGTGACTATTTTAAACCTTTCTTAAATTCTGGAGTAAAATGACATGTGAATTTACAGCAATATGAAAATATATATGGCTTTACAGTCAGACTGTAGGTATTGTTCAGCTAATGATCTTGCAATAGCGTTTGTCAATACAGAGAATTTCTCCTCCATGGAAGATTGCTACCCTGACTTTTCATTTTGTCCTGAATTGAAGGGAAAAGTTAATTTTTTTTGTTCCCCAAGAAGTAAGAATTCAAGTAATTATTATTTGAATGTTTCAAACAGCTCTTTTTCAAGTATTTAATCTCATAAAGTAAGGACTTTTGTTTGGAATAGCTTCAACTTTATTCATAACCTATTAAGTCCAAATTAAGCACACTGAATTTCCTCAAAGGATTGATTCTTTAAATTATTTTTTTAATAAAAGTAAGAAATAATATAATTTCTTGTAATTTCTTATAATGATATAATTTCTTATAATTTCGCATGTTATTATATTAGTTAATATATTCCTGTGGGAAAATATTCAATTTCACTGCATATTTTCTCTAATAAAAATATGCTGTTCAGAAAAATTTCAGTCAGCTCTAGATTCAGAATAATGTTGACTGTATGATGTGGGAATACAAGCCTTTCTTCTACAAATGAGTTCTGGACAGCATGGAAAGGCTCTTTTGTTGGTGTAGACCAGCAGTTTTCAATGGGATTTATTAAATGTCTTGGAACCTGCAGGGGATAGGTATGATTTTGTGGTGATTATAAATCCTTAGCTTCAAAGCTAAAGCCATATTGTTTGTACCTTCGCCTAATTTATGCTTGTAACAAACTCAGAAGCAAGGATAGTTATTGTTGGGTGAAAATTTTTGTAGTATTAACTGATTCAGATTTTCAATTGCTTGTATCTTTTTCTTTTTAATTTATAATAAATTCCCTTCAAATTCAATATGGAAGAAGACTGAACTTAACACGTTTCAGTTAAGCAACTAGTTTGGTTTCAAAGTGAGAAGGGACTTTGTTGAAATATTTTCCCAACATTTTTTCCAACTAGAAGTGCCAACTCTCACATTTAAAATAATACTTTTTAAAGAAATCTAAATTTCACTGAACGTTAGAAGTGGTTTAATAACCTGAAGCTAATTGAAATGTTTTCATTTAAAGCAGTTTTCTGTTTGGTGGGGGTTTTTTGTTTGGTTGGTTTGGCTTTTTTTTTTTATTTTATTTCTTTTTTTTTTTTCCCCTTTTTTTACAAGTGGCTTCATCTTACTTTGACAAAAAGAAATCCACCACAATGAATTGGTCTTTTAAAGCTGGATGCCCCAAGTACTGTGGCTGGAGACAGGCTGTTGGGCACAAAAAAGGCCACAGGAGCATGGGGGCAATGTTGGCAGCCCATCTCCAGGGAGGGTAGATGAGTGGGCCATAGAAAACACACAGTGAGAAAGTGCCAGGTATATAGACACAGGAGAGCAAAACTGATGGCCTCTGTGCAGGAACATCTCCTTCTCAAAAGCAGGAGAGCCAGGCAGGGAGCTGTATCACAAAAGGAGAAAATGTATCACAAAAGTAGTGAAGATGCTGCTTGGCCTGACTCTGCTCCTGACTCATCAAAGCCAGGATTCCTTTCTCCATTGGTCAGCTATGGCAGGTTTGTCACATGAGGCTCTTGTGTTTCTCAAGCCTCCCATTCTCTGTGATCTCCTCCCTTTACCAAAAGTCATGCATTATGTACCAGCTAGGGGAGGATGCAACCTTTCTAGTGGTATCCTTTATGTGTAACAACTCTTAAATGCATTCTTCTTGTGAGTTGTTTACTCTCCATCTGGATCTCCATCTGACTGTCTCCATCATTATGGGGACACAACAAAGGGCCGTTTAAAATCTGATGCAAGCCACATCACTCCATCACTCATGATGCTGATCTGAAGCATGATCTAACTGTGTAATGGAAATTTCCTATGAAAAGAGAAAACTATAGGAACCAGAATGATGCATGAATAGGGAAGCATGAACAGGAGTTGAGAGAAAGACCTGGGGCTGGTATCTCAGGGTACTCATAGTGGTGGTCATCACTGCAACAGAAAGAGCACAGAAGCCCATGACAGAGCTTTGTAAGTCACAGTCGTCTATCTCTTTGCCATTTCAGCACTCTGGGCTGACAGGAAACATGGTTGTCATTGTCCTTCAAAAGTTCTTTACATAACTCACTCTTAATGAGCATATTTATATAAAAAACCCTGTGCCTAACAAGTGAAATTATCCCTTTGTTACATCATTAGGTCTCTTCCCTTGATTAAATGTTGATGCTTACTGAGTATCAGTGAGAGCTTTCTATGGTTGACAGTTGGACTTGGTGATCTTAAAGGTCTTTTCCCACTTAAATGATTCTGTGATTGTGAAGCATAGTGATGGTGTTAGCTTTTTGGCATCAGTGTCTGTCTTCCGTCCTTCATCTCAGAAGTATTTGGAAAAAAAAAAATCACTGTGGTGGATTGACCATGGCTGGACATGTGGTGCCCAACAAAACCATTCCATCACTCCCTTACTCAGCTGAATAAGGGAGACAAAATATAAAAAAAGGTTCATGGGTCGAGATAAAGGACAGGGAGAGATCACTGTCCAATTACCATTAGAGGCAAAGCAGACTTGACTTTAGGGAAATTAATCAAATTTATTACCAATCAAAATCAGAGTAGGATAATAAGAAATGAAATGAAATCTTAAAGGCACCTTCCCCCCATCCCCCTTATTTTCATGTTCAGCTTCCCTCACAGTTTCTCTACCTCGTCCTCACCAGTGGTGCAGGGAGATATGGAGTGTGGTTACAGTCACTTCATCACGTTGTCTCTGCTGCTCCTTCCTCCTCCGCTTCCCCTGCTTCAGTGTAATGTCACTTGCATGACTGATAGTCCTGCACAAACTTCTCCAGGTCCTTCCCATGGGTTGCAGTTCTTCACAAACTGTTCTAGTGTGGACTCCTATCTCTCTCCACAGGGCCACCAGAGTGCCAGAAGTCTGCTCCAGCACAAGCTTCCCATGGGGTCACAGTCTCCTTTGGGCATCCACCTGCTCTGGCATGGGTCTCTTCCATGGGCTGCAGGTGGATCTCTGCTCCACTGTGGACCTCCTTGGGACAGCCTGCCTCACCATGGTCTGCACCACAGTCTGCAAGGGGAATCTCTGCTCTGGCACCTGGAGCACCTCCTCCCCCTCCCTCACTGAGTGTGGGGTCTGCAAAGCTGTTAGTCTCACCTATTTGCATCCCTCTCTGCAGGTGCTGCTCAGCAGCAGGGTTTTTTCCCCGCTTTCTTTAGTACATGATCCCAGAGGCACTGCCACTGTCACTGATGGGTTCAGTCTTGGCCAGTGGTGGGTCTGTCCTGATGCTGGCTGGAATTGGATCTATCAGACATAGAGGAAGCTTCTGGCACCTTCTCACAGCAAGCACCTCTGTAGCCCCTGCCACAACCAAAAAGCTTATCACACAAACCCAGTATAAGCTTATTACATACCAAATTGATTTTGACAAAAATGCTGTCCTTCAGAGTTAAAAATGCTATAACAGTTCATGTATCCTAAAACCTGCACTGAGGCAGAGAAATTCCCATCTTCAGTATTTGGAATAATTGTTCTGTGAATGATTCAGATCAATTACAGTTATAGTGAGACAGTCCATGAATAGTTCATAAAAAGCATGTCTGAAAAATCACTCTTCATATGCTTTACAGCTATCCATATTTTGGTCCTTTTAATTTTGAATTGCCTTCATATGTCTTTGAAGAAAGAAAATGACTGCTTTTAAAATAATACGAACCAGTGTATTTTCAAAACTTTAGCGGTAACAGACACATTCAAAACTTTCGTGGTGACACACTGTGCTTCTGATACCACTGTTTGCCAGGCAATAGATGAAAGTGAGTTCAGCAAAGCTAGAAAGTAAAACTCAAATACTAGCAAAGTCACTAGGACACAGGCTTATTAACTACAGCATGAGCTGAGTGCTCTGCTGAATTGGGATCTGTGGCATGAAAGCCTACACTGAACTTTTCACAGAAATACTGAAATTGTCCCAGACCCGCCCACACTGTCAGATCAAACATGGTACTGACAGTGTATCCTGCTGTCCCTGTATTGTTGCTCCGTCCAGGCACTCTAAGGTGCTTGGGTTCAGTGTTTCTAATGCCCTTGGTCCATGTAAGTGCATGTCCACTCCACATTGTTGGCACAGGGTAGGTGTGATACAGCTGAGTGCCTCCACAATGTTGTGTTGGGCTGACAGTATGTTCATCCCAGTTCAGTGGCCATTAGCCCAGTACCTGACCCAGAAATTCCCCACTCAAACCCATGGGGCACTAGATTCCCACAAAAACAAGAAGTGGCCAGTCCTGTGAGTCCTTCCCCCCAAGGGAGAAGCTGGTTCTAGGTGTTTGTCACAATCCCTGTGGCGAGCTAACGCATTAGCTCAAGAGCTTTCTGACTGTGAGACTTTGATCTACAGGATGCCAGTAAGTGTACTGAAAATGTGCAGGCCTTTGTGGCCTGGAGAGAGCTCACAACTGAAGCTAAACCCTCGCTGCGGTCAGGCATTGTACATACGTAAATTAATGATGAGAGCTTACAGTTTGACCAAAGTAAATTCTGCCAGCCTCATTCTTTATTACAAAGGCCATGTGAAAAGGCACGCTTTCAAGGCAAGGAACCTCCCTGGACTGAATTTTGCTGGTTCTCTTAGCAGATCTTTAAACAGAGCAGTGTCAACACCAATTTTATTCTGTCAGGCCATTGTGCCATGTAACTAATAGAGCAAAAGGTTCTTGCAATTGTACTGAGAAATTTCTCTCTATTTTGTTCATGAAGACAATATGTGCATCATCAGAAGTCTGAAAGTTAGTAAATATTAGGAGACAAGGAGACTTGCGAGCAGCTGTTGTTTGTGCAAATCCTCATAAAGGGATCATTTCTATTTTTATGCACCACACAGCTCCATTAAAAAGCAATCATCATTAATAACAATTATGTTTATTTTGTTAGCACTGAGACGTGAAGAGAGACCTCTCCTCTCCTGAGCCAGGCACCACACCAGCAGCATGCAGCCTGCTCTGCTCCAGAGTCTGGCTTTTGAGATGGGGCAGTTTGAGGGACGCCTTAGGCACATGCTCCAGGCTTGCTTTTGCTCTCAGCCAAGTACCTCTGAGGGGACACTTTGCCAAAATGCAGTGAGGCACCCAAAGGCAGGAGCTGCAGGGCAATAGTTGAAGACCCTGCCATCTGTTTGACCAGCAGTCCTGGCAGCTTTAGAGCCTACGGCTCATGCTCAACCACATGTGGTAGAGGTGTGGTTCCTAAGGACACTAAGGTTTCACACATGTCGCATGTAAAGCAACAGTCAGATGGAGAAGGGAAACTGTCAGTGCTGAGAGGGAGAAGGGTCATGTCTCTCCCTTCCCTTTCCTCCCTGGAAGTGGGCTGCTGGCAGCCCTGTTGGCATGTTGACCCAATAAACATGTGGCTCGCCAGGCTGCTTCCCAGCCAGCAGTCATAGGCCATGGTGGGGTGGTGGCGTATGCTTGGAGTTGCTGGTGAAGGGCCAAAAAGGATGTGGAGGATAACTAGGGGTATTACTGTGCAAGTGTCTAGGGAAGGGAACACTACAGGCTTGGGCTGATGAGGTCCTAGATGAACAGTGCCTTTCAAAAGAAGTTGGGACTGCATGGTCTCCAGGGTCTCTTCCAGCCCAGGGGCTCTGGACCAGATTCTCCAAAAGCTTGGCAGAAGGTAAATGCTCTAGAACACTGGAATGGAAACAAAACTTTGTGGTGAAGGGGTTGACAGAGGATGGTGTCATAGCTGCAGGGTGAAGGTAGGAGGTGATATACAAATTCATAAAGAGCCAGGCTTTGTTGGCTCTCAAAGTAGAGCAGCTTAAGAGGAGAAAATGAACATTCATTAATGTAATTAAGTACATGTCAACTTTTTGGTAAAAGGTGCTTAAAACCTAAAACTCAGGCAGTCTCACTCATATGTCCTTTTCTTCCATATCCCCCAGCTTCTGGGAAACATTTTTTCTTCTTTATCCCCCAATGTGCACATTTGTTTGTCATTATTTTTGCATACTTTATTAATTCACATTGTGAATTACAATTATGGCTGTTAATCCAAGGAATGTAAATGCAGAAAGTGGCTGTGTCTCATTTGATTTTTTTCTCTTAAGATACACCTATTGCAAATACTCTGAATTGGACCTTTTCATAGCTCTAAGATTCTTTCTTTAATGTATATTCTGAAACTGCACATATAGCAAGTTTTTGTTCTTGTCTATGCAAAGATCTGTTCCCATGGACTTTGAGGAACATTAACTTCTTGATTAATGTCTGTCAGTCTTTTAAAGAAAATTTACAGTTTTGCAGAATAGGTGTACTTGCTTTCATTGCCTAATGCTACTAACATCTTACTAATGATATTTGGTATTTAAATGGTGCATTAAGTTTATGCAAATTATTCATAGTCATATAATTCTCTAGAAACATCAGCAGACCTCACAGATGTTTAGATGAGTAATAAGAAATTAGTACAGGGCAGCAGTGTCAATAAAAGGCAGAGAAGATACACAAGCATGTGCTTAATCCTCAAACACAAGTGCTATTCTGCAATTAAAGCCGCCCCATCTGCAGTACCAGAAGAAATAACCATGGAATTTAGGGGGAAAAAAAGGTTCCTTTTCAACAGCAGGCTGTTGTGCATATTTCCAGCCTTTTTGCTCAGTTACTCAAATTTCCTTTTTCAATACCATGACATGTTGAGTTCTTGAGGTATAATGTGGATTTGGAACTAAATTTTCATTTTTAGGAACTTCTTATATATTAGCATCAGCTAATTTTTTTTGCTAGATGGCCATTACCTTATATACACACTTTTCAGGCTCTGAAACATAAAATTTAATTTCTAGGGAATAAAATAAACAGGGAACAATTAATTGTAGCTATGCACTACAGCAGAAAGAGTATGGGTTCAAATATCAAAACAGGGGCTTGGGTCTTTTCTTAGAATCAAACTTTAAGCCATAGCATTGAGAACTCTTGCTTGCAGACCCTCAGGGTGCACAGTTGATATCCAGAAGCTGCACTGATGGAGGACACCGAGGGGATTTATACCCTCATTTACCCAAAATGTCTTTGGTAGCTGAGTAGACCTCTCGTTTTGGCTCAGTACTCAACTCTGGAGTAATGCAGGCTGAAGCACTGGGGCTTTTTCTTGCAGTTTTGCTGTTGAATTGTGAGGGGCCAATCTCTTGTGTCTGATCATCTGCCTGGATCATCTGCACTGGAAGGCAGCCACAGTAAAATCCTCAGAGTTTGATTTAGTGAGCTCCAGTATAAACCTTGCTCCACTTTTACTGTTTGATTTATGCTGCAAAATGTTCTGTTTACTGTGATGGTTTAGTTTCTTCACAGTAGCCGGTAAGGGGCTGTGGTTTGGGTCTGTGCTGTAAATTAAGTTGATAATACAGATATGTTTTCATCACTTCTGAGCAGCACTCACACAGCATCAAGGCCTTTTCTGCTTCTCACCTCATGCCACCAGGCGTGTACAGGGAGTGGGAGAGGACACAGCTGGGGACAGCTGACCCCAGCTGACCCAAGGGATATTCCAGACCATACGGTGCCATGCTCAGCATGTAAAACTGGTGGAAGAAGGAGAAAGGGTGGGATATTTGCAGTGCTGGTGTTGGTCTTCAAAGTAATCATCACGTGTGATGCAGCCCTGCTTTCTGCGGAAGGCTGAACACTTTCCTGCCCATGGGAAGCAGTGAATGAATTCCTTGTTTTGTTTTGCTTGCATGTGTGGCTTTTGCTTTCCTATTTAACTGTCTTTGTCTCAACCCACAAATTCTCTCTCTTTTCTGATACTCTCCTACAACCCACCAGAGGTGAGGAAGTGAACATCTGTGTGAGGGTTAGTTGGTAGCTGGGGTTAAACCACGCTCTTGCATAACAGATGACATTTCCAATAACTTAAATCTAAGTATGTTTAGACAAATAAAGGATTTCTTGAATCCATTGCCAAACTTATGAAAGAAAACAACAACAACAGCAAGTTGTCTGGATGGAAAATAAATAGATTTTTATCTCTGATAAAACAAGCAGACCAACAAACAGGAACATTTTGAATCAATTCAAATGTTCAGTTTTTCTGCAGGTTAGTTGCAAAATGAGAAATGTGATTTTAAAGCCAACTAATAGATCTTTTTTCTGAAGGCATTGAAATAATTTTTTATTTTTTTTTTTTTTACTTTTTCAATATGAAACAATTCATTAAAATATCAAATATGTTGGTATTTTTATAATTCTGTCCTACTTAATTGGAGCACATTGCAAAACTCAGCTTTCAATTTTGTATTTCTGCCCACCATCTCCCCTTCTTATGACACAAAAATTAATTTTTCATCTAGGTTTGGTTAAAGAACTGAGAGAACAATATATTGTGCAGCATTATGTAAGAGGTCAAAGCACAACAGTAAACACCATGTAGGTGTTCCCTATCCTGCCACCTTTTGGGGCCTGCCCCAGCTCGTGTTACAGGCGTGGCTGCAGTGCCACGTTTGTGTCATTCGGTGGCAGAGAGGACAAGGCGAGATCTTCCCGCGGTGCTCTGACCCACGTGGGCTCCCAGGATTGCTCAACAGCCTGACATTATTGCTTTGCTGTTTGTATGTTACACTTGAGAGGCGGCGGGCGTTGGCCGAGTGGCGTAGGCCCCCGCCTGTGGAGCCGGCTCCTCCTCTGAGGACGCCGGTTCGAATCCTGGAGGAACTCGCTGTCACCATCCGAGCTGCTCGGCTGTGGCAAGATGAACCTCAGGAGTAAAGGGAGTGGGGCCAGTTCTGCGCACCCTGTGCCTCACTTAAAAAATCCATTGCGCAGGCTTATCCCAAGATCTTTGTTCGCGAAGTCCAGCCAACAAGAACAACAAGTTCCCTACCCAGTTCCAGCAAAATGCATGCAAAGAACAGTTGGATTTTACTGTATTCATGTTATTTTCCATGTCATCTCTTCTTGCACCCTGAAATGCAAGTCACTGTACACCATTGCCTGCCTACAGTCAACAAGTGGGAATCCAAATTGCTCTCAACTCAGCAAAACACATAATAAAGTGATAAAATAGAAGTGTTTAATCCACCAATTCCTTTTTTTTTTTTTTACTCAAGTAGACAGGACTAAAAAGGGATTTTCACACAACAAACTGAGCTGGATGGAATATATCACTTGTGAAACAGGATGTAAAGATTGTTATCTGTTCATGTGAAAGTAAGAGAAAAGAGACAGATGAAATACGTAAGTGTGGGAGTTGCAAAGCAAACCTTTACTTTTGTAGAAATACTAATAGAACTATGATAGGACTGAGGTTTCATTGCAAGCTTTCTTGTATTTAAGGACTCAACAATATTTTTTTAACATGCTCTCCATCAAGATTCATAGTGAATGAGGCAAGATTCCCAGCTACTGCTGGAGGGAGAAGTGACAAAGATCTGATGGTTTCTTGTCAATGCTTTAGAAACCAAAGGCTGAATGACAGGAATAGCCTTTCATCATCGATTCAGGAAAGAGCCTTTAGGGAAGATCTTCCTCATCTCACTTTTCTGGGACTCTGCTGATTTATGCCAGATGGGAAACAGGTCTTATGTTGTGTAAAGTCCTTGCAATAATCAGACAGCATTCAGCTGAAGAGGTTTGCAGCTGAACTCAGGAAAAAGGTGGCACAGATGTTGTTTTGTCATTTTTGTCCTGATGTTCTGGTCTTTCACCATGTTGAGTTTCTGGAGTTGTCTTCTTGAGCCACCATCAACAATTTCTATTTGCTTTACTACTAAGAGAATTATAAAGAAATAAAGAGAAAATGGTTTATCATTTGTCCTCTTTCCTCTGACACAAAGATGTCTAGTGAGGCATCTGAATTCAGATTAAAGTCTAGAAAGCCCACTGACTTTAGCAGGAGCTGTTTCTCCATGATATCCACCATCTAACGTTATCTGTCTGTCCAAATCTGGTAAGTTCTACATTATTATAGTGAATCTGACTACAGGAAAATGTAATTGTCCCTGATATCAAATGAAACTATACAGAATATAATGAAAAAAAGCCCACAGATGAAGGCATAAAAATACCGTATTTGTTTAATGTGGATGAGTACAGTCAGGTCCTTGGTAAACAGAAGGGTTTCATTGATTTCTGTGGAAGTGTTAAAATGAAGCATTTGAATGTATACAGCCAAGTCCAGGTTGATTCTTCATCATATTAATCCTAATTGAGATTTAACATACTTTCCTACCTAAAGTTCAACAGAAGATTGCTGGATTGAAATTTATGTAGAAATACAACTGTTCTGAGGCTCAGTAAGAAAACGCATAATGAAATAAGTACAGCTAAGGAAAAAGGTCAGAATGTCCATTTCTCATCATTTCCTAATACTTTGAGCTTCATATTAATCCTGAATAGGAAATGGTATTTTCTTCGAAAAATGGAAAGTTTTTGAAAATACTGATTCAAAAAAGTATAAAAAAGCATTTTAACATTTAAGAATGAAAAGTTTTCAAGTCAGTTTGTCACAGAAGGGTCAATTTCTTGTTCAAATGCTTCATGCTTCCACTCCATTCCGTAAGCTGTGTTTTCTTCCTGTGACAAGCCTCCTGCCACTCACTGCAGCTTTCCCATAAACCCCATAATACACCATGAAGTAAAGAAATTGGCCCCTGGGATATGTGAGGCATTTCAACTAGCTCTCTCAAAGGAAAATGACTCAGGAAAAACTTTTACAGAAACTGGGTATTGTATTTAAAGTTTATTTTGCCTAGAACTCCCAGATCAACAGAGTAACTGGAGCAGAGTAACAACTCTTCTCTGTACTTAATTTTAATGCCTTATAAGCCCCTAATTATGTGTGATGCCATCTGTAGTACAGAACCAGTCCAGTTCATATACAGTTTTTATATCTAGGAAAATATTTCCTCTCTTTGGATCATGTTTGGATCAATCTCTTACCCCAAGTGTGGACTTTCATGAAGCGCCCTGTATTGTTCTGCATAGGAAAAAAGTGCTTAAAACCAGTGAACATGGACCCCTTGAGTATAGCAGTCAGAAGTTCCTGGGGATGTTTCCTTGGATCTGTTTTTCCAGCCTCTTGGCAGCCCTTTCCATTTGGAAACTAATGCTGTGGGAATGGATATCTTGGGGGACAATGCTTAGTTTGGAAGCTCTTGTCCCTGGTTGTTTAAATGGGTAACTGACACTCTCCATGAAATCTTACCATACTCTAATCCACTATAGCTGTTCCCTGACTCAGAGATTATTGGAACAATATGTCAGAAAAAAAGTAATTACTGCCCCACACCTCGTCACACAGGATGGTTAATGATCACCGGAATTAGGAACCAGCCCAGCACCTTTCCAACTGCTAGCAAGAGAGATACAATAAATCTTTTACACGTGATAGTAAACAACTTTCATAATTTTAACAATTCTGTTCATTTTTATATATGTATTTTTTTGTATTTTTTTTTACATAGGCCAATTTTTTAGTTGTGAAATACAATGCAATCTTGAAAAACTTCCTTTGAGAAATAATTTAAGAAACTGTTTGGGCCTGACATCTTCTTTTTCCTTATCCAAGCCACCTACCCACAATTTCCTTAATAAATGATATCAAATTAACTAGCAGCAATGCAAACTTCTCCAATACCAATCTCTTCTTGACAAGTGCAACAAATGTCTTCTGAGTGAAGACTGAGCAAGAAACCAAGCACACCCTGTCCTCCAGTATTAGTAAACCCACAGGTTCCTCTCTCTGAGCTGTACCAAGGGCTCTCACAGCCACAGCACAGTGTTGAGACCAGCAGCTGAACAAGGCATGGCTCAACTGTCATGTGGCCCTGGAATTCAAATGAGGGAACCAGGGCAGCAGCCTAGAAAATGGTTAAAGGAAAAAAAAAAAAAAAAGAACCATCTGTTAAATGTAACCCAAGGTGTTTATTTTCAGTTTCATTAGTGGTGCTAAATATAGATTCTGGGGAACTGGAAATTGGCTGGTGGAGATACAGAATATTTATGTCTTGTGTGCAAGAACTGAACTACCTCTTTCCTCACATCTGTGCCTAGCACACAGTGTCCCCAATAAAAAACAGACAGGAATGGAAAGGAACATCCTTTATTTTTCCTGTCAGATGCAGGACCTTTCTGCTCAGATCTTAGCAATTGGTGTAACAAACAAATCCTAATGTGGCATTTATGTAGCTTGTTTTTCAAGTTCTTGCTTGTGATGGTGCTGAGAGCAGTGTGTGCCACTTACGCAGCCATTTCCACCGCAAAGTCTGATTTGGGTACATGCACAGACACCAGAAAGCTTGTACACACTGACACCTTTGGATGGGATAGGGAAGAGTGGAATGTTTGTCACAAGCCGTGGTACTGAAGAGGCATTCCAGACCCTCAGTATGAAACAGTCATTTTGATGAACTGCTCAGTAAGGCTGCTGGAACCAGAAGGCTCTGGAAGTGTCTATACTGACACCAAATGATGTCTTGGAAGCACTCCACATCAGTATGCAAAATGCTCTCTTTCCATGCACAGCTTACCCTGTTTTACAGGTGCACAGGCAGCAAGGCCACTCATGGCCGAGTTCCAGAGGGACTGAACTGAAAAACACCTCCTGAAGCACCAGAGCAGTGACATACAGACACTCCCAGAGATGACTTGAGTACTCTCCTCCTGTTGGCAGTGTGGGAAGAGCAGCCCTCAGGCTGAAAAATTATCTGATTAAGGAAGGTTCTGCTTGTCTTTTCCTTCCTTTAGTGTACATATGAAGCCTCTAGGAAGAACAGCAAGGAAATACTGAGTATTGCAATAGCAGTAGACAGCTGATACTCAACTTCACATTGCTGTAACAGCAAATCCAGCCACTGATGTGGAAGGGATGATATCCAGCCACACAAGATGTTTACTTGAATGCAACTCATTTTCTGGGGCTCAGTTCCCAATCAAATGCAACCATACTGGTAGGGTTGCTGAAAACCACATCATCAAGTAGTATTGAGCTTCCCCCTATGGTAAATGAGGGACAGAACTCCAGCAACATCTTTGGTTTAAGGCTGGTGCTAAGATCCCAAAAAGGCAATCATGTCAGGGAACATTTTAATTATATTGGCCAGGGTGAGAGAAACCTGATGTTTTCTATCCAACCTTTGCAATTATTTATATAACCTCTGGCGCTTCGCAAAATGAAGGGAAGATTATTTCTTGTGTTTGCAGAGTTTGTGCAGGGAGAGCCCCAGCTCTCTGTTTACCACTGAGTCACCAGCTTAGCATCAACTTGACCAACCCATGTAAGCTGTAGCCAGTTAATTCCACCTCGGCAGCAGCAGCAGCAGCTCCCTCTCATTGCCAGCTAACCTCTGGCACAGAATACTGCAAATGCTCTTGCCACATTGCAGATAGAAAGTTCCTGCTGGTTTATGACCAGTTCTTACTGTACCTGAAGCAGCTTATAGAGGTTTTTATATACTAATTGTCATCCAAATTGTCATGGTGGCTATCCATTTTAACTTTACACACTGGAGTGGATCATGAGCTGCAGGAGGTAGAAAAATAGGCTAAATCAGTTTGTGCTTTGAATGGATGGTTTGTATTTAACAGGAATGCAACCATACATTGTATCTAACTTAGTCTCCAAAATTTAGGCTCAGGTAACAGGGAAGTGTATCTAAAATACAGCTCTGCCTTTCTAAATATTCATCATCTTCATCCTCAATTCTCACAGTAGTTCACTTACTGTTCTCTTGGAACAGAGGCCAAGAGTTTAATTATCAAAGGATGCATGCCCTAGCTCGGGGTAGACTGAGGTTGGAACTCCCAAGGGATGGCATACAGCTGCTCAGCGCCCATTAATTTCACTGACAGTTATGACAATTAGTGCAATTAGGAATTGCAAGGTAGAGGAGATTCTCAAGCTGACAATTTTATACAGGAATCCAGGGAGGCTGATTTTAATCTTCCTGAATGTAGGTTTTGCTGCAGAACAGAATACTGGGAGCAGATGCTGCCCCAGAGAGCTCAGATACTTTTCTTGGAAGAAACCCTATGCCTCTGTGAAATAGTTAGCAGGGATCTGATTCGTCTCTCATTTCTGTAAACATCCTAGTGTTTACAGCAGTATCACAATGTTAAGTATTACTGTACCAAATCCAGATGACCCAGCTCATGAAAAACTTAATGAAATCAACAGGAATTCTGTGGTAAGGCAAGCTGCAGCTTGCTCTTGATGGATGTAACCAGAGCCAAGGTTTGCTCTGTTTCACTGGCAGGAACACAAATAAACGTCCATAAAGCTCCAGATTTACAGGAGACTGACTGGCAACAAAATATGTCCACGGATACTGAAACATACCCAAAGGAACAATTTGATTAAACATCTCATTGGAAATATCCAGTAGCACACCTTAACTTTTGACCTTTCCCTTCAACTGTGACTTCTGTTTAGCTTTTAACTGTCACAAGTCCAAATTTTCTCTTTTCCTTTGCTATATGAATGTCTAACAGCTTTTGTCCTATTAACACGCCAGTATCCTTATTTTGGATACCATGAACAGCTAAGCGAGGGAAAACTAGATGTACATTAATTTCTTATTTTGTGCGCATGTGTGTTAGAAAGAAAAAGTTGCTCCCCTCAGGCAATACCCATTTCCCTTACTCCAGTTCTACTTCACACACCCGTGTTCCCCACCTCACTGGATGAGATTACAGGTCCTAGTCATCACCAGCATGCACTCACAGTTCCTTAAGCCAGGGGCTCACTGCAGTGGGTTGTGGTACCAACACAGGGAGCATCCTTTGCACTATCAGCCAGGAGGGAGGCAGAAGCCAGGTTTTGACTCTGCCTTCAGTCATATGCTTATGGGCACTACATCCTCACCTGCCCAAAGCCTGGCTGGCAAGGCTGCCAAAGCTACAGAGCTTCTGACTCTTTCAAAGTGAAACCTCAGTATGAAATGGATGTTTCCAGGGTGATTCCATTGAAACCCTACCTTTCCTTTTTCACCACATACATTATTTTGCAGTATTAAAAGAGACTTCTGTCCAGCAAGGTGTAAGTGTACTTTGTTAGTGTGAGTGCTGGTACAGGTGATGTCATAGGGTAGTGTCATCATAACACATCTTAATGAAAGCACGCATGTGACTCACAACAGCTATTTTCCTTCTGATTGAACAAGATCCCCACTGTAGACTTTCTGTGCAGTAACTGGATCCCCAAAAGCCTTAGTGCCTTCCTCTCACATACTTAGCACTTTGCTATTTGTTTGTTCCAGAGTTTAATAGATCTATAAAAGCCTTGATCAACGTGTGAAGCATTTTTAATTGGTGTGCTGCCTTTTTGATAGGAAAACTTCATCTCCTGCTTATTTACACAGATATTTCAGCATAGCAGGTCATAAAATGCTTTGGCTTGTTAATAGTTGTGGTGTTTTTCCCACCACAGACTTTCTTACACATTATTCTGGAATTGACATCTCTTGAGGAAGACTGCCTGACTGCTCGGTGCAGGATGGCTGTTGAAAGCTGTCAGCTGAGCATGGGGGACATGGAAGACAGTCTTGCTCTGCCTGCACACAACACTTGGTAGCAGAGAGCTACCCAGCAAGTCACAAGAGCCTTTGTGGAGCTGCATCAATATACAATAAATACCACAGTAAGAGCAGGAACAGGATCCTGTTGTGTGCCAGTGGGCACCGTGCACGACAGCTTGTGCTGAATGGCTCCAGCACTTGTCGTGCCAACAGCTCCGTGTGAGGCAGCATCCCAAGGCAAGCAGTGCTGGCTCCTGTAGGCTCAGGTGGGTGAGCCTGGCCCGCTCCTTGGCACGGGGGAGGCTGGGGCTCCACCTCCACTCTGCGACCATCTGGCTATGGACAAGTCCCCTTCATCACCCTCATGTCCTTTGCAGCTTCTGTGCGTTTTGGTTGCAGGTTATCGCTCCCTGTGTAAGTGGTCCACAGACCATTTAGCTCAACAGAAAATCTCCCAGTTTGGATATGAACTTTGGATTATAACCAAAACATTTGTACAGTGCCCAGAAAAGCTAAGGCCCTGCTAGAGCGCTGACTTAAAGCTCAGTTGAAATACCTTCTTTTCAATATTTCTAATGTTTTACCATGAAGTTTGGTATTATGAAAGGTATTAGCTATTTTTTTTATTTAGGTTCTATCTAGGTATAACTAAGTGCACATTTTTTAAATATTTTATTAAATTTTGAGTATGTTAAAAGGAATTATAAATAGTAACACACGAACTGCAATACATCAGTGGGCCAAAGAGGTCTCCTAATTATACCACACTCTTAAAAATAGTTTGTGTATATTGGGATTGACCAGGACTGACTTACAGTTCTAGGAAGGAAAATATGATACAACTGATCCAACAGATAACTTTATCGAGGAGATGTCACAGGCCCAGTCTCCATGGAGCAGGAGACTGTGGTGAAGAACTGCTGTAAGGAAGTGTGAGCTGTTTCCAGAAATCAGCAGTTTTGGAGCTGGGTGCAACCAATCACACTGGAAAGAATAACTATGGACCTCTGGGCTTCTACACATACTGCAATTGTAGTTTTGAATAACAATTATTTACACACACAGAGCATTCCTATTAATGGATACTATTTAACAGGTATATCTATCAGACAATTCAGTTACATACTGAGGAATTGGAACACAAATGATTAAGCACTGTCCCTCAGAAGAGGCACCAGCTGTTTTTGCACAAATGAGAAAGATGGAAAGAAAAGGTTATTTAATGAATGTTACATCAGTTGTAATATTTCAGTATCAGGATAATTTAAGACAAAAAATTGTGTTTACAAAGGCTTGGAAATAGCTGCAAATCTCAAGAGACATGATGAAGTAAGTCTGACAGCAAACTCTGAGTGCAAAAGAAAGGCTATTGATGGGAATATTGTTTCTCAGAGATCAAAGGAACATAAGTTGTAGATTTAGTCATACTTAATAATTTTAAAATAAAAATTTTCACTACTTTCTAAATAAATTATTTAATTGAAATTACATTATCTGTATAATGCAAGGAAACGGCAGGTAATCAAAATACTCGTTTCTTAGCTTACCACGAATTTCAGATTTAGAACACAATTGAAAACTGCTCTTCTTTCTTTTGCGGGCTGCTTTTAAGAAGTCATTAACTTGCTGTTGCAAAAGCTGATTAGTTTCACTCTTCTATTACTAAAACAACTAAATTGTCTTGTTTCCACACTGAAATCTAGAATTAAACTACATCAAATTGCTTGCAAATGCCTGACAAAGTATTTGTTAATATGCATTTATACAAAAGAAAACATTTTCTATAAAAAGGTGTGTAATTTATAGACTTAAGTCCAGGGTTGTGTCTTCAGGTTTTAAAATCTCTCCACAGAATCAAGTGTCTCAGAATATGATCAAATGATGTCCTGTGCCAAGAATAGGATTCCTAAAGTGTGGCATCAGTGCAGATCAACATTACTCAGAAAACCTTTTCTATCTATTTTAGAATCAATTCCCCCAGAGTTGGGCTGAATACCCCTCTCTACTGTTCCCCAGCTCGCACATGTCTCCTGTGTCACAGCACTAGCAGAAGTAGAACCTCCCTCACTTCGTCTACCCTTTTGGTGCTTCCCGTCCTTCAATTCTATTTTAGAGGCTTTAAACAAGAGCTCTAAATGATTCAGGGGTACCCACCTTTGTTAAGAACAAGCAACAAAAAATACACACTCCAAAGGGAAAACAGAAAAACCCTAAGGAACAGTGATAGTTTGCTGATGAAGGAAGCGTAAGTTAAGGATTGTGGAAACTCTATAGAAAATCTATGCTTATGAGATGCTCACAGATAATGGTACACAAAAGGAGAGATTCCTCAGGCAAGACTCCTCAGTGCTCTGTTTCCCTGCACAAAGGAACTGGGCTGGGCTTACTGCCTTTCATCCCTACTGCAGATGTGGGTGCTCATTTGCCAAGTGGCAAGTACAAAGTCCACTACCTTGCCCTTTCAGAGACACTTGTTCCATTATAGCAGATGTCATTAATTACCTTTCCTTTATTAAGTAAAACTTGCCTGTTTGGTTCAGGGAGGTCAATCTATAAATGTTTATCTTAAAAGTTTGAACTGTCTGTCATCCTTCATGAATCCGCAGCATATATTTGGCTAGAGAGTCCTGTGACTTAGGTACACGTTAAAGTATGTATCGCAGGGGACAAAACTTTTCAATATTCCCATTTGTTCAACCACTGCAAAGCTCTGGATGCTTATATCCCAACGATCAGTAGGAAAGTGACCAATATCTCAAATCAGGAACACAAAAATGTGCCACTGCATTTAGATGAACATTAAGCTCCAATGAATAGGCTATACTTACAATCTTTCACCCTTTGTTTATTCATTGTTCCTATCAGTGACTCATTTCCTCACACAAAAAAAAATCAGCAGAAGGGCACTAAAGAGGAACATTTCACAACTATTCCTCCTTTTTCTCCCCCACAATGTCCTCCCATCTCCTCCAGCTCCATCTAGCGCAGATTCTACCTCCACTGCAGCATGTGCAACAGCAGCAGATATGAATGGATCACTGGGACTTGGAGATATTCCCTCCATCTCTTTTCTGGCTGGTGGTGAAATGTTCTGAGCTTTCTATCTCGGTTACAAAAATTGTAGGATATAATCAGCTGCTTTCAAGACCTAACAATGGCAGCAGCAGTTAGCATTAACTGTAATCATTTGCACAACTCCTACATTGCTTTACTAAGATTTTGTAGAAGCCTGAAAGAGAAACAACATATGTATATGTCTTTCAATAGTAACTTTTCCAGGAAGTGAGGTTAGACTAACAAGTCTGTAGTTCCCTGAGTCTTAGCTCATGTCCTTCTTGTAAACTGGAACAACATTAGCTAGCTTCTGGTCAGCAGAGGCCTTCCCAGACCTCTGATAGATGATTGAAAGGGGTTCTTCCATAAGATACATCAGCTCCTTCAGAATGCAGGGATGAATTCCATCAGGCCCCATAGACTTGTGAACATTCAGCTAATACAGCTGGTCCCTTGAAGTTTCAGGATCCATAAAGTAAAGTAACTATTCCCACACTTCTGGTCCTCTGTTCCAGGGGACTCCAAGAGTGCCAGCGCAAAACACCATCAGGGTAACAAGAAAGGCAGTCTAGATTTTCTTCCTTAGCCAAATGACATAGTCAAGAAAAAGTCTGACAATGATAACCTGTTTTAGCACAAAGACAGGACAATTCACAGCAATACAGCATGAACCCTACTAGCTTACTAGCCCCTCTAAGTAGGATAGAAGGAAAAGCAGCATAGGAATCTCTACAACTATCTAGGCCAGGCTACACCAATAATTTACAGTTTGAGACACCCTGTAAAAAGTCAGACCTTATACTTGATAGAATTTGGAAAGGTAGTTTCTATCTGATGTGAAGGTTGCTATCAAACCAAGAGATGTTACATCATGGAAACACTAACACTTGTTCCTAAACTGATTAAATTTGGTATGTGTCCAGTTGAATAAACAGGGCTAGGCACTTGCCTGTGTTAGCTCTATAAATACACAAAACAAAGGAACTTGGAAGGTAAGCCCTGAAAGGCTGACATCTCATACGCAGAAGTAAATCAAGACAGAGGTTTACAGGTATCTCACCATCCAACTGTTTAAGGAGAGCTATTCTAGTACTTGGAAACCCTATGTCATGTAGTTGCACCTCAGATGACTTAATTCGTTAACTACACTTGAAATTTATGAGTTCAATTAACCATCCTCTTTACACAGTGTAGGACTGTAGAATACACGGAGTGACTGCTTGGGACTTGAATACAATACTGCAGTGAATCAGTAGGACCTATTCCTTCCTCCTCCTTGAAAGAGGACAGTGGATGCACCATGATTTGTGACAGTGGTTCGGGTGCACTTTATGAATCCCAAAACCATAGACTTGGCTAGTGAAAACTTGTAAGGTCACTGATTACTCTGTAATTAGATTACCATGCCTTTTTTATATATCAGATGCATAACATAAAACCAGAAATAGAGAAGTTAATAGACTAAAATTCAACATCTGCTTTCACAGTGGGGAATAAAAGGGGTAAAAGAAACTATTACAGGTACAAAAAATAATTTATTCCAGGCTAAAATTCCCTTTAACCTCTGACACATTTCCTGTGATACAGTAAGCTATTTTTACTGTAACCATTTTATGGATTAGGACTGTTTTACTCTACTACCACTGACTAAGTAACAAACTGAGCAAGCTGGGGGTGGGTGGAGGGTGGGATGAGATGACTGACACAGAAAAAAGGAAACACAGAGAGAGAGGGAGAGGTAGGTGTGTCTTGAACCTTATTTTTTCTCCATTCTGAAGTTCCTTTACTCTACATTTATAGCATATAATCTTGTAAAGACCTCACTTGTTTCAGGCAACCAAAAAAGGAAGAAAATGCACAAGCACAGTGGCTTTGTAAGTAACCTTTCAGCCTACAGAAAAGCTTGTAATACACACTTCAAGCACTAAATCTTTAGATTAAGCTTCAGAAACAGGCTTCATTTACATCTAGAAAAAACCCTAGATTTATATGTTTTCTTTTAGAAACTAATTTAGTTGCTTACCTTGGCAAAGCAACAAATTTCAATGTTACTTTTTTCTTACACTGGTCACTACAAGATTGACCAATACGGACCTTTTTTCCTTCCAATTTAACTGAAGCACATTTCTAACTGAACAAATAATTCTGTGACTCCTGAAAAGGGTAACACAGTCATCCCTGCAAAAAGGGATGGAAAGAGGACAGCATGGCTTGTGTGAGAAAAGACAGTGGTAGAGAGCTGTTAACTGGTCTTCAGCTATTAATCCAGACAGAATCTTACAGTAGAATGTATGCCTAATTATGGTTTTAACCAGAAACAACTATGCATTTTTTTCATTTCTGCAGGATCCCACTCACAGACAACTCTAATGCATTCCCAGACACTGGCAGACATGTGGTTTGGAAGGCCCGTCTCACATAAAGCATCATCAACTCCTAAGTCCATTCCTTAGTATGCAACTTGAATATGCAAGAGAAGACTGAGGTAAATACTCTTTTGTACTATCTGACCTGCATGAAAACTGTGGTGTACCCTGGACTTTCATTAGTATGCTAAAAAGCTACCCAACAGGTTAAGATGAAAACCTCTTCCTGGCGTAGCCTGATTTAGAAAACAAGGAGGATCTTAACTTACAAATTCGTTTAAAGATCCACAGTGAAACTCACAGAACTCAATTTAACACCGTAAGTTTAACACCTTAGTTTCCAACATGATCACATTGTGTGGCTCAAGGAAGTTTACTGTTTGCATCAAGCTTTTACAGACACCAAAATGACAGCTCTGTTTTGCAAGGCATCAAACTTTATATACAGGAACAAAACCTGTCCCAAAACCTTCACCAACTACAGTAAAAAAATCCTTCAACATTATTTGTCATAGAACTGAAAGAGATGAAAGGTCAACATAGGTCTTTCTAATCAGCTGAAGCCTCATTTTTAAAGGGACCGACTTCATTGGATAAACACTACCGGCATTTCAGATCATATTTACATGTTTTAGCAGAACACAGGAGAATCTGGTACGTGACTCTTGGGTATGTCCACACAAATGTTATTTAAGCACTGCAGTCAGTATTTACTAATTTCTGTCTTCTGTGGAAAATGCCATTTCTACGAGTATGTTGGAAGTATTACAACAGGGTAAACTTTGTTTTCACCTAAGGTACTGTCTTTAAAAAGAGTGTTCTAATAGTAAAAGCATGACAGCACCAGGAAATCAAGCTTGCTGTGCTTTGACAAGGGAAAAGCACTGCAGATGTACAAGTTGCATTCTTACTAGGAAAACAAAAAAAGAATTCATCTCATGAGAAGTCTTGTAAGAAGTCTGGAAGAAAAACCTTTGTCAAAGAAACTAAATGTTGGAAAGAATGGCAAAAAGCATTTAGTCTCTGTATTTAGTGTTAGGTGAAACTTGAAGAATCCATTTTACTACTGACACTGGCTGTATGCTCCAACAGTTCAACCTTTCAATTTCTAGAGATGCTTTAACATGACTTGTGTACACATTTTAATGTAATACTTCCAGAGCTCTAGGTCCTGTTTTTCCAGAGCAGTCAGGAGAGCATGTAAAAAGAGATCTCTGGCATTCCATACTGTTAAATGAGTATTAAAACACCAGGTAAGTCAGGACTTAAGACTCATGCAGTACTTGATGAGAAGCTATGCTTTTGGTTAGGAATTCAAAAGCCACATGTTTGTAAATAAACAATGAAACCATCATCTTTATATAAATAAGCCAAAAACTTAAAAGTGCTTGGGAAGCCTCTAATACTAGATACTTTTCAGTTTGTCTCTCTTTCTTCACATTCACTTAGAACTATTCTGCCCACATCTACTTGATTAAAATGGGAGCTGTGAATATCAACACTGTGCTTCCACAGTTCTTAACACAGATATATAATTTCAGAGTGAACAGCAGCTTCTTGTGCAAACACACTGTCATACAATATCAAAATTATCTGAAGGCGATGAGGAAACAGTAATGTTGTTGCCCTCAGAGTTCCTGGAGTGTGTGTACAGCACGATCTCTGGTACACCATAATATAATTCAGGCTGGAAGAGATCCATGGAGGTAATCTGGTCCAACACACCACTCACAGCAGGACCAACTTCGAAGGTGGATCAGGTTGCTTAGGGTTATTTGAGTTCCCAGTATGTTCAAGGATGTAGATGTCACAGTTTTTGTGTACACTTTTTGATCAATCTCATCTAAAGAAAAGTCTATCTATTCTATTTCCCTTGTTGCAAATTTTAATCTGCAAAAAATCAATAACCTCCAAAACAAAATGTACATATAGAATCATAGACTGGTTTGGCATGGAAGGGACCTTAAAGATGACCTAGTTCCAACCCCCCTGCCATAGGCAGGGACACTTTCCACTAGACAAGATGCCATCTAACCTGGCCTTGAACACTTCCAAGGATGGAGAGTCCACCATCTCTCTCAGCAGCCTGTTCCAGTGCCCCACTACCCGTATAGTAAAGAATTTCTTCCTAATATTCAGTATAAACCTATCCTCCTTCAGCTTATGGCCATTCCCCCTTGTCCTATCACTACATGTTCTTGTCAGAAGTCCCTCTGAAGCTCTTGTAGGCCTCCTTTAGATATTGGAAGGCTGCTCTAAAGTCACCCTAGAGCCTCCTCTTCTCCAGGCTGAACAATCACAACTCTTTCAGCCTGCCTTCTCAAGAGAGGTGCTCCAGACATGTGATCAGTTTAGCACCCTCCTCTGAACTTGCTCCAACAGGCTCATGTCCTTCCCGTGCTGAGGGTCACAGAACGGGATGCAGCACTCCAGGTGTGGTCTCCTAAGAGCAGAGCAGAGGGACAGAATCACTTCCCTCAACCTGCTGGCCACATTGCTTGTGATGCAGCCCAGGATATGGTTGGTTTGCTGGGCTCAGCCAACTAAGACTAATACATTACAAATGTCAGAAATAGGTACATTGTCTGCTAAGTTACTCAAACAGTCCCTAGAAAAAAGTATGCATTAGTCCAGAGGGACAGCAGAATATGAATAGCAAAAAAATCACTTCTTGAACAGTATTATTCTTGCAAATTCTTTTTTTTCTTTTTTTCTTGCAGAAAACTTGTCTGTCATATGGAGAGACTTAATACCTGACTGGTGTAATTCAAATGTTGTATGACTGAAAACAGAACTCAAGGCATTCAATAACTATATCACGAATCTATTTAGCTAACATGATTAGAGTAAAAATTCTATGATCAGATTTCTTAAAGGACTAATTTTAATTTCCACCTCAAGTAAGATTTTTAAAATACACAAAATACACTACCCACAGAAATAGCAAATAGTGTAATTTGAGGGAAGTAGCCTGCTGCTTATGCATACATTTGTCCATTCTCTAAACACAAGCTTGTGTTTAACATCAACTGCACAACTGAACATGCTTCTGCAACACCTTCAGAAATGTTACATAAATGCACATCCATAACCTCTGTCAAAAGGATTAAAATTTGTCTGGCCAACTTTTAGCAGTCTAAAAGTCAGCCAGGATTTGTTTTCCAAACAATCTACTGTCAATACATGTGGGTTAGAGTGATCCCGCATATCTAAGGATGAAGCTTCACAAAAGTTCCCTTTCTCTCCACTGTTTATCTAACTTACACCAGGCACCTAAAAATTAGACTGCCCACCTTAATTTAATCTACTTTGTGTATTTAGATTGCTGCATCTCTAAGGAGGAGAACTAGACAAAAGGATCAGGCTGAGAAAATGCACACAAGCACCAAACGATAAGGAAGTCATGACCTGCTTAACCAATTAATTTTTTGCCTTTTTTTCTTTCTTTTTTTTTTTTTTTTAAACAGAGCACTAAATTAGTCATGGCTTCAAATGAAAACATGTACAGCAAGTTCAAGTCTGTAACTGATCACCAGACCAACACACATACAAAAAGCATAATTTAATTATCATCTTTTTGCAGTGAGTAAGCATTAACAATGAAATATTTAACTGTCACAAGTCTTTATTAATATCTAAAAGCCTAATACAAATATCCAAATTATTACTAAAGATTAGTAATTTGAAGTGTTAACAATAAGACATTTAGTAACTCTGCATTAAATCTAACAAGCCCTTTCTAGAAGAATATTAATTTACAGTCATTCTAACAATTCTTTGTACAGTAAAAAAATTAGATTTGTATTTTTTCTGCTTCACTCTCCCACCCAACCACCCACATAGGTTTGCTCTCAGACTGAGCTACTAGACAATGAAATCTGATGGTAAAAATCCTCTCAATCAAGGGTCCAAGATCTCAGCTTTAGCATCCAGCTCAAATGCTCTTTGGGAATAAAATCCATATTTCTGTATAATGTGCAACGTGCAACTTTTGTCCAGTGCCATCAGAAGTGTGTGCTGCTGTGAACTTCACCAAAGAATAAAATAGTAACAATTAAGACTTTTCAATTTCCAATCATTCTGTGACAAGTCTTAGATGGTGTTTAAAGGAATGACAAATCAAGTGAATTATATCCTGGTGCTTATTAGGTCAAGTACTTTACAATTTCATTAGGCCAACCCAATGCTTTTACTCAAGTTCTTCAGTTTCCTCTGTAAAAAGGTCAGCCAAATCTGCCACTGTCAACACGGAGGCTTCTGACTGTTTCATGGAAGAGGTCGTGTGGCTGTGGGAGAAAATTGCATGCAGGCATCAGAGAAAGGATCAGCGTAAGTAACAAGCTGTATGCACTGGAGACAGACCACACAGCTCAGAGCCAGTAACTGCTTAGCTTTGAAGATCAGCAGGAAAACCACACACACTGATCACCTACTGCTCTTGCACATTCTAAGATACAAAGTCAACCTACTGTGCCTAACAGTGGTCAACACCAGACACTGCAGCAGAACATGGAATAATCCACTTTGCCCTTTTTAACATTTAAGGGATTGGCTTCAGCTTCCAAGCATAATGTTTAATATTACTTTCAAAATGTCAGCCCTCACAGGATCATTCAACCACTGTACATTTATCCAAATTTTATATGCAAAAGTAGTGCTACTTCACAAATATGGAAACTGAGTAAATCATTCTTTCAAAGCTAAAATGGACTGCAAAACCAACCAGAGTGACATAGCACTGTCAGACCAAGCTGATAGAACTCAAAAATAATGAAAGGAGGAATCCATGTCCTACAACACAGGTTGCAACAACTGCCATTGCTCCAGTAGCAGGCTTAGTATTACTCCATCAATTGCAATGGTTTGACACTAACAGAAATAGGTAAACCAAAAAGACAAATCATATCATAACACATAATTAATTAATTGAGCTGTTAGGAAATGAAATGCACAAAACATAGCCAAAATATTTTCCAGAGAATTAAAATACCTTAAGCTTCAACTTACTGGAATCAAGTCTTAAAACTTTTTAAGTTAAGACTGCCAATCAAAGCATTTTGAAGAAGAGCAGTTGAAGTTTATATCTAATGATATGCATGCCTAACTATAATAAAAGTATGGTTGAGAACCACCTTTACATTTTCAGTGCAATAATATTTTTAAAAAAATTCAACACGTACCTTCTATCTACAGTTTTCAGCATAGTCTGCATTCTCTCTTCTATTGTTGCTTTTATCAGGAATCTATGAACAATGGTGGCTCTGAGCGTTATTTAAAAAAGAAAACAAGACCATAAGTGAACAGAAGTTATACTGTTACTGACAAAGTTCGTGACCATATTTTTGCCTCACACTAATTCTTGTAAGAGTGTTGAAAAAACGTCTCTATATTTTAAGAAAGAAATCTCACAAGGTGATTAACAACTTCCACTGACATTTCAGCGTGCTTAGTGCCTCCCTGAGCACACACTCACTTGGCTGTTCACATACTAAATGAATATAAGCTGTATTAGGTAAAGTTCTAATGCAGATATTGGGGAAAGTTCTGCTTTCTGCATCTCTACTATAAACAAACATTCCTCAAGAGCCTAAAGAAATGATTTTGGCCCACTGGTTACATACAATGTTCATACCGTACTGTCACAAGTTGTTCCAAGAGACAATCAAAGCCAATTCCCAGAGTTTTACTAATATTACTTTTAAAGATGGCAAAATATTATAGGGGTTTTTTTTTAAAGTCAGTAATTGTAGTCAGTAAACATGGAATTGTAAAGTGTTAAAATATAAAGCCAAGAATGTCCACAAACATAACACAAAATGAAAACTCAATTTATGAAATAAAATTTCAAAAAGAAAGCAGTAATAAAAAAAGTATGCCAGAAAAAAGCGAGGGAAATTGAAAAGAGTCCGCTCCAAAGATAAAAATGAAAAATCACTCCAGGTTCCCGAATATAAACATTTTTCAAGATAAGAACCTTTTAAAGTGCTTAGATGGTTTTCAGATCTTAAGATGAAACTTTGGCAGGCAACATTTTACAGAAGAATGCAGGGAGAATACTTTGTGATTCATAGGCAAGGTCTATCCCAATAAAAGAGAAGTAAGTAAGAACTCAGCTGAAGTGGAAATAATTGCATCAGTGACACTAAACAGAAATATTCCCTTATGCTCACCGTACTTGAAACACAACCCTCTTTCAAATACGCAATGTTGGAGTCTCAATTCTTAAGAAGTACAGTACCTTCTTGCAGTTTTTATTGCAAGGCTTTTGCAAGACCTTTCATGCCAGCATCAAGTAAAATTACAATCCAGGCTGCTGCAATCAGTCTTTCCTATGCTCTCACAATTAATTAAAAATCTCTATCAATATACACAACTATCCACCTATTCATAAACATTATTTCACATACAAGCTCTTTCATTTCTCCTCTTTTTGCCCTCATTTCCAGAACACAAATCCCACTATTATTCTAGAATATTATTCTAGCATTGACTCCAGCTATTTTTCTTCTTCAAGTACCGGGTTTAGAATTATTTATTTTTTTTCAAATTACAAGAAACCTAAGGAAAAACATATACATCTTATATGCTGCGGACAAACTTTCCAAACCCCTTGTTAAGTGTTCATTACTACATCTGTAAAATCAACAATACTGAAACAAACGAGATAGGCAAACTCATTCATGTCTTCAAAAAGATCTAGATGGGGGTGAGGGCAAAACTGTGATTCAAAAACTAATCAGTTTTGAAGAGAGTGTGCTGTAACTTTATTTTTGGAAAAATCCCAAATAAACAAACCCCCAAAACAAGCAAACAAAAAACTCCCAACCATTTTCGTGGCTCCTAATCTGGAGCAGAGAATGACCAGTCAGAAGGAGCCTCTCAAGGAAACTCAGAAAGGCCATGGCTGAACTTACCCTCATATAACATAAATGATGAGTTGCTAGGACCTGCAAAGCTAAGACATTTCTGGACACACTTGCAAGCAAAACTTCAAAGTTAAAAACTAAGGCATCAATGGCACACAAAATAGGACACCAGTCAAACAAGGTTTTTCAGAATTTTAGACTTGAGAGTCTGCATTCTTCCTAAATGCCCAAATGCAATTTGCTTCTGTATCTTATGTAGCACAAAACAACTCCCTAAAATACACATTGTGAATTTTCAGCAAACTATTTTTTTTTATTTTAATCTTTCCATCCCTTATACCATCATGTTTAAATGTGAATTTAACTTTAACATCTTTAACTGTGAATATCCTCATCTCCAAGACTGCAAAGTTCAATGCACTAGATTTATTCTGATTATCCATATGCAGATCTATTCTGGACCATATCGAAACCATTCAACATCATTTAAAATCTTACTTTGTTTGGCCAATACGATGTACTCTGCCAATAGCCTGTAGCTCATGTGCTGGATTCAGGATGGGTTCCACAAGCAGAACGTGAGTTGCTTCGATGATGTTTAGTCCATTGGAACCAGTGTGAAGAGGCAGCAACAAAATATTGATGTTGGGATCATATTTAAATGCAGAAAGATTTTCCTAAAAGGAAACATCACAGCAGTGGGACAAAAGTTCCACAATGAAGAGTGTGGAGGATGTGACTATATTTTCAATTCTAATAACTGAATTATATTATTATAATTCAAATTATAGCAGCTAATACAGGCTCCAGAGAGACAATCTTGCAGGCCTTGATCCAAGACCTGTCATCGCAGAACAGATACTTGACACATATCAGGAAAGCATGAACTTCTTGCAACACTGACCAGGGTGTCTCATCCTTAACAGCCCAGCCAATGCTTTTTTCTCAAAAGTGAATGTACTGTTTAGCTCTAAAGGCATTAAATCAGGGCTTTTTGTGAGCATGATTTTTAGAATTAATGAGTTAAGAGATCAAAGCTTCTGCCAAATAAATTTGCTGCTCTTTTAGTTTCTCAAATGAAGCAATGAAGTAAAAGGATCAAATTAACTTTTATGAACTATGATTTCCCCACTGAAAATAATTTAAGAAAAATATCCTTTATGTACCTGAAATTTATTAATTCCATTGATCTGAGAAAAAATCATGTTGTTGTCATACAAAGCTTTTGAAATTATATCCAATACATCTTGCCACTGTAAAAAAATTAAAAAAACACACAACACAATAAAAGTAACTCAACACTACAAACAGCAATGACAACTAAAAAACACTAACGTCTCTAAGAAAGAGTAGATTAAAAAGCTTTGCAAAATACTAGCGTTTGCAATTAAAAAAAATATTTGTGTGCTAGGAATAAACTCTTTCATGAAACTAAGACGTAATTAAAAATATCAGCTTGAATAAAAGAAACTGGCGGCCATCACAAAAACAATTTTACAATGTATCAAAAACATCTTCACATTGCATTTAAAAATACCTAGAATTTCTAATGCTCCCATACAAAACTGCTTGCCCTTTAAAGAAACAAGCTTTTACATCTGCTGACTATGACCATTGTTCATGTCCCAGTTACATGACTTGCCCTACAAATTCTCAAAACAATCAAGTGGCTGTACCGAGTGATTCAATATTTTGGTTGCTAAACTAATTCCTGAAAATACCACGAATGCTTTGAAGTCAAACACACACACAAAGGCAAGAGAGAAAATTATGATTAATACCGTTGAGAAAACTAAGGCTTTAGCCCCTGGATCTTTAAATTGAATTCTCTTCAGTGTTCGGACCACAGCTTCCACTTTGGTGGAGTGACTTCCCTTTAAAAAGTCAAACAAGAGCATTAGTAAACTAGTTACAACTAGCACAATAGTAAACAACTTTCACATTCATTGCTCTATTAAAGGATGCAATATTAGGTCTCTTGCAAATCTTAAACTTAAAAAATATCAGCCTGGAGGAAGGGCAGGTTAAGTGGCACTGAACCACTTTTCTCTCTCTCTCATCATGCACTGCTATAGGATCAGCAGTGTAGTACAGCATATGCAGCACATGGAGGAACAAAGAGCCATACATACACAACTATCTAGTTCTGCATGAGACAGAACAGATAGCCCAAGCAGTACAGTTGCACCAAACATGCCCTCCTGTGGCTTAACTTAGCGGCAGAGTGTTTAGAGAATCGTCCAAATGCACATTTAAATTTCCCTACCTTCACATCGCTTGAAAATTGACTATGAGAAAAAGCTACCTAAATGTTATCTCAGTTGCTTTCGTTTCTCTTTCTGGCAACACCAAACTTCTGTTCAGTACTATGAAGTTTGTTGTTTATATTTAAAATAATAAGAAAATTGTAAATATATTTTTTGAAGAATTGTGCACTGTAATGAAAACATCTTCATATTCTGCATTCAAAAGTGTTTCAATGCTTAATTAATCCAATACTATATTCTGCTTCTTGTCCACTTTGATTTATGTACTCTTTCCTTTCCCCTTAGGTCACTAAGAGGATACTGAGAAACAATTGTTTTTCCATCTCCTTTGGTATGCACATCGGTATTACACCAATTTTACTTACTGTGTTTTTTTAAGAAGCCTTTAATATCATACTAGTTCCTACATGCATAGTAATTTCAAGCTGTGCTAGACTCAGCTGGACAAATATTGTTTTATTTCTGTCTGCACCTGTCTTTTGAACATTGAATTAACTATGCTGGCTTGCTACAATGACAGATCAAATTTACTGAAGTCATGCTGCTTGCAGAATTGGCTGGGAAGGATGTCAGCAGTCTAGGCACAAGCTCGGAACCAAGACTGGGTTGCCTGGATCATTCACACATTAGGCAGAAAAATGAATACTCCAGAAATACAAGACTTTCTACAGAGTGTTTTACCAAAGGCTGCAATAAGCAGTACCATTTTATTTTCCAGGGTCTTCCATAGTGATTCCAGAAATAGAAATAATAAAATGTCTGTTTCACAGACATAGAAATAAACCAGCTTTCCTCCATGTCATTTCTGTTGCACCTAGTAGATATTAACAGTTTCCAAAGTCAGATGGACAATTAAAATATGTCAGCAGGTGTTATGTTCTGAAAAGATGACACACTTGCAACCCTATGGCAGCTGCCTAACAATCATAAACACCTACAGTTAGGAGAATCGAGACTGACTTTCAGTACTTGCTACGTAATTCTAGGGTCATTCATCTGCTTTTTCAATACCATTCAACTCTGATTCAGCGATGACAATTGTGGCTAATCTGCTTGACTGTCCTTTCCTCAGAAACTGTTTTTAGACTTTATCATAAGTCCTATTTTTCCCCTGCTAGCATAGATAGTAGCTTTAGCCACTGTTGTTGCTTTTTCTACCCTTCAGATTCCTGTGAGTCAGGTGTTACAAAGGCAACTTTTGTACAAGATCAGTAAGAGAAACTATGGCAAAGAAAAGAACAGCACAATTATCAAACTGGTCACAGTCTTTTTGCTCTATTCTGTAAACAAGGTAACTAAGTGTGCAAAGTTCTTTATTCCTTTGCTTACATTATGTTAGACAAACTATATTAGGCTTATTGAACTAACAACTGACTAAAGCTTTGGTTCACAACTTACAAAAAATTTCAATTTTGTTCTCCATTTTCATGGAGAGATGAAACTGACAGAAGTACCTTTGCTATTATGAGTCCTTAGTTTTCAGTCTGTCTTAAAAGAAAAAAGTTATCCCACTCATTACCCCTACACTGTGAGTCTGTCATTTTGCTGAATATCCAGATGAAAGAAATTAGCTAGTTCTAATGAATTACAGAACAACAGAGATTAGAACCAAAACTATCCTCTAATAAACAGTCTCAAATGACAGGCTGGCAATATCCACTGTAATACTGACCAGACACAGAAAGCTTTTACACAACCAAAACATGCAGGGGTGCCAGTAATTTCTCAGTATAAAATGCTCCCATTTATAGGAGACCTTTTGCATCTAAGGCATTAACTTAAGATGGTTAACGTTTGTACAGTAAAGAGCAAGATGCAAAGAAAGAGAGTGAATACTGAAAGAGACTGGAGGGATTAAGAAAGTTCAGATTAAAATATAAACACTGAATAAATCACATATTTTCATATATATAGTGAAAAAATATTGATCTTAACCTCAGTATTCTACAGAAACCATAAGTTATTCTTTGTTAGCTGTCCTTAAAGGAATATGAGGTAGAAAATTATATTTTTAATAAAACTGCTTGTTTTGTTATTACACACAGTGAAGCTACAGCACAAATTTTTAATGTTTCATGAACTAAAAAGATCCTTATCATGTGAATTCACACAGAAGTCATATTTTTGCTTTATTTTTGCTTTTGTTCAAAGTTTTTGATGTAGAAATACTGCAAAAAAATATAACAATACTTTACACAGGACAGTGGATGACACGTTCCTTCTGTGTTCTATTTATGAAATTGTATTGGTTTAGTTACTTTATTTTTTAATGCAATTTAAGAAGCATATTTGAAATTTTGCTAGAAACAGAGTGATATCTCTAAACTCAGAGGAAATAACATGTAAAAAGCCCCGCATGAGTGAGGCGCTAGAACTAGAACTTTAAAAATACAGTCTATTTACTCCCCCTGGTGCCACATACTGTAAACTACTTCAAATCTAACGATTTTTCTTAAGAAGCATCTACGCATAAAAGAGAATTTAATTTGTCCAGAGAGGTTGAAATTACTAGTGTCAATGTTGTAACAATTGTCTTTAATACAGGCTAGCAACCCTAGAAAACCTGCAAGTCTTGAGGAGACTTGCACCAATACCACAGAAGTCTGCCAGCAGAGCTAGTTACTACTTCTAACTATACTAATCACATTAAAATTACACCTGGTATGTCCAGCTGTATTATAATCATATTAGTCCAGAATCCTCTATTTTTTCCAAAATTGCAATAACCACAGTTTTATTGTGTTTGTTTTTTGTGGGTTTGTGGGGGGTTTTTTGTTTGTTTGTGGGTTTTTTTTGTTTGTTTTTGTTTGTTTTTTTTTGGTTTTGTTTTTGTTTTTGTTTTGTTTAACACTATAATGCATTCTTGCAAAGCAAATATGTACCTCTTCCTCCACCCCTGCCTTCAACCCAATGAAAACCCCATGCTAGCAAGAAGAGTAGATAAAACAGTGCAATCAGGACTGAATTCCTACAATTTTTGTCATTAGGACAATCTATTTATAAAACTATATAGCACACTTGTCTGCCTAAGTGCAGGATGCAACAAGACACAACAAATACACACTCCTGAAAGTTTGGGCCACAAAGCTCCTACAAAGAACACACCTTTACAGGAATATCATCTTCCTGATTTGCAGCTTCTGCAGTGAAGACATATGATATTTCTTTATGAGATGTTGTCTGCCGGCAAATGGCACATTTAATCGAGCTCCTGCGGGTGCCAACGCTGTACTGTTGGATGATGATGGCTATACACTCATTACAGAAACAATGGCCACACGTCAGCACTGCCCACTATGCAGGAAATGAAAAAAACACAAAAAAACCAACATGACACAGTCTCAGTTTTGGATCAATGCAAAAGAAAAACAGTGTACTAATAGATGATAAATTACATTTTCATAGAGAAATTACTTTATTCTCATGACACTCATCAGATAAAAATTGAAGAATTTAAAAATTTTTAGCACTCCAGCTGCTAAAATGCCTGAATTTCAAAGTCCTCCTTCACAGAAAGATTCATGATATACAGAAGTTCTCTGCATTTATTATTCGATTTTTTCATGTTTTCCTAGTTTTGAACTTGAGGAAAGACATCACAGTCTTTCATTTCTATAAATGATGATTCTTAAAGCCATGGCTATGTATGCAGATTAAATATTCATACAACTTTAAAAAAACTTAAAAAATGTTTGCATTGGCCTTCTGTCAAAGTCCCTTTACCTATGCATTCATCTTAGGTTGGTCTTAATATTAAGTAAGTTGTAAAGGAAGGGCTTTAATTTTTCCCTGCTGTTAAGTCCTAGACAACATCTTTTGAACAGAGTGGCTTAATCTCTTTTTGACAGAATGCATTTGAAACAACAGATTGCATTGCAGAAACTGTTTAAGTTTAGCTTTGTGAGCCTACAACACCTACATATGAGCAGCAACCTTCCCTAACAGAGATGCAGTTTGCAGACCAGTGGTTTTGCACCTAGAAATAGTATCTTATGCTGTACTACTCTGTTCTATAGGCCGTTCTAAGAGGAAAAAAATAAAACAGCTTTCATGGGACCAAGTAGTAGAGGGAATTGACTAAACAACTGATTATCAAGCAGAATATCTTTTAGGCTTTGTAAGGTTCTTTCAATCATGCAGACACAGGATGCAAAGTATTTTAAAAGTTCCTTGCAACATGAAAGCTGCTCTTATCTAAACCAGCAGTCTTGCTGTTAAGAAAAGATAAAGAAAGTTAAAAGATTTTTTCCCTTTCAGTGAGCTCCTCCAGCTCCAAGATAAAGCATAATGGCAGAGAACAGGACAAACAGCTGCTCTTTGTAAAAACCTGTATTATCCCTGGATGAAAAGCACAGAGGGGATTTTGGAAATGTGGCGGTTCACCATTTCATGCTTACACATGTCTATAAAGTGGACAGAAGCTAAACCACCTTAAAATAGCTACTTGAAAAAACAGACAATTTCGTTTGACTGTACAATTTAGTTTGTCCTTTCATGTTTTTATCTAATGCATGGGAAGTCAAGTTTAAATTACAACTTTGTACTTCATGATGTAGAAAATAGCATTTAAATTTCAACTCCTGCAGTTCAGCAGGTAAGTGGTGGGGAAAGAAATGCAGATTGCCAGTCTTTATTCTACTGGATTTTACTACTGTATAAGTAGGTAATATCCATTTCTTTAGAAGAAAAAATACTATCAATAAGAGCAGTTACAGTAAAATATACTAAAAAGCTTATCTATTTCTTAAAAATATTAGCTTCTAAATGGCAAGTACAGGTTTCTGGCAAAAGTGTAACTTCAGAGTTATAAAACAATCAGGAACTCACATTTTTGGAACCACTAAGCACTGATGCCAAAAACAAAAGGCAATAGAGGTGCTTTCATCTGAGCAAGACATTTTTTCAGGGGAGAAGATGGTTGGAACATTACAGGAAAGGGTTTTTTCCCCCTGTTTCAGTACAATGTTCACTTCAAATCAGGTGCTGAAAACACACAACTGACACACAACTGACTCAGCTCTACATAAAGATGTTTTAAAACTAAAACCTGATGACTAAATATGTTACCTGTCTTCCCAGCTGACGTGCACAAATCGGACATGGTTCTGGGTTAACTCCCCCAGTAGTTTTATCCTGAGACTATAAAGCAGAAGAAAAATATAAACTTTGTGTTTCAACAAATAAGAAGTTATGCTATGTTTAAAATAGGCTTCTAGAAAAGATTAATAATGAAGTCCTGGAAACTCCCCCATTGTGTGGGCAAATTAAAAAACACATTAATGAAAAAAAGTAAATCTTGAGGAGGTAAAAAACATGTAATTTATAGTAAGTAAAAGGAGCACTTTTCAGAGCTATTTTTCACAACAGCTCTGCAAAATCCTTGTAAAATACAAGCTTCAAATAAGAAACTCCTCAAATTTTCCATCAGCTTCACATTGTTCTAAAAACAGTTAAATCCTGCTTAATTATTTTTACTTAACCATAATTGTACTTACTTGAACACTATGATTAAAATAACATATAATACATGGGATTTGTCTGACATTTTTTACACTTACTTATCCTCCAGACATTGACTGTCCTTTAAAGAAGGTAAGCTCTTTGTAAAATAGCAGAGGCATGTAGAAAGTTAAATCATTTTATAATGCTTTTACTATGGCTCAGTTAGTTTTAAAGAAAATTTTAAGAATCTAAAATGAGTTCATAGTTTTGTAAGTGTGTAATAGCAAATAACCAAAATATATAATGCAATAAATAATTGAATGACAGTAACACAAAGAGCAACACACTGAAATTCAACATGTAATGAATCTTCACAGAAAATACAATTTCCTTAAGATGGAAGTTTTAAATAAAAATAATGGTAGGTTTCTTCCATTAGGTAAACATCATTTGGGTAAAGACCAAGGAATCATTAATTTTACTTTCTCCAGATTAGTGAGATACAGAAGTTGTCCTAATTTCTTCTGAAGCTGTGATTTGGCAACTGCCTTGTCATTCAGAAGTTTCACTCGATTTTGTTCTACCTGTGAAAACAGTATTAAACACATTAAAAAAGGGAAAAAAAAATTTAAGTTTTACAGTAAGGCTTAAATTAACTTTTTGGTGAAATTCAACTGAGTAATTTTCTGGAGATCAAGAGAAGAACAGCTCATGCTGTAAATTTAAGATGTGCCTCTCCCCAAGTAAAACTATTCCTTTCTTGAACCCAGTATAAACACAGCACTGTGAATGGGCTGAGACCCAGGAGGTATAAAAAATTGCTTTTGTTTCATTTGCATTATTTTTTCTTTCCAGAGACAAAATCAAATTGAAATCACTTCATTTTTTAAAGAAGTTTCTTTTGAATTTCATTCAATTTACCATCCATCTTCTTACAGCCATATATATCCTAGAATCAACTGCTGGTTCCAAAAACAATGTGTAAGAAACAATTATTTTCTTTATACTTCGAAGAAGTTTCCACTTTTCATTTAACCTATACAAAGACAGAAACATTAGGCTGACTTTTTTTTAGATTAATTACAGATGATAGTGGAGTAGTTATTAATACTGCAGAAGGGGCAGACACCTGAAAGATGAAGGCCAAAGTAACAGGTGCTTCTTTTGTGGCTACATCTACATATATGAATCTTAAGACTTTGCTACATATTTGTTAAGCAAAGTGCTCCATTTTACAAATCATTTCAATACACAAATTAAATATTTATTTCCTTACAGAAAGAAGTACTTCTATTTAACACCAAATCTCACTGAAAAAAAAGTACAAAATGTTTCTATTGAAAACATGCTTCTATTGGTGCAAAAAAAATTTAAGAGGTTAAATCAACTCAGCATTTTGTCTATCATCATGAACAGAAAGACTCTCAGACATAGCTCAGAAATTCCAAAATATTGAAAAAAAAGATTTGTCTTTCAGGTGTTCATAGCTGTTTTATAGGTCCTTGTGGAAAGAAGCAGTATGGGCAAGGAATCAGGTCAACCTCATTTTCCACAGCTTGGAAAACTGGACAATAGTAGAGAAAGATCCCAGAGCCATTCACCTGCTGCTGGAAGCACAGCAGGCTTTTGGAAACATGCCACTCTGCCAGAAGGCTAACAAAATATATCTCAAAATAAGAGTTACATGTTCAAAACAGCCCTTATACTGAATTCAGAACTATATAAGAACTCTATACTCCACCAAGCTCATTTGAAATAGGAACAGAGGCATATTATAGACCTTAAACACAGATTTAGATATAGATTTTACTTTTGTAGGAGGTTCTTTCACAAGAAACATATTCTTTCGTGCTCAGTACTTTACCTCATGTGGTTCTATGATGTGGAGAACTGGTGGATTTGGTTTTGGTTCATCAGGATGACGAACTCTCAGTCGTTCTGTAGCCATTGCCAGTTCATCAATAGCAGACACATGATCCCTAAGTACCATCCAATATTCATGAAGCAACTGTAAAAAAAACCCAAACAAATTAACAGCAGAACTGAGTTGAGTTACCTTTACATGATTCTGCCACATAATGTAATATGTGAAAATCTATTTGAAGAAAGGGCTATTTCTTTACAGTATTTAGCCACTACCACAACAAATCACAAAGGAAAATAAACAGTATAGATATCATCTTGCTTTCTTTCTTTTTCAGCCTCTCCATATAAACAACTACAAATAGCTGTCTCTCATTTCTTCTACAACTATCACTATTTCAATAACTAATGCAACTGAAAATTCAGAAACAAAATGCTTTGCAAGACTAAACAAATGCTGAATAAAATATGGGTTATTTCACAAAGGATCATCCTTATAGCTCAGTGTAGATTAGAGTAGTACAGACCATTGAATCCGTATTTCCTATTCATGACAGATGGAATCATAATGGCACTATTTTCATTCTCACTGGCATATTAGTCCCATCTTTTGTTTCCTAACATAAAAGCACATGAAGAGACTGTGACCCTTCTTGCAGCAGAAAACTCCCAACACATAGCAATGCCTTGGTAACTAGTTACTTTATGTCCACCTTCTCCTGTGAACTGCTACAAGCGAGGATACAAAATAACAAAGCATGAAAACAACATGGGTCATTATTCTTCAATCAGCATTTAGGTACCATAAGCAAGTGACCTGACTTTGTGGGAGCAGCACAACTTTATCAGGTGTTTAATAATTACCAGATACCTAAATGCTGCTGGGGTATCATTTCGTTTACAATGATTTTGCACTGTTCTACACTGGAAACCAGCAAGTTTTTTAAGGCAGATCGAGACTCAGTTTAACACCTAATGAGCACTGGCAATTTGAGGAAAGTAGGTGATCAATAACAAGGTTTGCTGAACAACAGACAGACTGAATTCCATTAGGTAATCTAAGATACAAAAAAAAAAATCACTCCAACAGAATATCTTCTTTTGTTCTTCCACAGATTAAAACTAATAACAAATGTTTAAATTCTTGGATAGCAGTAAGTATCTTTGCTTTTTCAAAACTCTTAGGAAAAAGCAACTTAGGCGACTTGTTCATTTCCTAGAATCACGAAACAGCAGGCCTGAGAGATAAATCACATGGGCATAAACTCTTCAAGGTACAGGAATTTGCACTGTTTTCAGGCCATACAAAAAAAGCAAGGAACAAAAAATCCCCAACCAACCAAAATTTCAAAACAAAGTACAAAAGAATCAATAAACCTGGTGCTAGCGTACTAAGTGTGTTTTACTCAACCTGATGTCTGTGTTAATTAAAAATAAGGAGAAGTGTTCAAGAGAAAAGATATTTGATTTCACCTAAGCTCTAAGATAAGATGAGAGCCTTGTGTGTGCAACAGCTCTTCCCCCTTCTCTATCACAGTATGTATTCACTGCAAGGAAACACAGGTGCACAGGCATGTATAAAGAAAGGCACAGAATACTTCTGTAGTTCTCTCTGATCCAAACAGGAGAATAATTATATCAGGTTAAGTTGTGTAAACAAGATCCAGGAAATAGAGCAATAGTGAAAGGACATCTGTAGCTAGCACAAGACTGAGGGTAAACTGAATTACAGAACGGGCTAACATTGGATTTGCTGAGTCGTGCTACATTCTGGCTTAAGTGAACAGACAAACAATTATATCTACATACTGTCTTAACAGGTACGATTGTTTAGTAATTTGATTAGTTACCAGTATTGTTTTTAGAAACTGTTAAACTATATATAAGCTATTTTAAATCAAATCCTTTAATATGCACTGTGGAAAAGCTTGGTGTAGGCAAAGCCTAATTTCAGGAATATAATTTACATGTGTTAATATCCAGCGTCAATCTGTTTATAGTTAAGTTAAATGGATCACACAACTGTTTTGTCACCATCTCATTTACTATACCTTATATTCCTTTTTCCATGCTTCAAAAAGTTCCAGGAATACACTGCCTTCTTCAGTTAGCCTAACATCCATTCGGTGAGCTTTAGCAAAGGAGAGAATAGCTTTCAAGGCACGTTCAGTTTCACTGGTTGCCCACAGTCCTCTGCTTGTGGTGGGCAAACGATCATCAACAAGTCCTTCTTGGTCTTCTATCATCTCCTCGAATATTGCCATTTGGCCTTTAACACTTGAAAATAAACCCAACACAGCACTTATCACAGATTTTGTACTTTCATATTAATTTCTACTTATTCATCATCTATTTCAGCCTTCTAGTATTTGATTCAAGGATAATGCAAACAAAAAATATGAATAGCTGTTTTACTGCCTTATGTCCCAAAACCTTGCTTTGAACATAGTGACCTCAGTACCAGCAATGAAACCACTGTACAGGCCATTTTGTCAGCTCAAAATCATCAACAGCTTTAGTAAAGGCTTATGCATCTCAATTATCTTTCAGTAGTTATTAATGTCACATTCAAAAAAATGCAACTGTGGCTTTTAATACAAGCAAGAATTGCAGTTCAACTCTGATGCAAAATTTGCTGTGTATTGCACTATTTAAGAACACTACAGCTTCGCAGTTCCCTCCCTGACAAATAATGCTAATTGAAAAACACACTGATGTTGCCTGATTCCAGCAATCATGAGATAACAGAGCTCCCACTGGTAAACACTTTTCAAAATGTTTTCTCAGTGACCTCAAGATTTTTGAATACAATTTTGACATTATGAGGGATATGAGAGATAAAAGTCAAAGAGAAAGCACACAGAATGCTGTAATCTATGCCTCTCAGTACCATCCACTATGTATACTTCTCACACCATGTGCTGGTGTCACCCCTCTTTCAGTTGCATTCCTGTCTGAAAACTCATCTCTCATTGTAATATCTAATGATGCTTGTATTATACTCCTAGTAACTGGACTGCAAATAAATATTTGCACAAAGGGGAATATGTATTAAATTAGCATACCTATACACACACTTTCTGAACACTTCAACACTTCATTTCAAATGTATGGTCATATTACAGCAGCTTGACAGAAAGTGGCATGTACACATTTCTTGTACACAGCTTGTTCAAATGACATTTACACAGAAAATTAAACCTAATAAAACTGTTACCAAGGCCATTAGCAAAAAGTTATTGTAAATATAACTGTTCATAAAGTTATTTCATATGACTTAAAGAAGAAAACATAAACCAATCCAACTTTCACTTTTTCTAATAGTGATAAATTTATAAAGCTATGAACTTACCTATGCATAAAGAGCTTTGACTCATATTCTGTGAACAATTCGTCAGCCTTACAAAAGACACAGCTGCAATACAGAAAATCGAAAATGAATGCACTCAGAATTTTATCAGAAAGCAAATTACCCTAAGTCCCTATTTCAACACATAAAACCACACAAAATCCTTAAAAAACCCCCAACAAATTAAGTTGTATGCACATTTGATAGAATAACTGATAGAAAAAGATTTTATAAGGGTCATGATGCTAACAAATGGATCTGTGATATCTGTGTGTATACAGCCCTTGAGTATATAATTAAGACTTTAATATGTTATTTCTAATAAGGCAAAATGTAATAATACACTTCTACAGTATATTTTCAATTTTCAAGACATACTTGTTAAGTGGAAGTCTAACAGGTCGCAAATGGCAGATAGTGGCAGCCTCAATGACCTGCTTAGAAGGAGGCCCTTCTAAGCTTTTCACTGCTTCTCTTACAATCTTCTGGAACTTCTTCACTTCATCCAGCTGGGTTGTGAGAAGGTATTGAAGGCCTCTGCAGTCACGGAATCTGATTTAAAGAAAAAGGGAAATAACCATACACTGCGTCATCAAATCCAAACTTAATTCAGTATTTTAAAATAGAAGAGAAATAGCTAAATAGTAATCCAGACAACATGCAAAGTTTGTATCATAAGCAAATGGTTATTACTACTGCATATAATGCTGACAGAAATCACGCCATTGTATTCCCAGAGATGATGGTATTTCTAAGAATAAGAAGATTCTTCCCAAGACTTTAGACATGTGACCAAATATCAATAGTGAACACCAACATGCAGCATTTTGGTCCACAACGCAAATATACTAAAGGTAAACAACTCCAGATACTTATAGTCTTACTTATGTCTGTTGGCCAACAAAACAATTTTGAATGCACCTGTGCAATTCACAGCAGACACCCATCACAAAAATATACTTCATATAATACAAGTTAGCTTTAAAAGTTAAAATTATTAAAGGGACTTAGCAGTGAACTATTTTCCTAAAATTTAGGTGTCTTTTGTGATTGGAGTGGAAACATGAACCCAAGCTAAGCACTGCTCACATTGTGTTTTGCCTATGAGCAGAGGTCTCTTGCTGAAAGTCCACCATTCCTACAAGGTCTGACATTGGTTATTTTGACCAGAATGTGATATTCTCAAATAACACTCAAACATGAAATATTCATATCCAGACTCACAGACTGGTTGAGGTTAGAAGGGGTCTCTGGGTATGTTAGGTCCAACTGCTTTCCTCAAGCAGGGGCACCTAGAGCTGGTTGCCCAGGACCATGCCCAGACAGCTTTTGAGTATCTCTAAGGATGGAGACCCCCCAACCTCTGTGGGCTACCTCTGTCAGTGCCCAATTACTCTCACAGTAAAAAAGTGTTTCTGGATGTTTGCAGGGAACATCCTGTGTTTCAGTTTGTGCCCACTGCCTCTTGTGTGGAATAAAAAAAGAGGTAGTTTTGTATCTTTATTTAGATTATTCAATAGAATTATGTTAAGCACTGAAAAGTAAAAGATACATTTACTTACAGCAAAGGCAAGAAATTGTGACCTTTTGGGATCACAATAGCAGTGTAATCATAGTGGGGGATATATCTTTACATACTGAATCAACATATGTGCATATCTTAGTATCTAAATTTATACACACACATTTTATAAACACATTAGATATTTGTATACATATATATATATGCATTTATACACATCTATATATAAGTATAATAAAATGTATTTAACTAAAATACGATTCAGAAAGACTATTTCAGAGCATAAGTTCATGTATCTGAGAAGATTGCCTGAACTTAAACTGTGATAGCACTCTCCTTCCTATGTCTCCCTTTTCTGTGATGAACCTATGGAGCTTCAGTACAGAACCCATGAAAGGAGGCTGGGAGAAAAAGGTCTATTCAACCTTAAGCTGAGAGTGCTCATGGAAGACATTACTACATTTATCTAACTGGAAGGTAAAGAGAAGACTGAGCCAAACCTTTCCCAAATGCACCCAGTGAAAGGACAAGAGGCAGTGGACACAAGATCCAACACACGAAATATTAACTAGATAAAAGGATTTTAATGTTTCTTTTTTACTGACAGGTGGGTCAAATACTGGAAACAGGCTTCACATACAAGCTGCTGAATCTCCTCACTGGAGAAAATCTAAACTTAGCAGGGTAAATCTGTGCAACCTGATTGGGCCAAATGAGCATGGGCCTGGATCTATAAGCTGGGGGTTGGTCTACTGACGTCCAGATGTCCCTTCTGAATCTACTGTTCTGTAATTGAACCCAAAAAACATCTGGTATTCATTGTCTCAACACAAAACCAATGCAAAATTCTTTGCTCAGAAAAACAGTGATGCTACCTTACGGTGTTACACAAGGATTTTCTGAGATTGTCTAACTACTTTCCACGTAAGCGAGTCAATTTCTTTTAGAGATCACTCAATTTTAATGCAGTAAACTTTGAATCTCAGCAGTTGCATGAGTACAGAAGGCTGTAAAACCACAGTAGATAATACAGACGAACATTCCAAAGAATGCTTATCTAAGAGAAAACAATAATTCTCCTACTTTTCTTTTCAAGTCTTCTATCTAGATAGGCTTCTTCAGGGACTGGTTTTGAAACATAATTGCAGTCCAGAAGCTCTGAAGCAGAAATGTCTGCTATTTAATTGCAACTGCTAGCACAAACTGCTAAGAAGGCTTGAGCACACTCAACTGTATTCATTAGCCTATTTTAGTTACTCTCTTACTTCTCTGCCATGGAGAGTTTATTAGTCTGCTGCTTGTAGTTGCAGGTTATTTCATTTTGCACACGTTGAACAAGCTCCTCATCAATGGCGTACTGTATTGCTGTCTGGATGACATCCAACCACCAAGGAGAACCTGAATGTATCTGAATGAAAAAGAATAGATTTATCCTTGAAAATTCAACAAAAAACCCAGTTTACTCATTGCAGCAGAGGCGATTATTGCTCTTTAGGCCACAAACACAGACTAGTTAATTCCATGAAAAGTGAAGGATGAATGAGAGCATGATTAAAAAACAGTCCCTCTTCTGCTGAAGCATAAACACTTAAGAAACTTTCTACATTCTCATCTACTTCCACACCTTCAAATTGCTTCAGTAGAGTTAGGCTCATCAAGGCTATCTACACAGCCACATGGAGATACTGTGATCTCAGAGTTTCCTCCTTCTCTAAAAAGGAGATGAAAAGATTATTTAATCAGAGAAAGCAAAGCTCTCTGTGAAATTAACAGAGCAGCACCAAAGCAACCTTGCCATTTTAACAGGTGAAAGATGCATAAGTTTACTTCTTCGTGGGCCACTTGTCCTCATTTCTTTATTATTTCTTTAGTACTATGCAAGTGACAAGCACCCTTTCAGTTCAGGCCTCCATCAATTCATTAACAGTTTGCGCCTTTTGGGTGAAATCTGAATTGTCATACTGACAAAACACAATTAAGCATTAAGCACCCTGACTAAACACATGTCAAAAACACAGTTCCCATGAAACTAAATACCTTGAAATACCATCAGATGCACCACAGATTATGTTCCAAGGCCAAAACCTACAGCTTATTTACCTAAATTACAGTTAATTTAAAAATCAAGAATGGTGTTAAACTTTACTAGAATCATCCCCACCAAGAACATCTGGTTTTAGTCACCTGCTCATTAAGTACTCTGTGCCTCTTTATATGAGGAACACAGAGTATGCTTTCGGTTTGTGGTGAATGTGTATACTGCTGAAGTCCCATTCCAAACAGGTTTTCAAAAAACTGTTAGAAATAATAATCAGAGTTCTGCAAAAACAGATGAAAGAAGTATTTTTAAAAAAATCTCAAAATTCAGAGACAAGAGGTAAGAGGTACTTGCCTTTCTCTGGAGCTCCCGAATGGTTTGAAGAACTGGCTGTAAAGCCTGATGGGCTTCTGCAACTTCTGCATTTGATTTACTCATATAATGTTGTCGAAGTTGTTCTGCCTGTATGGCAGTAAGAGCTTAAGTTACATACAAATCATATTTAGGAAGAATAATAGAAAATGTAAAAACTCTCCAGCCATCATAATGTTTTAAGATAGTTAGCTATCTACGTGCTACCCACTTCCATTTGTGGGTGTTACTTTTTTTTGGCATTACTTTTTTTCCCCTCTAGAATTTAACATTTATTAGTAACTCCAAAAAACATTTGAGAAGACAAGTTGTGTCAAAGATACTATGCACCTTTGCTTTTGGACAAGTGCAAACAACACCATAGGAATACATACTACTATAAAGGGGATTTAACTCACAATTCTTACTTATCTGTACAATAAATATATTGTGTTGAATAAGTAAACAATAAAAAGATCCCAAAACAATCTGAGAACAATTGAACTTACCTACATATAAAACTTACTCATGAAAACACAAGAAAAGCTTAAATTTCATTATTTTTAGGTGCATCAAATACATTTTTTTCATAGAAATTACAAAGAAATTGCTTCTTACAGGGAAAACCCCACTTATATGCAAGTTTCTCCACTATCAAACAAGTATCAGTAATTTTGTATTTTAAAAGCTGATGAACAAACAACTTACAAGTAACATGTATCTTTCACCATTACATACCAATTTCACAAAGTACCTTTATTTTGTCCATTTTAGTGTGTGTTTAAGTATTTCTTCTTTTTGTTTGCCTCTAGTAAGATAATTTGTTGTTTCAGAGCCCAGTTTACCTGAGGTGGACAGGACTCTCAGGTATTTAGATGAGTTACTGGCAAAAGATAGCTACGAAAAACCACTTTTGCTTCACATTTATGAACAAAACACAAATCTTCGAACTCCCTTTTTTGCAATAATGTCAGGAGAAGGTGACATTTATAAATTTCTAGAATTACAGGTCAATTAAAAACAGGCAGTGTTTCTATTCAATTCTGTCTACGAAGGTGAGTAGAAACTTTAAATATTTAAGAGACCAGGTCTCATGGAAACAAAACGCTACCCATATATACAATTTGTGTAAAAATGATAAAATATCACAAGACATTCAAATACAAACACAGATACTGATTACCACCACAAAACAGGTGAGGCTGTACGAACTGTAAACTGTGCAGCCTTGAGGAGAGAGGCTTAGAGGTATTAAAGAACAGCCTTCCAGCAGCCAGAAGGAAATCACCAAGATTGGGAGCCAGTATTCTACTGAAGGACATGGTAAGTGAACAAGGGACAATTGCTATAAATTGAAATGAGAGGTTCTGCATGAATTTTTTTCCCTATTATGAAAATAATGAAGTACTTGAACTAAAGGCTACTCAGTTAAGTTGTCAGATCTCTTTCCTTGGAGGTTTTAATGGCTCAGTTGGATAAAACCCTGAGATAACCAGTCAGAAATCAGTGTTGACCCTGCTCTGAGGGGGAAGCTCAGCTAGTGATGTCCCAAGGTCCCTTTTAACAAAAATAATGCCACAATAATAACATTCCTTTGCAAATGTGGTCAATATATCCACTAGAAGTAACCACTGGGGAAGAGTGATCTAATATTTTTCCAGATATTTCCCCAGTTAATATTAAGGATATAGTTAAACAGGCTATTATACAGAGAAAGTGATAAACAGTGACTTGGTCACCTGGCCCAAGAAAAATAAAAACTTCAACAAGAGAAAACTAGAAGTTAAAAATGAGGAAAGCTAAAGAAAATTTGAGGAAATAAAGGACTCAATTCAGGATGACACACTTTATCAGTAACATCTATGCAAGTTATTTTTATAGAAACATTGAGGGGGGGAAGCAACATTTTAGAGATAAAAATTATTAAAAGCTCCATAAAATACATAACATAAGAGAGGCCACCAAGCATTCAGAACAGCAGTCCTCCACTGGACATTTCTGGTTTCATCTCACAGACTAAACAACTCTTGATTTTATCAAAATTGAAGGGAAATGTATGTAGTTAACTTTAAAGCTATTTAATGTTATTTCTTTAGTTAAAGAAAATACTGAAAAAATAACAATGTGCTCTTCAGAATGTATTAATATAAAAAATCCTATGTTTACCTCTTCTGCAAGTCGACTATCACGTAGAGTCGGGGGAATTCCTGGGTGCTTTGCCAACAATTCCATCAAATTGTGTGTAGAATGAAGTCTCTAAATATACACAAAGTCAACAGTAATCATGAAAAAATTTCATTGCAACATCTGTGACAGGAAAAGTTTGAACAGCAATGAAAGCTTACAGCAAGAAATTAGTATTTAATGTATTTAAAAGTATTCAAAATACATAATATTTTAAAATAAATAACATGTATTTAAAATTAGTTTTATTTTTTCTCTGTTAATCTGGAAGCATCTTATAAAGAAAAGAAACATTCTTTTCCTCATTTTACCAAGACAAGGAAATGACAGGAAGTGAAAGACTTTCAACAGCTCAAAAACAAACTAGCAGGAAAGTTTGATACCATGTCATCACATACTCTCCCATACTCACCCTCCTAATTAAAACAGCCCTTGACTACTACAGAAAATAAATTATTTATCTCAGAGCACATTCTTTTGTAAATGTCTTTTAGAATATTCTAAGGAAACAACTCAGTCTATCTACAGCAAAATAAAGTATAAGGAAAACATCAGATCCCAAGAGACTCAAATCATTTGTCAAATTTTCACTACTCTGAAATAAAAGATGATTGAATAAAACATGCCATTTTTGTTTATTTTTAGGGAAAATAAACTTGATTGTTAATACAAGGCAACTGTGTTGCTCTTCCTTAGGTTCACCCTACGTAGCCAACCCAGTCCGCTACCTGCACAGCTCCCACGAATAACCTCCACCACATCATGAACTTGTGCCCTTCTCGCCTCCTGGATTCACTTCACCTTTGCCCCATTACTATCTCAGCCACCGAAGTGGTCTGGCCAGCAGGGGTTGCCATTATCATTAACAGCTAAACCTACACAACTGAGAAGTACTGAACAGTAGTTGAGCTTTATTAAATCACAGTGATATTAGGTAACATATATTTTGAACGGGGGAAAAAGCTTTACTGGATTGCATAATCCAATAAAATAGTTTAATTAAAAACCTTATTATGAGTATATTAGTAAGTTTATGCCAATACGGCTCTGCTAAGGAAAAAGGGCACCAGGAAGTCACAAAGGAGAAGGAAGAATCAAAGGTGCATAATAGAGACATCAGATGACCACATGCAAGACAATCAAACAATAATTTATTTAGCAAAGCAAGCAAAAAGACAACTGATCACTTCTTATTTATCTATCATTAACATTTCATATATCCTGTTATGCTAAACAGAACTTTGGTCATTTTAGAACCAAAATTTCTTGAAGAAATCTGAAGTTGTTATTTACAGAACTATTCCTTTTTTTTTTACAAAAAATGAATGTATTCATATTTTTAATACAGTATTCAAAATTCAGACAAATGTCTGAAGAGAAAATTCACTTAGAATTTTTTTTTTCATATTTTGGTGCCCTTTTGTCTTCTGCAGTGCAACAATTTTATTATTCCCTATCATTTGGCACATCAATATCCCTCTCAGAGCAAAGCCAGCATCCTGGATTTGCAGGATGTAATGCAGCACCATTAAGCTGAGCAGTCACAATCACATGCACACGTCTAGCAACTCAGCTTGTTAAGTTTATTGCAGAACAGCAGGTGGAGATCATACACTGCTTCAGGGACATCATGAGGACTCACAAGCAAGATTTTAGAAATCCAGTAGCTTTAAAGAAAAAAACAACAACAAGAAACAACAAACACCTAGAAACAAAGGAAACCTGAGGATCACCAGATAGATTCCTATCTAAAGACACCACACTGAAAGGGTAATTCATCACACCACTGGGACGAAGAAAAGACTGACCCGTTAAATTAAATCTAAAGTATTCCAGTTCTTAACTATATCACTTTACATTTCAATGTTCACTCACTTGCAAGGAATCTGTTTTGAGCTTTTCTTTGTGCTCTTCAGATGATCTTAATACTTCTCTATACAGCTCTGCAGCCAATGCATATTCTCCTGAATTAAAAAAAGAGTAACAAAAACATAGACATATTGTTTTTTAAATATAAAAGCAGCCACGACTGACCTTAATGTAACACAAGTTATAACTCTTGTAATATATTAAAATGTTTTCAGAGAGTGCTTGGTTTCAAAGCAAGTCTTTTCTATTCATTCCACACCACTCCCACCACAAAAAGAAAAGAAAAAAAAAAGGTAAAAGAGTATCATATTCTACAAAGACTAAGCAATTTCCAAATTAAATATCTTCTGTAACTGCCAGATCTGTGGACCTCTTAAAATATGTATTCATGGTTGCATAAGTCCAAAAAACTCACATGTTGCACTAAAAAAAATCATCCACATCTCACTGCAGTGATGCAATGCTAAATTCGCACTGCAAAGACATTCACTCTTCCAGTGAAAATGATGAGAATTGTGTCACACTTCAGAAACGCAGAAATGATTAAGTACATGCAGGGAGCATAACTACTGATGTAAGCTGCCAACATCACAATCACTTTTCAGAAAATATATCATATAAATTAAAAAAGAACTATAAAATTGGAATTGCATATGGAAAAGCAGGGAAAAAATAAATCCATTTTAATTTTCTTTTCTCAACTGATGGAAATTTACTTTGCAGTAATGGTCTTCGAGACTCTTAAAACATGCCGAAGTACATGAACAAGAAATGTATAAAAGCAGGTAGAGTAAAACAAAAATCACCTTTCCACATATCTGGAAGTGTAAGCCTAAATCAACAAGATTTGTTGCTTCTTACATTGAAAGCATTGCCAGTTGTAAGGGTGTAGTCCTGCAATATAAAATAGCTTTTGGCCTGTTATTAGTAATGGCAATGTGCTAAATTTGCAAGGCCTGGAGTTTGAAGCTTGTCAGACCTCCTTTGAATTTTGACCTGCCTGAACCTTTTACTTGACTTAGCTGTGACACCAACTTCTGTAATTCACTAGGTGTCTATGACAAAATTTTAATGCTTTTTTTTAAGGTTTTGTTTATCTTTGTATGGTAAAAACACAGATTTACATAGATAGTGATAACAAGCAGTTATTCCATGTAGAATGAGATATTTACAACTAACACAATGATGTAGTGTAGGGAAATACAGGCCTAGTAACAATAGCAAAGGCCTTGAGAAGTAAAGATATAGGATGCAGTGTAGAGTACAGCCATGGGATGCTAAGATATGGTGCACAGGCTTGGCAGTGAATCAGAAAGCCATGGCTATAAACAACTCACTCCCAGTCAAAGAAATGCAGATTGAGAGATGGACAAAGCTGGTTTTAGGGGCATCAAAGAGAACAAGGAAAGAGCATGTAACATTCATAAAAGGCATCATGTACATAAATTTGGTGTTTTCATGGAGCTGCAGACTAATGAACAAAGAGAGAGATGCAGATGTGTGTTAGCAAACATAAAAATGATCCTAACTGGATCCTTGTGTGAGGAAGAAACCATCAACACAAACATCTTAATCCTTCTGATGAAGGTAGTGACAACTAGCGATAGCACTGCCACCATCTTTATGAAACACTGACTTCAGGACCCAGAAGGGTCATAGGAGAAAGGTGAGTATAAAAGCAGGACTAGCAGTAGAAACAAGTAAGTGTGATTGTTACTCTTTTATTGCCTCTAAGAACTGGATCTGGACTAATAACAATTAGACCTATAAGATTTCAATTATACTAGGAATAAATTCATGGCTTCACTTATGCATAAGGTGTTCTTCCTCCTCTCTGATAAAGAGGATGGAGCATAACAACAATACTGGGGAGGGTGTTACAGAGCAGAACTCTGCTTCAGTCCTGCTTTTGTTCATCACCAGATGCAATGTTTATCAGTCTGCTTTTCAAAACAAGTCAAACTTAATTTTTGCTACTAGTGTATTTTAGAAGTATTTATTCTGTACATAAATCTTTCTAAGCACTTAATTCTATCTGAAACACTTATCTTCATCCTGCAACCATAATGAAGTATTTCAAACCTGTTAATTACTAACTACAGAGTAGAGAATCTGAATGTAGTCTTTCTGTAAGGCAAGTAACAGAAAAGGCAGTTTGCTTGTTCTCCTCTGAAATAAGACTTCAACATGAGCTGGAAAATTCAAATAGCTTATCAACTTTAGAAGAACTTGAGGCATTTTTCCCACATTCATAATTAAATCATTTTAACTTATTTTTATTTTGTCTAGTGGGACATTCAAGATTAATATAGTGATTTTTTGCTTCCCATTCAAAGCTTTTTTTCCTCATAATTCAGACAAATCTACAATGACAGAGCTGTATAGGAGGCAGGGAAGAGATTACACAGTCAGCATAGCAGTTTGCATGGCAGGGGGCACCAAGGAAGCCCAGAAAGCAAAACTGATAAAACAAATGCAGGTTAAGTACAATTACACAAGTATGGCTTCTTTTATCCTCCTAATACAGATGTAGCATATTCTTTACTCCTTTACCAAAAGATTTAAAGAATATGCTACAGGCATCCGGTCTTACCATTAATGATATGGATACCAGCTAAGCCATTAAGAGCACACACCAACTGTCGGTGAGCTTCTTCACACTCTGTTCGACATTTCTTTTGCAGAGATGCTAACAGCTCCTCCATGGTCATGGTGCTGAAAAAGAGAACAAATGGCTCAAATCTGAAACAAAATCACACACTAGAGAAGTAAAACTGTCATGCTAAGTAGTGTAAAAGATGGTTACATGCATGTAACATACAGGGTAAATGTTTTTTCCAGTATTTATTTAGTCATTAAAAAACCCTAGATGTCAGCTTTTTTTGCTGCTAGAGCTTTATCCTAACCTGAATGCAATGAGAGTCTGACACCTCCTAAGAACAAAAATAAATAAGAAGCAAGAAGAAAATTAGAACTAGGTAAAATAATCCTTCACAGGGCAAAACACTTTGCTCTTTCTGTTACAGTGGTGAACCAGAAACAAGTGAAAATAGACATCATTTTGCCAAAAGCTGTTCAGAAGACAACAGCTATGAGAGACTACATTTCTACCCTCTGCTACCCATCTAAACACACAAAACACGAGGTGTCAATGAAAACAGAGAAAGTTTGGCAAAAATAATTTTAAACTCCCTTTTCTACTTTTGTCATATTTGTAAATTATGAAAGGAATTTAGTCAGAGAAAATTAACTTAATATAAAAATACAGGAATTGGAGAGGTAAGAGAGAGAAGTAGGAACAGAAATTAAAAAGAAGCAAGAAGGAAGCATGAAGAATATCTTGGAGTAAGGTCATGGGACAAACAATCTAAGTACAAAGAGGACTGATACAAAGAGACAGGTGAGTAAAACAGTAGCAACAGCCTACAATAGATGACCTGAGGCTGCTTCTATGACCAATTGCTACTGTTAGACAAGACTCTACATGCCTGCCCTGAAACTGCTCCTCAGCCTATTTCCCCTTTACAGAAGCATTTGCTATTTGGCGTTTAGAACTGTGGAACAGAGTAAGAGGTAATGTAACACCCGCACAGATTGAGCCCAGATTATGCTGGAAGGATACCCTTACCTACGCCTTTATTTTACCCTCTTTGCAACATTGTTACAGTTGAAGAAGCTGATTCTTGGGTTTATTCTATACTACTTGTAATTAGCTGTATTCTGCAGAGGTAATGGCAAATACACATAGCACCTGCATATGCTGATACTTTCAACATTGCTCCTTACCTTTTATTTTCAAAACAATCAAGAGTTTCAAGAAAAATTATAAAGGCAAAAGGATGTACATATAAAATGTGCAATTTGACACACAGTATGAGAATACCAATCAAGAAAAAATAAGGGTTTTTTTAACTCAGTTCAATTAGGAGAAGCCTAGCAGTGAATTTTTTCATTATTCTCCTACATATAACCAAATCCAGGAGCCAAATCTTCTCGCTGTTCTGGGAACGTCTACTGCTGCACTCAAGTTTGGTTCACAAAAGGGGTAATGTAAATAGTGTTGAGAAATTACTTTTCTTTCTACATGTGATTTTAAGAAATATTTCATTTTCATTGCTGCTTTTCCTACCACAATTACTATGCAGCTGTCACTGTGCAACCACTCCACCAAAACCAAGACAGTACTAAGCTGTTCCCGGAATACTGTGTGCAGTTTACACACTTCACTCATACTACTCTGGCTCATTTTAATGCAAATAATCTTGTAGGGGTGGGAATACTGATTTCTCCCATGTTTGAGTCTTTGCTTCCACACTAGCAGACTGTTAGCCAGAAAGTGTTATAGCACATCATCTAGCTACTGGTCTCTGCTAAAGTAGGTGCAAAGTCAGTTTCAGCTGCTTAGGCATGGTAGGTGCCCTGTGTGAGAAGAGGGAAGCAGTAGGACACAAAACTTCATAAAAGTATAAAAAGAGATTGAATAGAATGGATGGACAAGGCTATACAACACAGTAGAAATAACAATGGCCATGCTAAAAGTTTAAAGTCTTCTCTACTTGTAGCTGAAAAAAGAAACAGACAGTGCTCTGAGAGCTTGGAATGGAAGCAGCCTGCTCTTTGAGAGCCTCCCTCTTCACAACAGGGATAGCAACAAGCTTTTGTTGTAACAAATGCTGAGACCACACTGATACTTGGAAGGCGCTTGCAAGAAAGATGATCTTGAAAACATGCAAAAATAAAGAAAAAAACCATTTGTACAGCTTTCAAGTTTGGATCTACATTTACATATTCTGCAACCTCACATTTTCTTTGAACTAAGTAATTATTTCATTCTGTTGATTCATTTTGTTAATTTTTCTCATTCATGAACAGGGGTTTTGTAAGAGACAAAATAAAATCAGTGGGCTTATTCAAAACTGAGAAAGAATCTCGTTTGTTTCACACTCAGTCTGTAACTTGCAACACCCCAGCATCCATCAACATTATAAGGTTAAAATGCTAATGGAAAACCAAATTGCTTCTCAGTACTATGTTCTTGAACATAAGAACTACACTAACTACCCTACTGCAACCTATTCAGCTTCTGAAATCAGATTAGCTTGGTGTACCATAGTTACATATATAACTAGAGAAACTGAAAATTATGGTTGTTTGAGAACTGTACAAGATTTTGCACTGCTGGGGACAATCAGAGTTTTGCATTGGATAAAGCAGGCCATTTAAGAAATGACAGAAATTCACCTTTTCTGTAATGGCAAGAACTCTCCACGAACAGCTTGTGGATGACAGCAGGCCTGCCTCAGCCGTAGCAAAGGGTATAGTATGGAAGTCACAGTCCTTCTATCTAGACTGCTAAGCTTAAGAGTCCAGTCTGAAATCTTCCTGAGTTTTGCCAATGCATCCTGGCAGCACACTTCATGCTGGCGATGATAGAAGTGTCTCTCCACAGGAGAGAAGTGAAGCCAGTGTATATCTTCTGTCTGAGGGGGGATTTGAATCTGCAATCCAAAAAGAAAATAAATAATTTGCAAATAAAAGTATTGATAAGTGATGTTCTGGAATTTTAAAACTCACAACTCTTACTTACTTGGTCAATCACATCCTTCTTTGCTGATCTCCACATTATCTTTGCAATTAGACTGTAGAGAGGCTGGGGATTTTTCCTACAATAAGGTCGATATAAAAGCTGGTCCCACCAATGTTTGACCCAGTAAGGATCGACTCCAAGAAAAAGAACTAATCCATACAGATCTGCCAAAAAAGGAAGTGATTTAGTACAATGTTTGTGTTTTAATACCTCACAATATGCCTCAAAAAAAAAAAAACAAACAAAAAAATCTTTCATACAAAGGCAACCAGGTATAAAGCAACTACATTCAGACCATTATCTCTTGCACTTGTTTTCCAGTCATTACCTCATCAAAATATTTAATTTTAGGCAAGGGACTGGGTGGGGGAAGGTTAAGGTTCCCTCCTTTAGCTAGTTGTTGATTTCCACACAACATGTGAGAATATGGCTATTTGTGAGACATTTTCCCAATTTCAAGTTTAGCAGAAAAGAGCAATGAATTTAAACCTATTCAGAGCAGAGTGAAGAGGCAGAAATTCATGACTGCATATGGTTAACTGGGTTTGCCAGGTTTTTCTAAAACAGTATTGCTCAGTATTATTACTTCACAGCCTGCTGTGCACCAACTGTCTACTGCCCACCAGCCTAGAAGGGGCTGCAATTCACAAGACTTTCACTTCTCTAAGGCATAAGAAATTAACAAAAGACACTTGAATGGTTTTCTTGCTAATTGAGAGAATACAATTTAATTGCTAATTCCGCCTAATTCAAAAATCAGTCACTTATTGGAATAAAATTAAAGGACATACTCACTTTAAACTTTTGCCTAAGTCCTACTGGAAAAGTATAGAAGCATATATTTAAATGCTGTAGGTGGACAGTGTAGAAACAGACATGTGATGTTATCCTGTAGATCCTAAAGATCTGGTGGCTACATTCCTTATTCTGTTAGCCTTATGGTAATTTTGGTATTCACCTGAGAGCATCCAGACATTCACCAAATACGTGACAGAGCAAGGGAATAAAAACCCTGGCAAATCATTTCTATGCAAAAAGCAATTGTTTACCCAGAGGTCCTATCCAATGGTATTACAGCAGCAGTGGCACAGACTGAAATGAGTCAGCAGCTTTCATCCCCTATGTGATGAGGCCTGCCTTAGTATAGCCTGAGAGTCTGTCAACGTGTATTATAGACAACAGGATGTTTCAGATATGTATTCAATCAACACTATCACACATAAGCACTTAAAGAGATTAATCATGACAGTAAAACCAATCAGTTCCTCTATTTGGTTCGATTTATTATGTATTCTCACAACTATTGTGCGTATTTATAAATTTAATTCACAATTCCATAATGAATTGATCTACAATTCCATAATTTGGTATCCAGATCAAATGCTTACGCTGATTTATCCACTTTCAAACTTACTGCCACAACTTGTACCATATATTTGTAAATCATCAGAAAACACAGGGAGACAGAGAAGCTAGGTAGCTCTTTTTCCTTTTTTTTCCTGTCTGAAGCCTGTCTACAGAAACTGAGTACCTCACAAAAATGACAAGATAAATGACACCTGCTAACATACAGCAACCTACTCCACACATCTCAATTCATTAAGTCCTTACATAATGACTTAAGACAGTTTCATAATCTTTAGTACGATTTTTAGAATTTATATTCATGGCAGTTGATGCCCACAATAGCTCATACAGGGTTATGCAAAAAGCAAAGACAGTTTTCCTTTCTGTATTTGACAGCTTAAAGGATTCTGTAATCAGACTACCTATAGCTGCAATAGAGAAAGGTTAATACATAGCCACTCTGCTAAGTGAAAACTGAAGAACAGATTTGAGTCAGCTGTTAGATATACAGTTCCTCTGGTCCCTAAAGTACCTGTCTCACTAAGGGAGACAAAAATATTTCAGCTCTCCAATTTTTATATTGATACACGTATTGATGGATTTATTACATGCTTAAAGTTTATGGCTTACCAAATCAGTACCTAATCAATTCAGAGCAAAACTAGCAGATGTTTTAACTGCTTCAAAGCACTACCTAATCATCAGCATAAAGAAATCTCATAGATGACACCACTACATAAAATCTCACCTTCTAATCCTCGCTGTACAGGAGTGCCACTGACACACCAGCGATTGATTCCACTTAAACGAAGTGCCATTTCAGCAGCCTAATAAAAGGAGATAGAGTCAATGGTAGGAAGGGAAAAGCAAAGAGTGGAATACAGTCTGATGATATGTGGCCATTATTTTTGAGAAGTCTGAACATCTTTTCAGTATGTAACACTAGCAGATTTGAAGCAGCATCAGTACAATATATTATGAAAATATATATAAATTTTTTGAGCTTTTCTGAAGGTAACTGAAAGCTGGTAAGAGCCATGTTCGTCTCCAAGGAATCATGTGCAATTAAGAGTTCACAGAAGGCAAATGGACAGCAAAGAAACTGTACGCTAAAAAAAAAGAAAAATTAAAAAATTAAAGCCTATAAGCCATTCTGAATGTAGCATTTTTGTCTTCCAGTCTTGGGCAAAAAGACTGGACAAACACTAATTAAAATATTCTCCTCCTGCAGACTGTATCCCTTGAGTTTGCAGACAGACTGCTGACTATTTTAGCTTCTAGACCCAAAGGACATATCTATGCCTCTGAACCATATCACTGAACAGGCTAGTGTCTTGTTTGAAACTATCAAACACCATACATAACATGATGACCCAGTTCTTTAAACTGTCAGTACAGATTACGTTAACTATTTTTTGAGCAGGATATACTTCACAGTCTGCCAAAACTCCAACAGCAGAACCATCTAATAGTAAGTATTTTTCAAGAGAAAATTCACTTCTAAAGAACAAGGAACAAGGACAAATTACTTGAGTGCACTGAACATTAACAAGGGGAGAGGGAAGTCTACCGTATTACTTACAATAAACTTGTCAAAACCTTTTCAAGTTAAATAAACGCATGACCCAGAATGTCGTACCTTTGCAGTGGTGCATTCAACCATCTGTGCTTCATCGAGGCAGATCCTCCACCACTCCACTGCTACTAAGGGGCTTGGGATGGCCATGTACCTCTTCTGGTTCCTGAAACGGCGCCCATCTTCGCTGTTGCTGTGGGGTATGTCTACATAGTTCAGTTCCGTGCGCAGGACATCGTATGTGGTGATAACCACCTCCTGCTCTGCCAACATGTGGGGCTGCAAAAAGCCATGCTTCTTCACACCTTGATATACCTACATAGATTTATATTTGACAGCAGAATAGCAAAGAAGAAAGGTAATAGAGACACTTTAATAAAGATACCAAAATATCAGTACAGCTTAATACATGCATGCTTTCAGCAGTGTTCTTCCTTAAGATGAAACCATTCCCAAAATCTGTATTCATAGCAGCATGGTGGGAAGTACATCTGAATAGCATAATAATAAATACAATATAGTCACAGACAGAAATTTTGTATGCATAATTATGTATAATGTTGTAAAAAATTTTTTTGCTTTGAAGAAGAGAGGACTCCACTATTTTCTACAAGTTATTTGTTCTAACAGCTATTTGAAGATTAAGTATTCTGTAATGTTGTATGGCACAACATTATGTAGGTTACATGTCTGGTCTACTTCTCTCCTTTACTGCACATGTATTACCTTTCTCCCCATTGACCCAAAAATTTAATGGATGATTAGACCAGGACAGAAATATGCATCAAAATATAAAACACAGAAATGATAACCCAAGTAAAGTTTTACCTACAAAAGGATTTCTATGGAGATTTATGTGATGAAAAAATTAAAATTTTTCTAGTAAGAAACAATCCCTGTGACCAAGAGAATATTTTTATAAACCCTTCATATTGTCATTTATTCTATTATCAAAACTGCTTTTCTTGTCTCCCACATAATTGTAAGCCAAAACCTTTCAGAAACATACAAAAGTTAAAATAACTGCTCTTTTCCCTTTGATAATCAGTACATGATTTTAATTTAATTTAAATTAATTTAACCATGCTTTTTCCTCTGCTAATAATCTTCCTAAACATTTGTGCATACAGCAACACTGTTTCTGTCAATTGAAAGAAACATCTGCAGAAAATTATCTGTTCAGTCTCAGAATGGGACAACAGAGCATGTGTAACCAGGTCACTGCACATGAAACAAAAGAGAGAGAAGAGGGTGGTAGGAGGAGAAGAAAAAACAAACCAAAAGGATCATGCTCACTGAAGCAACCAAGAAGAAATAGCTCTTGAAGTCTAATGATTTCTTCAAGTATTTACTAACAGACTTTCTGGATGTTTATAACTTGGCTGAGGTTCGGTTGCTTCCACAGCAGCAGGAAAAGACAATCTGCCACAAAGCAAGACCTACTGATGAATTTTAATTTCTTGTTTCTTATATAAAACCATTAGAATTTCCCATGGGTTGTAAGCAGTTGGAAGAGTGAAAAATGCACTTCATATGCAATGCAAAAGCTATTAACATGGGAAACTGCTTCTTTGAAATATTTCCACTACTCACTTTACAGAAAAGAAAACCTCAAATTTTCATTTCGAAGCAACACTGAAAGCAAGTCTTGTTTACAGTTGGCAGTTAAAAGAAAACTAATCCATCCCTTAGAATAGATGATGTCACACAGTTTGAAGTATTGACATTCAGTATTTAAACTATTTTACTGTTACCATGTAAATCCATTTCTAAGAATTTCCATCCAAGCTAGTATAAAACTTGGACTGAGCCCTAGGAAAACCAGGCGAGTCTTACATAGTTGTTACTCTAAAGTTAACTACACTTCTCACACATGGCATTGGAGGACAAGAATTCATTTATACACTGGGCATCTATGCATAACAGCTGAAGGTACAAGATAAATACCTGAACAAGAGTTATTTAAATCCACTACTACTGTTATTCAAAATACAAGGCATCTGTGGCTTCCAAAGCACTTGATCATTACAAAGGTCCTTGATTACTAAAAATATGAAGGACAAAACTTGACTACATTGATAATAAAAGACAAGAGACATCCTTGAATACTGTGATAATTGTATTTTAAAAAATCCTGTATAATAATTAGGTTTATTTTAATGACGGGGCTACTAATAGTTAAGTAAAAGGAAAATACATGGTCTCCAAGTAAGCAACATCCTAACAAATATGGCAGATGTTATAGAGACAATGTCCAAGTTGTAATGGTGTTTTCAGTAAACACAAATGCCCAAGACTGCTTTCATAAAGTCTGAGAACCTGAAATGCAAAACTAGTCTTTACCTACTGAAACATTTTTTTACCTAGAATGAAATGAGAAGCAACGGTCAGGGAGCTGCTTAAATGCAAATGTACAGTGAGACAAGACTCAAAACACCTACAGTCAGGCCTTTGAAAGCTGCTTGGTAGTCTTCCAACTAGTCTTCCCTCTGAAAAAATCACCTGTTGTTGCAACTGCTCAAAATCAGCTTTCATTTGCTATAGATATCTCGCCTGGATTATCCCCCAGTGACCAACTAAAAAGGAAAAAAATTAACAACTAATTGCAGACAGTCTTTCTGAGACACTGATGCACCATGTTATGCCAAAGCAACTAATGTAGAATTCTGACACAGAGGACAAAGAGACCTCTGATCTACAAGTAATGCAGAACATCAGACAGGAAGCCCTAAACCCTGATAAAATAACTCTCCAGAACATGAAGGTATATAATCTTACCAGAACTCGAAGAGATGATGATCTTACATGCCTGTTGATCTCATCTACCCACTGATGACAAATAGAACTCGGAGAAATTATCAGAGTTGCTCTTGTGGGAACTGGCTTCATTGCCACGAGGCAATGGGGACAGTAGAAGGGCCTGCTCTTCAGGTTTTCCTCTTTGTAGTTCACACATTCTGCATGCTGCCATAAGTAGCATTTCAGGCACTGCACACGAGCTTTGTAGTCACCCAATCCGAGCTCACCACAAATACATTCAAAACGATATTGAGAGGTATTAAATGGAAATACAGAACTGGTATGTTGCACACTACTGTCAACACGTTCTTGGGACTGTGAGGACTGGACCTTTGGGATTTCCTGATGGACATCAGCTGTACTTTTGGAAACATCTAAATCAGGATGACTCCTCATGTCACCGCCATGCAAATCAGGAGACTTCGGGACGACAGTTTCCTGCTTAACATTATTCTCTTTTACAGAGTCCTCATGATCAGCTTCAGATTTCTTATTATTTTTGCTAGTTGTACAATAATCATGTTCTTCCATGGCAATATCCACCCGTGAAGTAGCTTTAAAGACATTTTCAGATGTGACACCAATACTTTTTGATTCTTTGGTTTGAGTTTTAGCATCAATCAACTGTTTCTTCTGAACATTTTCTGAACTCCTTGCTACCTACAAAGTGAAATTAACCAAGAATGTCAGATTTTACATACAGATTTGCCCAATGCTCTTTACTGTCTACCAGTGCTATTTAATATTTCCATTAATGACATAGACAAAGGGATCAAGTGCACCCTTAGCAAATTTGCAGATGACACCAAGGCACAGTTGACACACCCAGACAGGATGCCAGAGGGTCCTGGACAAGCTTGAGAAGTGGGCCCATGGGAACCTCATGAGGTTGAACAAGGCCAAGTGCAAGTTGCTGCATGTGGGTCAGGGTAATCTCCAGTATCAATCCAAGCTGGGGGATGAACAGATCGAGAGAAGCCCCGGCAAGAAGGACTTGGGGGTGGTGGTGGATGAGAGGCTGGACATGTGCTGGCAACAGGCACTTGAAGCCCCAAAAGCCACTATTCTGGACTGCATCACAAGCAGTGTGGCCAGCAGGGTGAGGGAGGTGATTCTGCCCCTCTGCTCCACTCAGGTAAGACCCCACCTGGAGTACTGTGTCCAGGTCTGGGACGCCCAACATAAGAAGGGCATACACCTGTTGGAGCACGTCCAGCAAAGGGCCACAAAGATGATTAGAGAGATGGTGCACCATTCCTGTGAGGAAAGGCTAAGAGAATTAGAATTGTTCAATCTGGAGAAGAGAAGGCTACAGGGTGACCAAATTTTAGCATTCCAGTACCTGAAGGGACTATTTACAAGTGTGTAGTGACAGAACAAGGGGGAACAGTTTTAAACTGAAACACAGTAGGTTTAGATTAGATATTATGAAGAATATCTATTATTTACTGTGAGGGTGGTGACACTGGAACAGGTTCCTCAGAGAAGCTATGGATGCTCAGTCTCTGGAAGAGTTCCAGGCCAGGATAGATGGGGCTTTGACCAATCTGGTCTAGTGGAAGGTGCCCCCATAGTAGGAGCGGTAACACATCAGGACATAGATTTTAAGGTTTAATATCAATTTTCAGTTTGAGGTTAATGTTTACCAGTGTTTAAAAAGCAACTTCACAGTAAGAATACAGCTTCCAGTGCCACTGTTTTACAAGATGTAGTTAATACTTTAGCCCCAAATTTGATCTGTGTATGATTTCTTCCTATTTATTCATGAATGTCAAAGCAAATGCTGCAGTTTTCTTCATTTTTATCAATAAGCAAGTGTCACTGAACTAGTGCACACACACAACACAGCTCTTGAGTAGCACGCAATCAGTAGAAAAAAGATCTGCCTTTGCAACACTCTTTGAAGGAACTACGGCAGTATGTTACCTGCTCTTTGGTTCTTTCTCGCTTCTTCTGCTCCTTGTAATTCTTTCCCAGCTTGAAAGACCCAGCCAGACCATGTCCTTTGACTTGCTCTACTACCTGTTCTGCAATTAGTTTTTCTAGAGTTCTCTTGAGAAGTCGTCTATTTCTCTGTGTGTCATACCTATATATAGCACTGATGTACTTAAATATTGCAATAATGGATGCTCCTTTCTTCACATTCATTTCCTTCACAGCTGCTAATATCATCACTCGTAGGCCTGTATGTAGAATCAAAGCAAAACAACTTACAGCTCAGATAACATGAAAGTTACCTCAGAGAATATGTATTAAGAGAACGTTAAACATAGTGTTCATGTAAAAAAATGCAAAATAAAGACAGACAGCAGTTATGGCAATGTTTGACTTCAGGTAGCTCTATAAGCTGCTATTTTGCACTGATTCTAAGACAGTATTTGATAGCAATAGAAATAAGTCACTGAATTTTCTTACTGAAGCATGACAAAGTATATTTCAGCTACATGGATGAACTCTTTTACAAAGATCTTTAGTTACATGGAGCTCTGTAGCTCAGAGCTCTGAGTTAGTAAGTTTACTTTCAACTGTCCATCACTTGTTTGTAGCGTGGAATCCTACATGACAGTGCTCAGCAAAAGAACTAATTCTGAAGAAGTGAGGAGTAGCCTCGAACTCATTGTCAGTGGCCAATATAAGACTTAATGCCAAAACCAAAATGTATGTTAAAAGTCATCACAAATACTTACTGGGATATTGTATTTTTTCCTTCAATTTAGGCTCCATTTCCTTTGGTGTTTTCTTTTTATTTCCTTCTAAAGGTTGAGGAGGAACAAAGAAGTTCACAAGCTTACCCTAACACAGACAATATTAAAAGGTGGTTAGCTCATGTCTCTCCACAGTCACTCTGACCTTCAGTAATCATTCCACATTTGAAAAAAAATCATAAGCTGCTATACATGTATGTTCTCATCTCACTAGTTTGCTCAGATAGCTCATTTTTAATGTAGAGTGACACCTCATTCAGTTCAATTTCCTGGCAGACAATGTTCAGCACCCTACGCTGAGAACAGAAAGAGCAGCCTTGCAACTCTTTGGGTACTCTACTGCTTCAGAATTAAGTTGCAGGAATCTATAGCTCTAAGTGATCTAAGTTACTGATAAGGGAGGAAAATATGTATTTAATATATAGCAGAATATACAAAAGAAGGCAAGCAATATAGAGGAAAAGCCTTGGTTTGTTATATAGAGGTTCTCTTTTTAGGGACTGATGCCCAAAACTTCATTATTAGTGATTTAGGAATAGTGAGTCAATTCAAGGAAATGCATATTCAAGAACTGGGATATAAAAAAGAAACTTGGAAACTTGGAAAAAAACATAGTGCCAATTTTCTATTATTGTTTTGTAGCTGTATCCATTGACACTTCACTCTGCCCTCCCCAACTGGTTGCTCTGCAGGGTTCTAAACAGTAACTGCAATGAAACTGCAGATACTTTTTGAACCCTGCAGGGAGATAAAATAATTGGAGTAACTCTGACATTGGCTTATACAACACAGGAGTCACCCAAAAAGTCTCTGGTGGAATAAGGCACATTTGGTTTGTTTTAGTTTGTGTTTTTTTCAGCATATCATACAAAGACATTTTATATTTGAAGATAAGAAAAATACAAATTACAAGAGGAAGTGGAATACTACCTTTTACCCACAAGCAATGTTACATAATGCTGCTTATAAAGCTCCCAAAATATTATCTGTCTGTCCCAACTACTCATATTATGAAACAGTTCCACTAACTCCAGCTCTCCAAAAGCTATGGTCTCTAGCTATTACTGTCTGTTGTCCAGGTGCTTTAGTGCTTATACTCCCCTCTTCATACTCCTCAGTTTGGACCCTCTTATACATTTAAGAATCATCTTAATTTCTCAGATAATTGAGTCCTTCTAACTGATAAACTTACAAGCATAGAGGAGAACATCATGAACTGGTGTACAATGAAATGGGCTACCATGAATTCAAAGGTATGGAACTCATGAAGTGGTAAGAGTTTACTTAAGAATAAAGGCTCCCTCCCTTCAGACAGAAATCTTTATGAACTAGTGTAAATAGTCCCTATTTTAGTAGAGAACATATGTCCAATAGATATTTGATACTCATCAGTAAAAAGCAGTGAAGGAGAAAATGACATTCAACATAGCAAACTAACATACTGATACACTCCTGAAGCCTGTGCAAAGCCCATAAGCATGCAGTTGCCTCATAACACCCTTGAACAACGTCTAACTATCAACTGCTATTCATGCAAACTATTCCACCATTTATGGCACCAGATATCATGTCCTACAAAGGAAAATCTGTCATTGCAATACAATTTTAAAAACAGACTTCTACAAACCAGAGAGAAATAAACTCAAGAGAAGTGCATTTGCATTAATTCTGAAAAGCATTTTCCACATAAAAACTCTCATTCTGGTTTCCTTACCTCAGGTAACGTCAGATTATCTTGTTTAATGTCTGGTCCAGTATGATTCAGAATAAGAGCCAACACTTCTACTGTTTTTCCAAGACCCATCTCATCTGCCAAAATACCTCCAGGCCACTGGGGTCCAGCAGTTGGGTATTCACGGATAATGCTAAAATTCAAGTGCATTCCCAAATGAAAGTCAGTACCACACAATGGTGTGACCGAAGTGCGTGTTCAGGGACACGCAGCACAGCTTCAGCAAGGTAAAGTTTGTAAGGTGAAGCATTATCTTTTGTTAGTTTAATTGAGACTAAGAATGGTTAGAAAAGCTTCTTGGAGGTATAAATCTGACCAAGACAAATATGTATGCCAGAATTTTTCCACCTCATGAGGTGCCCTTGCCCTGCTAACCTTAGTATATCATAACATCAGCCTCAAAAAATTTTAAATACTTTTATATTCATGTGTCAAAGATCTAGAAGTTCCATAGGAAAAAATAAAATGCAAACTAGCAATCAAAAGGTTCTATCTAACTAAATAGATTTAGTTAATGCAATATCCAACATTAATAGAAAACATTATACTAGCCCTCTTCTTTACACTTTAAAAATACTAAATGAGAAGGTCAAAGTTCAAATGCTTTAATGAAAAAAAAATTAGTATTAAACCACAAATTTATGCAAATTTTATTAAAAAAGACCTTTAAGAATTATGTCCTCAACTTGAGATTTACATATTTACCTCTGCATTATATATTACAATTTGTCTTTTTTTTTTCAAAATAAAGATATCACTGTGCTAATTCTTTAGTTGCTAAATGAAATACAAGATATGGATTATCCTTCAAGATAAAGCTAATAAGATTTTCACAAAGTACAACCCTGAGTTCTCAGAAAGAGTTGTGTAAAAACATACCAGCCAGTAAAAGGATTATAGTAGATTTTTACTCCATCCACAGTGATCACCTCCCGCCATAAGAAGTGCAGTGCGTTTTCTGTGAGGAAAGTGTTCACGTTACTACTGTGAGGTTTCTTTATACACAGCACTCTGCTCAGAATTGTTCAGCCTTACTGTGATATTTGGAGACAAAAAGCTGTAGTTTACTTCCATATAGCTTCATGACCAACAAGGTACATCAACTACAGTTCAGCAAGACCTAGCCTATCACTTAGTGTACTACCCAAACAGTTTTTAAGGAAATAGTAAAGAAACAATAAAACTTCTAATCAAACAGCATGAAAACATTACTGCTGACAATACAGTGACACTTTCCTCAATTATGCAAGTTTCTCAAATCCATATACTTGCCACTGCTTGCACTGCTCCCATGGTTCTCTCGGTGAAGCATCCAGTTCACAGCCTCACTTTGGTATGGCCTCAGAATGGGAATTAATGCAGGATGTTGCACATCCTTTCTCAGTAGTTGGATATCCTGCTGATGAGTGTGTCTTACAAAGTCATAAAGCTCTTCAATATTTTGTCGCTCTAGTTCCATGTCAGATTCTTCCTCATCTTCCTCCAGCTCATCTGCATACACCAAATAATTCAAGACATGCATTATCAATCAACTTGGGACAATATTTAATTAAATTTTGCTGCAACATATTTAGTTAACACACGAAAGCAAGCAAAGCAAAATATCATTTAAATATATGTCATGACATGCAGCTGACTCAGCTATTGGCAGTAGTAAACAATCACCACTGCTTTTACAGATTAATAACTGAAAAACAATGTAAAATAACAGTTATAATAATAATAATAGTAATAGCAGTGAAAAGGAAAAAGAGATTAACAAAACCCAAGGAACACAAGTGATGCACAGTATGACTGCTCACTATCCACTGAATAATGCCCAGCCCATCTTCAAGTGGTGACTGGTGGTTCCCACTAGTTTATAAACTGAGCATGTTGTCCTACGGTATGAAATATTCTTTTGGACAGTTCAGATTAGCTGTCCTGGTTGTGCTCCCTTCCTGGCACCTTGTACACCTCCTCACTGGCAGAGTGAGGACTGAAAAGTCCTTTACTTGGGGTAAGCACTACTCAGCAACAATAACACTGTGTTATAAACATTAGTCTCATACTGAACCCAAACACAGGACACTGTACCAGCTACGATGAACAAAACTAACTCTATCCTTGCTGAAACCAGGACATCTGAAAGTTAAGATTAACATACTATGGCGATCACAGATGTATATATAATCAGCAAAGCTCTTTCTTTAGAATTCAGGTATAGAATGAGCAGATCTTATTTATTTAGTAAAGACTTTTCACTGAACATTTCCAACTAGTAAAGAACCACAAATATCTCACATTTCAGATTTAAATATTAATATGGGTCAAAGAAAGGAGAAAACCATAGTGGGTTTGTCTTTCATTTTTCATGAAATAAAGTCTATATTTATAAATTAACACATTTAAAAAAAAACACAAAAAACAACACAGAAGATTCTGTTCAGAGAGTGTTCATGTTAATCTTAAATTACTCATCTGGATAAGAGAATTGTAGCTGTGGGACAACACATAATTTTCATTATTTGCATCATTGCAAAAAAACAGACAAGGCGTAATTTCAAAATTAAAAACCCACCTCAAGAGAAGTATGCACCCTTTAGGACAGAAGGTCTACACTTCTTTTTGACCCTCTAGGAAAGAAGGATTTTTGCTAATGTATTTTTTACATAATTTGTATATATGGGCATATGCAGAACTTAAACAATGTAGAACAGAAATACACGAAAAATTCAAGGGTCAGCAATTGAGAAAACTGGCATAACATGAGAGAACAAAAGACTTAAAGGATAAGTTTTAAGTGATTTAGTTCTCAAATTAAAAACACTGGTACAAAAAAAATACAGAAAGATACTAACCCCAGCTAGCTTTGGAGACAAAGTCACCTTGCAGAATTTTTCTAAAAAAAAAGAATAATTGGAAGCAAGTCAAGGCCATCACTTTCAGCATAAAGTGATCTTAAAGTGACCTTGAAAACTCTAATAAAACATCAAATGGCAGGTACAATTTAATCAAATTATAATTCTCTTGCCTTGGGCTAACAAAGAAGAGATGTACCTGGCACAAATACTAGAGAACTAAATCTTAAGTTTCGGGAGCTGCTATTAGGACTCTCTTTCATGAAAAGCAAAAGCTTCCTTTCATTTAAATGGATGGTGAAGAATGAAATGCTGTACCTATGTAAGACAGCCATCAGTGCTTACACCTAATCCTTTTAAAGCAAAGGAGTAATTCCAGTGCTTCACAAGGGAAAAGAGAACTCTGAAAGTTTCTACATACTGATGAAAGTTATATATATATATATATATACACAAGACTTGCAATACAAACAAGGGAATCAAAGTACACATGTGGGGTTATTAATATATATTTATATGCCAAACAAACCATTCAAAGGGGTCCCCTAACATACATCCCTCACTTAAAGAATAGAAAATTAGAATGACTGCAAAGTATGATTTTGATCAATGAATTCAATCTACATTGAAACGTATCATTACACTTGCTAAAATAACTTTTCAAATCTCATATTTTTAAACATAAATTGACTTCTATACAAATTAAGTCTATCTAGAATCTTACAAGGGAGCAAAGACTACAGTACACTTTAAAGCAAATTTTTTTTCCACATAATTGGATATTTTTTGTCCATACATTTCCTGTTTTGTTCATTCTTTCAAATATTTTTTTTTCCTGATTAAATGGCTGTATGTACCACAGGGATTTTTAAAAGGATGCTAGGGAATTTTACCCTTCTCTCAGTTACTTATTAGTCAGTGAATATTTAATTATACTTTCAACCATTCCAAAATGTAACTCAATTACGTAGGTTTCATCTTAGCCTTTTTTACCTTTGAGAAACAGATGGTACTGTACCATCTAAAAATTCAGTTTCTCTGACACTGTTCAAGTACTCTACTTAATTCCTTCAATGACTGCAGTTCTACTACTACATCTGTAGAAGGGCCTTTTAATTTAAAATGGCTGTATCTGCATCAATAAAAACGTAGTATTTCCCCCCTTTATTTTAGATTAATGGAAAACTTGTTGCTTTGCATTTAGCAGTAAATAACACATACAAATACCAAAAACATCTTTGTACAAAGAATTTATTCTTCTTAAGAAAAGTGAAGGCAAATGGTATACGATATGACATTGACAGCTACTATAGTTCCATGACACTATGCGAAAACAAAAGACAAACCATTTACCATTCACTAGAACAAACAGCAATTAAACAGACATTTTAGCCTCTTTTTAAAAAAAATTCTATCTATAATGACTATGGAGTGTTTCCTACTAAGAAAGCAGCTTGTTGGATCTGTAAGTAATTTATGCCTGTGTGTTCACTGAAGCTACAAGTGGCATGTAATACTATAGGGCAGATATGGGATAAAAGCTATGAAACCAGCTATTTATTAAAGCAAACCAAATAAATCTCTGCAAGCAATTCTCTAAAGAAAGGTGGGTAACTTTGCAATTAATTTTTGAATGCCATGAAGCTTCTCCATATTACTCACAGAGAGCAAGCCATTTGGGGAAAGTGGCCTGCTGGATGCATTGTTTGTGAATGAAGAAGGAGTGACTGGAGGCCATCTTGAGTACAGAGATCATGAAATGATAACTTTTTGGTTCTTGGAGAAGGAGGGATGCCAGAAGAACTGCTGACTTTGACTTCCAGAGGGCAGACTTTGGCCTGTTTAAGGGTATGGTTAACAGAGACCCTCAAGAGGCAGCCCTGAAGGGCAAAGGGGATGGACATTTTTCAAGAAAAAAAAAATCTTGATGTAGAGGAGTGGGCTGACCCCACGTACCAACAGATAAGGTGGCAGGGAAGACCAGCCTGGCTGAACAGGGAGTTTTGGCTGGAACTTGGGGGAAAAAAAGAGGGGTTATGACCTTAGGAACAAGGGGCTAGCAACTCAGGAGGACTACAAGGATGTCGTGAGGTTACTGCATTCAATTTTGGGCCGCTCACTGCAAGAAAGACTTGGAGATGCTGGAGTGTGTCCAGAGAAAGGCAGTGATGCTGGTGAAGGGTCTGGAGCAACAGTTTTCTGAGGAGCAGCTGAGGGAGTTGGGGTTGTTTAGACTGGAGAAAAGGTGGATGAGGAGGGACCTCAGTGCTCTCTACAACTACCTGAAAGGATATTTTAGTGATGTGGGGGTCAGTCTCTTCTCCTAGGCAACTGAACAAGAGGAAATGGTCTCAAGTTGCACCAGGGGAGGGTTAGACTGCATATCAGGAAAAAATCTCTTCATGGAAAGGGTTGTCAAACTTTGCAACAGGCTGCCCAGGGAAGGGGATGAGTAACTATCCCTGGAAGTATTTAAAAGATGTGTACATGTTGCACTTATGGATACAGTTTAGTAACGGATGTGGCAGTGTTGGGTTAAAGGTTGGACTCAGTGATCTTACAGGTCTTTCCCATCTTAAATGATTCAATGACTCTGTGATTCCATATTTACATTTTTTTTTGGCAGATTCCTTAATGCATCTATGCTATGCTTGCCATAACTTGAGATGAAATTCCTGCCACAAAGTCTCAAAACCATCTAGAAGAATATTAACAGAATGAGTATCTTAAGGAAAACAAATATATAAAAAGTAAAGGTAGTGACTGAGAGGTCATGTCCCTTAATTGTGTAAATGCTTGTGCACAGCTCCATCAACATGAGAATTTGCTCATCAGTGGGGAGATCAAGAAGACTCATCTTGGAATGCTGCTGTGTAGAGTTCACTTTAGATGGATATTGACAAATGTTAGAATATATACTTATTTGCAATTTTTCAAAAAAAAAAAAAGTAAATAATTATGTTTAGAAACAAGTGGAATTTAAACACAGACTAAGTTGTTAGAAATGCTTAAGAGGAATGCATTCATCAGCATAGAATCAAGGCTACGTTACTTTATGTTACATCAATAAGAAACTGCTTAAACACTGTTAGAAAATGAAACTAGTTTCACAATGCATAATCACCTGGGGTCTTCCCTCACAAATATTTTTCATTTCTGTGACATGCTTTTTCTGAATTTGGAGCACAGAATAATGCACACTATGGACTTAGTGGTTTAATGATCCTGTTTTGTTCTCCAATACTTTCAGGATAATTCTTTACTTTTGATTTGGTTTGACTGACACTGAACATTAAGTTGATGCACTTGCTGAGCCATACACCTACCTACTGAACTACAACCTTAGTTGCAACAATTAGCAAAGCAGCCATCATTTTTCCTTCTGCATTGCTTTGTATTTATCTACTGAATTTCTACTGAAGCTCCAGTGCCTAATCTACTTGCAAGCTTTCAGTTTTCTTCAACTCAGTTACACCGAATAACACATTTAAACTTTGTTGATACCATTTCACCATTTCTCAAAGCACTAGTAATACATTAAGCTGCAAAAGCCTTTGTAGGACTTGACTGGTGATTACCAATCATTGATTTCTATTCTTCACATTGGCTGTTTTACTTAGCCATTTACATGGCATTCATTGGCATAAAATCAAGACTTATTATTTTACGCCACATCAAAATGTACATGGTGAAAAGCAGTCAGAATATTTACCACTTGGCAACACAGCTCCTTTATGAACCTAAGCTGGTTACGTGACTTCTGAAAAGTTAAGACAAGACATAGCAACCCAATCGCTCATGTCCACATTCTTGCTCCAGTAACTCTGAGGGGCATGTCCTCCCTTCCAGAAAGTGCCTCTTCACCTGTAAGCAACATTGAACCATGCAGTCCATAAAAATATGTCCTTTAGTGTATCTAAGACAAATGCCCCAGAAAATTATTTTGGATCTCAAAATAAGTCATCAGTCATTTTCTTCACAAACAAACTCTTTGCCCAACTCTTCCACAAAGAGAGGATACGCAAAGAAAATTGTGCTTTCTGCTACAGCTACTTTATTTCTTGACTATCATATGCCTTAGCCATATCAAGTCTATGAATTCTCTGGCAAATACTCTGCTTCTAATGCATTTACGATAATGCATTTCTCCTAATGAATTTAAAACCATTGCTATTCATTTCTCTATCTTAAACTATTCATTCTTCAGACTTCTTGGATTTCCTTCACTGTGCTTTTAAACTTATATTGACATATTTGTGTCAGTCAGAACACTGCAGTTTTTGGAAGGATGACTTCTTACATGCATTATCTTCCCTTCCTCACATATTTAGTTACACTGGTCTATCCCTTGGTACACCTAAAGTCTTTTTTTACAGTTCCACATTTCTTCTTTACAGCAAGTAAGGATGTTCAGATTTTGTCAGCTCTTCCTTTCAGCTTCTCTTTAGAAAGTTGCCTAATATTTTTTTTACAATTTTGTCTTTTAAATTAAGTAAAATTATATGGGGGGAGCTAGGCTTCTCTCTCTTCTGCAAGAACACAAACTCAGTATACTACGGTCACTTGTTACTGCGTCAGTCTTCAGCTAATATTTTGAATCAATCTTACACTCAGGAACTAGGCCAAGGTTATTTTTTTCACAAGTTTCCTAAGCCATCACAAGATAATATCATTGTTTATCACTCTATAAATCTGTATTACTACTATTACTACTAAGTATATTCTGGCAAACATATCTTCAATTCCAAAATTATAAGAAGACCTATTTTTGTAAATCTGCAGTAGTATATTCTTAAAACTGCCATAAAGCTGCACTGTGTATTAGTTTACATTATAACTGCTTTAAAATATATGCCGCACAAAAATCTATTGCTGCACTTGTGTAATAGGCACCAACCTGGTGAGAAAAGTTTTCCAAATTTAATTCCTGGTTCATTTAAACAGTTCTCATGTAACTTGGACAAGCTACTGTAGATCTGTGCAAACAACCCATATGAAGCAATGAAAACTCTATTTACTCCCAAAAAGGTAAGGACTCAAACATCTCCGCATTTCAATGCCTTATCTGTAGAGAAGAAATATTATCATCTCTAATTTCAGCATAAACTAATTGGCATATGATTAATGGTCAGATAATATTAAGTGACATACGTAACAACATTACCTTGAAAAAAAAAGTTGCTCTAGATGGCAGGAATAATTACCATTTTTCCTTACAATTAAAACTACTACGCAAAACACACAGTCATAACAAAAACTGTTCATCAATAATCAACTTTATTGCATTACCTGGAATTAAAAAACTGTAGAACTTTTCCATGAGTTTTTGAATCAGATGATTAGCTTTTTTGGGTCTTCCACCTCCATCACTGAGAAACTCTGGTTTACTTAGCCCAGCTTCAAGAAGGTAAATACCAACCTGTTGAAGTTAATACTTTAACTGTTAAAAGAACATTATTACAAACAGAAGAACAGGAAAATAACAACAGTGCTTTGAAAGTACAGACAGATATAATAAATCTACTAAAAACACCACGTAGAGGAATTGTAACTAGAAGCTTCTGTGAATCCTTCAAATAATGCACTGCTAATAGTAAAAAAGTAAAATAAATTTTTAGGAAAAAACACACTGAAGACATTTCAAAAACACATAGAAACTATACACTTTCATCACATTACAAAATATATGGCTGACGCCAGACTTTGTTGTTTTGAGGTTTTTATTTTATATTTCAAACAGAAAAAAAACCTTCAAAATGTGTATGAATGCATACCTTTAAAGCCTGAGCCTCTCCAGGTCTTTGATAAAGTCCAATTATCTTTTTCTTTTGCAACCATCTCAAGCCTTCCAATAATTCACCACTTAAAGTTGATTCCACCAAAATACATTGTTCATAAGCACCCAGGTATTCTTTAGTTTCATTACTGTACTCTTCTTCACTTCGTTCGTGAACACAGACCTGCAGCTGGTCATCAGAGTCTCTTCTCATTAAAGTAAAGCTCCTTTCATAGAATTCATCAGACCGAATTTGTTCAGAAGGAAGATGAAGAGCAAATTCTCCCAACAAGGCCTTCCACGATCCATCTGTACGGTATGGCAAGACTATAATATTCAGTTGTACAGAGACAGGAGTCAAGATGGAATAAGAGTCTTCTTCATCATTAACTGTCAAAAACTTAACGGATTTTGAATCACTGCCTTCTTTGCGTATGAGATCTTCATCAGTGCTATCATCATTTATAACAATGAAGGACGCAGAAGTACTTGGAATTGGAACATGGTCCTTATTAGTCACTTCATCATCTAGTGTTACCATCTCATTTCTTCGGTCTTCATGCATATTCCAGCAGAGCTTTTTCTTCTTCTCCTCATCTACTTTTGAAGGAGGTGCACGTTTTCGACGGCTACTCATTTTGTCGTTTTCTCAATAGTATTTTCAGTATCTGCAAGATGAAGTAAATCGGACAGCAATAAACATTAGGAAATCAAATGCCCACACTAAAATTTCACCATGCAGCAATAGCTAAACTTGCAAAATATTCAGACACAAACATACACACTAAAAACTCTTAAATGTTCAAAAGTATTAGCCTTACAAAGCCTCCCCTGTTCTTGAGTCATCACACAAAGCTGGACATGAAGCACTGCCCTGTACTATATCTTATAATTCTGCCAGACAGCGATAGACAGAGATTAACAAGAACACTTCATTTCACAGCTGTTACGCAGAATCTTGTGGGACAGATATAAACTGAGAAGAAGTGGAATCCCTCAAAGGTGGGGGTGGAGGAAGACAGCAAAAGAAACTCCATGAACGGAAGTGCAGAAAGTACAGGAGATTTGGGGGCGGGTGTGGGGAAAATACACAAAAATTTCCTCTTTCCTTTCAAAGCCTACACAGCCATGAAACTTTAAGAAAACTTGATACAGGGCTAGTCTGAAGCTGCCATTACATAAAAATATAGTTTAGAGCCTCAGCTATCTAGTTCTGTCCTTCCAAGTCCCCAGTGACCTTTCTACTAGGATTCAATACTTTATTTACCCAGGAAATTGTGCATCCTGAGACCTGGACACACAGATTGCTCGCAGAAAAGCCCTTAGTTATTCCGCTGTGCATTTCAGTGCAACCAATCACCAAACTAAATGCATAGTCTTATTGATTTTGACTAACTGCAAAGTCAAGTCAGATTTTGTGGACAAAATAGCAGAAAATAAAGTACAAATGATACATACAAAGAAGCAGATTATGAAACACTAGACCCATCTGGGAAACTCAAAACTACATGAGCACAATTAAACCCTAAAAGAAGTAGCACCTTTTATTTTTTTAAAAATGACTGTTTTTATAAGGATCCTGAACACAACAACAGAACTACTGACCTGTCAGTAAAGACAGGGAAATATTTATATGTCTGTGTCAAGTCAGCTTCTGCATACCACTTTTAAAGAAACTTAGGAAGATGAGAAGAAAATATGCCAAGCTACTACATCAAGTATGCCACATCTTAATGTTAAAGGGATTTAAGATGGAAAAGGACAAAATTCCTGAATAACTGTAGAAGGGTCTTGAGGGAAAAAAAAAAAAGTAATAACAAACATGAACTAACAGTTCATGAAAACCAAAGTAAACATCCTGGAATATACAAATCTTGCTGGTTTGAATTTCAAACACAGAATCACAGACTCAAATAGGCTGAGATGATCGAGTCCAAGTTATGATTGAAAACCAGCCTGTCAACTGGGCCACGGCACTGAGTGCCACGTCCAGTCTTTCCTTAAACACCTCCAGGGACGGTAACTCCACCATCTCCCTGGGCAATCCATTTTACCGCATAATCACACCTTCTGTGAAGAAATTCTTCCCAGTGCCCAGCGTAAACCCTGTGTCTGGCTTCAGATTATATCCTGTCATCCTGTCGCTAGTTGCCTGGGAGAACAGGCCAACTCTCACCTGGCTACAACATCCTTACAGGAAGCTGTAGAGAACGATCAGGTGTCCCACAATCAGGCAACAGGATCAAGGGAAGGCAAGTTTTTCAAAGTGATGCTCACGCACAGGGAGCGCCGCCGACATTAATCGAAGCAAATCCTGACGGGAGCAAATGCCGCACTTCACCCAGAGGCAGAGGGTGATGCCGGCCCGCACATGGACCAGCTTGGCCGCCGCGCTCTGACGGACAAACGGGGAGCAAGACCTGTTTAGAGGTCCCGCAGGCAGGAGAGGACCGTGTCCCCAGCCCGCAGCAGCGGCACCCCTGCACAGCGGGGCGGTGAGGCGGCCCGGGGTTGCCTGCAGAGGTACCGCGTACAACCCCGGGCCCGGGGCCACCCCCACAGCCGAGACGCGGGCACGGCTCCTTGTCCCGAGCGCGAAACTGTCACTACTTGAGACTCGCGATGGCGAGGCCTGCGGGACGAGACGCTCCTCGGC
>VXAU01003555.1:797267-810389 GCA_013399695.1 Formicarius rufipectus
GTGGGGCGGCGGCCCCGGCCGGTACCGGACGGAGCCCCCGGGAACGGGGCGAGGGGGGGAGGTTACGGGGGAGCACGGGGGGTGCGCACGCAGCCGCGCGAGCCCGGCCGGCAGCCAATGGGCTGTGGGGAGCGTGACATTTGCTCCGCCCCCGCCGCGCGCCAGCGGAAGAAAGCGAGGGTAAGGGCAGAAGGCAGCGCAGGCGCAGTGGGAGAGCGGCGTTGCCCTTAGTGGGGCGGGGCCGGCGTCGGCGGGGGGGTGACGTCATGCGGGCGTGACGTCATGTTGGTGGGAGGTGGAGCCGGGGAGGGTTCCGGGGCTGCAGCGGGAGTGTAGGGGGCACACGGGGCGGACTGAACGGCAGAGAGACCTTTGTGCTGTGACCGTCACCGAGCACGGGAACCGGCTGGCCAGAGAGGCTGTGGAGTCTCTCTCACTGGAGATACTCGAGAACCGTCGAGGCGCAGTCCTGTGCGCTGTGCTCTGGGGTGACCCGGCTTGATCAGGGAGGTGGGAGCAGGGGACCCGCTGTGGGTCTTTCCAACCTGGCTCACCTGAGACACTTGGGACGAGAGAGAGGGAACGCAAAGGGCTGTTAAGGCATGTGGCGAGGGCGATTTGGAGAGGGAGTTTCTGGGCTGTCAGCACTGTGGAGAGGCAGAATCAGGCACATCAGTTTTTGATGGCAAATACTGCTTCGGTGCAAACTGCGGAAATATTTAATCCTCTTGTGAGGCAGATGAAGGGCTGCCAAGGCAGTGGCTTGAACCTACCTCGGGGGGCTTTCTGTCTCCCTCCTAACAAGATCATATTAGAAGACCCTCCTTTTATTTTTAATTTTCTTTAATGGAGTTCTTTTAATGTGCGTTTTGAGATTTAGCTATTATGGAATCATAGAATCAATTAGGTTGGAAAAGTCTTCTGAGATCATCAAACCCAACCTATGACTGAACTCCACCATGTCAACCAGACCATGGCACCGAGTGCCATGTCCAGTCTTTTCCATAAACACCTCCCTGGGCAGCCCATTCCGGTGTTTAATAACCCTTTCCATGAAAAAATTCCTCCTAATATTCAACCTGAGCTTTCCCTGGTGCAGCTTGAGGCTGTGTTCTCTCATCCTGTTCCTACTTGCCTGAGAGAAGAGACTGACAGTCACCTGGCTACAACCTCCTTTCAGGTAATTGTAGAAAGTGATAAGGTCACCCCTGAGCCTCCTCCAGGCTAAAAAACCCCAGCTCCCTCAGCAGCTCCTCATAATTGTGCTCCAGACCCTTCACCTGTATCACTGCTCTTCTCTGGAATCGCTCCAACACCTCAATGTCCTTCCTAAAGTGAAGGGCCCAGAACTGAGCACAATACTTGAGGTGTGGCCTCACCAGTGCCAAGTACAGGGGGAGATCATTTCTGTGGTCCTGCTGGCTACGCTGTTGCTGATACCAGCCAGAATGCCTAGCATCCATAAGATAGTGAGCAGCTGAAGTTACGTGCTTCTCTAGGAAGTTATGAAACAACCTGGTTTCACTCCCTCCTGGTATGCAGCCATGTACCTGGGTAAGCAGCTTCATTTAAAGAAATGCCATCCAGGTTTATGTTGCAAGATGTGAACATTCTCTTATCTTGAACCTGATGACAGGAATCAGGACAGGCAGAGGACAGCAACTCCCATTACGGTTACTGAGGTGAGAGGCCATCAAAGTGGCAAAGTGTCAATCTGGGGCAACTTAGAGTCCTCCCACGTGGGACCTCAAAGGCGTGACTCCTCACGCAAGTGTCCTGCACCTGCAGTTGATGATCTGATGCTATGAGAAAGTTTCACAAGTGACTGCTGCTCACCCTTCTCCACTTGATTATATATATCTGAGTCTCTCTTTTTCTCTCACCTCCATTCAGTATGAAGTACTATGTTGGTAAACCTTGCAATGTCGTGTGAGAGAGAGGATGGTGGTAGAAAAAAGGAGAGAGAGAAAGGAAAACAGAGAGGGAAGAGAGAGGAATCACTGGTCCTGGATCCAGCATTGGGCCAGCCAAAATGGCTCTTTGATGTGTAAAGGGCTGTCATCCTGAAGTTCTTGGGTATACTCTGATGGAGTGAGAGGCACAAAACTCACCAAAGCGGTGTCCTTGCTTTGGGCTGGAGAGAGGAGCAAGCCCATTGACTTGTCTGTAAGGTGGTTGTGTTCTCAGCCATGGAGGATTTCAAATGCCAGTTTCTACTTTTGGAAGAAGTGGAGGTGAGACTGTAGCGCTGGCATAAATAGTGGCAAGGGCCACCAATTTATATGTAAATGAAGGGTCTCTAGAGTAACAAGGAGAGGGATTGCAAAGACTGTGGGTCTGGCAAAAGGGCAGAACAGAACCCTGACACCTGAGCATCACTCCCTGTCCCACTTGACTGATTGCAGCAATAAGGGACATCCGTCCTCCCCCTCAGCACACCATTCACATGTCTCACGAAAGTCTCATGGAAATCCTTTCACCACACATCTTGTGGCATATCTCATGGAACACCTGGCTGTTATCTTGCCTGTTTTGGCTCCAGTTGCCTCATTTATGAGTGTTTAAGATATTTCTTGAAGGAATTCAAAGGTGTCTCCACCCCTTGTGTCCATCCTTTGTCTTAAGGAGTTTGCTTTTCTGTCTAGATGATTGCAAACCTGTATTTTGAAATAAGGATCAAGACCAGGTGGAAAAATGCCCATTTCTATCCAGCAGTTAATGAATAAGGAGGCTAGTGATTAGTAGCTAGTAATTTCCCTCCTGTTCTAAAGAACTTCAAAGCATGAAAGAGGATAATTGCCGTGTAATCTAACAAAATAAAAAGAAACAGGATAAAGAGAAGAGAATATGACATAAAATGAGACCATATGATTTCTTTTTGACCACACTTAAGACACAACCTCCCTTGCCTATGGATTAAAAATTCCTCTATGCTCTCAGTAACAACTCTTAAATCTCCGAAAGAGTAAGCAAATAACAGCAGGAGACATGCTACTTTGCAAAGGGTTTCTTTTTTGAGGGATGGAGAAAACAGCATGTTAGTCGTCATGGTATTTTACAGTCCTTTTCACCAATATTTTCGTTGCAAAGGCAAGTAGAAATTTTCTAAAGAAAATAGAAATTGCATTTGTCTCCAGATTGGTTCTGGCAGAAAATGTGAATTGTAGCAAACAAATAAAATCCAGGGCAGATAGACAATATTCCCTGCACTACAATGATTGTGTGTTACAGTGAACAGCTAACTGTGCCTCAGCAAACTAGTGTGTTAATCAGGTAGTTAACTAGCAGGAAGAATATTTGAGCTCTGTTGATAAAGGTCACTATATCATAGAGATAGAAAGATGGACCTCAGTGGAGGCATAATATCATTCTAGTCTACTCCAGATTAATGAAATCATGATCAGTATTCTGTGTCCTGGTAAGGAATTAATTTTGTAGGTTCAGCGCTCTCCAAATTCTGTAGTGTTTGGTGTTTTAAAATAGCTATCATAGTGGAACTTTGAAAGTGTAATCATAAAATTGCTACCCTTCACAGTGCATGATACTGCCTTGGGCAAAGGAGTAGAGGATTTAAATATTTTTCAGAGAGCCACAAAGAGCAGAGTATTATTGTGTGCCAGAAGCAATCATGTAAGCCAGGAAGCTAACTCCATAGCATGCAAACAATACCACAAAGCCACAGGATGGCAAGCTTCCCTTTTTTCACTTCTTGAAGACTTCAGCTCTGCTTGTGCCCTTCTGCCTCTTAGCATAGCATCTCCTGGGGAAATCTATCTAATCCCCACAGAATAACACTCTTCAGGCCATCTGCCTCAGCTCACGTGTATGCACAATTCTTGTATACCCTTGTCCATCTGCCACTCAGCAGAGATACGTGCTGGTTTTGTGAAATCCAGGTGATACATCTGACCTCAGGACTGACAGTAGCAGCTGATCAGTCACTGGTGGGAGTTAAGCCCATCTCCCTTTTTCCAAGAGAAAAGGACAGTTAAAAAGACTATCTAAATATAGAGCAGGAAAAAAAAATAACCATGTCATCGCATCTAGGACATAGTCTAGAGTTACTTTGTAGGATTTGGAATCCAGTTCTTGGAGTTATTTAAATATATACCTAAATAAGACGTTTTCATTGCTTTAATATTCCTTTTATAAGCAAAAAGGCATAAAGGAAAAGTTTACAGTTTCTGAGAAAAAATAAGCCCTCTAGTAAAACTGGAATTAAGTAAATAAAGTATTTATAATAAAACCAGTAAAAGCATTTTGAAATTTAGGTTCAAAATATACATGTTGGTAACATAGGACATGGCACAGTGGTTTGGAGGAGAACTGAAGGATGCTTACAAACAGAGAGATATTTCAAACATTATCTATTAGAGATATATTTCTTGGGAGTGAAAAATCTTGGTTTTTACAATCTGGCAAGAGAAGATTTGAGCTCATAACTGACTATAATAAAAAAATTCAGGAAATCAAAACTTCTTCCAAAATTCTTATCTATGTTCTGTACTATGGATAAAAAGGAAAATCAAATGGAATTTGAAATGAAAATGTGCAGTCTTCTGGAACAATTTTGGCCACTTTCCTCATAAAGAAGTGAGAGGCAGTCTTGGTATTTTCTGTCAAAGAAAATATGAACTTCATCAGAGATATTATTTCTTTGATTTATAAAATTAGATGTACAGAAAAAACTGCAGTATTCAAGCCACAAAGCAATGTATTTATTTAACACAGGTGAAATCTGCCTCCACAGATGTTTTCTTCAAGTATAACAAAGTTTGATGTTAAAATTAGTTCATGATAATTGATGTAACTTAGTGGCAAAAGGTTAATAATCATTCTCTTTAGAGGAGTGTTATATTTAATTATCTGTTCAAAATTCACCTTCGAGCCCACTTGGATTATTACTTGACTCAGATAAAGCAGCAGGTTTCACAGGGGGTAGGCTGTGTACTCTGCACCACCCAGTATTTGCTGTGGTTCTGGGCTGCAGGATCAGGCAGGGCTGAATCACGGACTGCACAGGGCATGAGACATCCAAGGAGATACCACAGAGCTGCCAGTGGACTACTCGGTTCTTTGGGGTAGTTGCACCTTATCTGGAAGTTGTTAGTGCCAGACAGCATTTCTGGTAGAAGACACAGGGATATTTCTATCTGCAGTATATGAGAGATGCTATGTGACACTGTGCCACAAGGGAATTACAGGGAAGCAGCTCTCAGCTGGGCAGCAGAACTGGCTGCTTTCTGCTGCTAATGCGATTTGGCTCCTTACTATTCTCTGAAAGGCACATAAATCTGGAACAGGAGAGGTCCAAGTGTGGTAGTGCAAAGGTGATGCTGCTGTTCAGGGAGAAATGTTAAGACACTAGAAGCCTCTACCCCTTGCTATAAGGGAAACCGTGGTGTCTGCACCAAGCCTGTAGTAGAGAGGTGCCTGGGTCATCCCTGAGCTGACATTTTACTTAGGCCTGTCGGCATTAATTCACTAAGTCAGTAACCTTAATTGATGAGAGAGACTATTTTCTCTGATTATAAATGTCATTGTATTTCCAATAATACATATGTGTAGGCTTATTAATCAAACTATGCTTGTGCATGCCTATGGTCTAAAATTCAGAAATGCAATGAGCAGTGAACAACGAGAAGTTAGTTTGGGGTTCCAAATGCATGTTTGGTTTTGTTTTCTTACATAGTACTACATCAAGCCCAACCTAGAGGGGGCTGCTGGAACAGCCCACATAAATGAGCAGCTCTGGTTTATGGTTTATAACTAGCACAAGAGGTGCAAACAATTTAAGTATTTTGGTACTTCTATACATAGGCACCTCTTCCAATTAACAGAAATTTGTAAATAAATTTTAATATTTTCTCTTTAATCACCATATCTGTAGATATTCTCATGTAATTGCTCACTGCTTTGCCTTTCCCCATCCAGCCAAACCCAACTGTATGGATTGTGTTCTACCCGTAAAACAATAATAAAAATAATTCCATGTCTACTGTGGCCTCAATAGGGTAGGTGCATAATCTGTTAAGTAGCACTATAGGTCCAAAGCTTGTATACAAATTTCAATAAACCGTGCTTCAGCCCAATTTTCTTCATACTTTCAGTGCTCTGAGGTTTATGTTTTTTTCACTTTTTTTTTTTCTAAAGCATTTTCCTGCATGGTGTCCCATCTGTGTACCACAGGATTTTTCGTGCTTCTTAGCTGGGCTTGGTAGCATCCACATTCTCTGACTGGGGAAATGAGTCAGCAGAAATGACTGTGCATCACTGAACACAGTCTCAGGGAAAAAAAAAAAAAAAGGAAAACAAAACACCTCATCACACAATAAGGCAATGAAATATTACATCTCACAACCCTGCCTGAGTAAAAATGAACCTTTTTAATTGAGGAGGTAGTTAGAAGCTGCAGAGAGATGAAAGAACAGGCTTTTATTTGAAAAATGGTTGTGAGAGAAATAACGGGGTCAGAGCAAAATAAATATTTTCCTTCTTTTTCACAACAAATTATTACTTTTCATTAACTTCAGTTTGTTTCTTTAGGCAATAAGAACAGAATACAAAAATGTTGCAAAAAATATTCTCCTGGGGTGCTTATGGACCTGCAGATGTTCTTAATTGATGATGAAGTCCTAGGTCTGCAGCACAGATGGAAAGTGATAAATGAGTAAGGTGTTAGAGGATATGAATAACAATACTACAATGTTGTGTGTAGAGATATCAGCAAAACAAGGAACACATCTTCTGGCTTGCTAAACATCTTGTTTATGGCTTAGCAATTTTGCAACAGTTCTGACTTCTACCCAAAGCATAAGTTAGTGTGTTTCTGGGACCCCCACCAGCCCTAACTGTCCCTTCCTGGTCACCCTCCCAGGGCTGGGGAGATGGAATAGGCCCTGTCTGCCAGGCCCTGCCCTGAAGGATGCCTGTGGGGAACCCCTGTCACCAGCAGCCTCCAGTGAGCTGGTGTCTGGTCCGCAAGAAGAGCAATGAGGGTACTTCTACTGCAGGCCAAGGATGTTTTTTCCTTTCACCTGGGCTTAGAAACTGCATTTGAAGCCTTTCAGAAAAGATTAACCTGGTGGGAAATATCCACATTATCCCATTTTAAGCCAAATGACTATCAATGTGACAGTGCTGTGTGCAGGTGCTTGTGGGATCTCATGAAGAAAGAAGAGCTAGTTGAGCACTTTGTGCTTGCTGCTGCCCAGGGTAGGCCCAGCTCTGGGCACAGGTCAGTGCATTGTTGAATGTGATGTCAGAAGACCTGAAGACGGTCATCACTGACCATGCAAGGTTATTTGCAGAGAACCAACCTCTTACCATTATTTATAAATTTTCCACCCGAAGTAACCCTGGATGCCAAGTTATAATTTGCTTTGCTACCCTGGTAACTCTGGAAGAATTATTTGCAACTGCTGGTGTTTCAAAATTTTACTCCTTGTTCTTAAGCCAAATAGTCAGCATAATTTGAGAAGGGAAGTAGAGGTAGCATCTACACCAAGCAAGATTGGTGTAGATACCTTACAGATTTTTTGTTCCAGCTTCTTGTGACTTTAGTGCTTTTCTAGCACTGTCTGGCCCACTTTTGCCTGATTGTACCTAGCCAATATTGTTCCAGCTTGGATTTGGTTTACTCAATGAGAGTTTGGTATGGTTTGACTTTTTAGTACCATCTTTCTGAGGCTATTGCCACTTCCACATCTGCTTCTCCACAGGCAAGGCCCCCTGTGCTCCCCTGGGGAGCCAAACTGATTCTTCCCCATTCATACCTTGCATTTCTGAGGGATTCTGGTGAAGTTAGCAAAATAACTTCAATCGGAGTGATCTTTAAGATACGTGTAATGTGAAGTAACATAAGGACAATCTGTTCTCAAGCAGTCCTTATTGTTTTTCAACTGCAGACACTTCCTTATCTCTAAGCCCTAAAGTGTTATGTGTTAAATAAATAGCTTTTTCCTGAATAACCAACTTCCAATACACAATTACCATAGTTATTCTAATCAAAATTATTCCATAAACTGTATAAAGACTTGATACTTTTTAACAGCATTGAATGCAGATTGCCTTCAAAGTAAAGGTTGCTGAATACATCATCCACACTGTGAAATGAAAAACAGTGTCCAACTGAATAACAGCTTCCTCTCACTCACATTTCATATCTTGAACCGAGATAGTTAAAATGGGCAAAGAGATAGGGCAGTTTGATCTCATAATCCTGAAAGTACAATTTACAACTGTGAAATATTAAGATACTCTTTTTCATACCCCTTACTTCCACACTCTCTCATGTAGTCTGCAACCTCAAGTTGCCGCTTTGAACTCTGGTCTTTCAGCATCAGATCTTCCGAGCCGCAACAAGCAGGCCAAGATTCCTGTCGCTTCAGCTGTGAAGGTCTTGAATAAGAAAGTATATACACAGGTGGAAAGCATAGCTGTGATGCATGGAAAACATGTGCTCTTTGCTGCATAGAATAGTAGTTCCTCTGAATGTTTATGGGTCACTTTTTTAAATTTTACTTCTATTTTTACTTTTGCTGTATTAGAGATGAATAAATAAAACTAAAATTGAACTACACAATTGAAGCTGAAGGCAGTCTTCTCATCACATATCCCTGAATTCCTCTCCTTACCCTCCTCCTCAATTTCTAAAAAGAAAAATGAGAGCATAAACTTAAAAGCTGTGTTAAATGAGTGTGGAACATATGTTCAAATATTCTTTGGGATTAAGTTCTATACATGTGTTTATCAGTCTATTTACATGTAGCCAGGCACAAAATGAAAGCAAGTGGGGAAGACTTTTCATGCAGATTTAGGGTGAAGAATCAAATTTAAAATAGGTTGAAAATATTGTATAAATTATTTGAGTGGCACATGCTACATTGTCTGGTAAAGAAGAGTAAGAAGAAAGAATGATGTCCAGATTTGTGTCTGCTGTTTACAGTGGCTGGAATTTAGAGAAAAATAAAATCCACATTAAATAAAAGAGATAAACTATGTGCAGATATCATTTAGAAATCAGAAACACAATAAGAATTAAGATGTTTATATGCAGCACTAGCAAGTTTCAGTTGAATTTTGATAAAGTTGTGGAAATCAATAGCTTTCCATTACTGTAGTGACAGCAGCTGCCAAATCAGTTGAGCTGGTTTGGGTTAATTTATTGGGAACTTGTGGTTTGCAGCTAAATAAAAAGTGTAGTGATGATGAAAACAGTCTTATTAGAAGCTGTTGCTAAGAAAAAGGGAAACAAAACAAGTATATGCTACAAAACCAGGCATATAGTATAGTTAACAAGAAAGCATTCTCTATAATAAAAATAAAGACTATGACGTGAAATTATGTGCTTTTATGACAGACTTGTTTAGATAATTTGAAAACCACAAGCACATAAAGTTTTCAGAGAATCATTGTGAATATGTGAAGATTCTCTAAACAATACAACTAACTGCTATTTAGAAGTTTTTCCTTTAGTGAATTCTCTTAATTTAATGAAGCAAATCTTGATTAACTGTGCCCATTAGTTACGGTATGACAACACAGCACATCAGTCACATATTCTTCCTGTCCTTTCATCTATTCATTGCTAACCGAGTTTCAAGAATTGCCCTGTGAATTACAATTAATAATCTGTACACATTATTTACATACATGAGGGGAATAGCGGTTCCATGGGGATCCCACTTTCCTACATAAACCCAGAAATCAGCCTGCCTAATGACTGTTCCATGTTCCACCTCCAAAAATCACCTGTACATCGCCAGGGGAGACACCCAGTACTGCAGCTGGATCAGAGCTGTGCTGACACGGCACCTGGTTGCAACTGCTTGGCTAGTTCACAGAATCATAGAATAGTTTGGGTTGGAAAGGATATCTCCCAGTTCCAAGATGCCTACCCTAGGCAGAGACACCTTCCACTAGACCAGGATGCTCAAAGCCCCATCCAGCCTGGTCTTGAACACTTCTGGGGATGGGGCATCTGTAGCTTCTCTGGCAAACCTGGTCCCATGCCTCACCAGTCTCATTGTGATGAATTTCAACTGTTTCTCTCCCAGTGTGGGTATTTATGTCAGTACACTTCTTCTAGTTAACTAATGACTTCAAGAACTTAAGAAATGTATTTACCTTCAAGACTTTTTCAAATTTCATTGTTCCTTCCTTCCCTCAGTCACATTCTGGATGATTTTTCGTATTTTGTGAGAAGTGCTCTAGAGGCATAGTTAACATGCTGACCTTGTTTCCTTAGACAAAGAAGATAAAAGTGTTCTTTATTGAGTGAGGTTCTTTTCTTTGAGTTTTCTTCACTGCTTCTGGCCTTCCTTTTTGATCATTTTCAATTCAGCCCCATGGCTACAGATAGTAAGTAAGAGGGTTTTTTTTAAAGAAACTAATGATTTTAGGCACGTTCTTAATCTTCAGTTCAAAGCATATAAGAGGGTCTGGTATTTCAGAACATTGTTGCTTAATTGTTTATGGAAAATCAGAATCTGTTACTACCTTATAACTACGCCTTGCTCAGCAAGAGCCAAAAAATTATAATAGTGTGTAAGGAAGATATGCAAGAGAGCAAACATCTGAGTATGAGGTTTGAAGCTCTGGTATCTATTGAATGAACCAAACATGAACCATTAATCATAAGTGAACTGGAGATATAAATGAAATATTGCCTAGTTAGAGAAAGGGTGATAAAATGCAAATAGCTGATAGAAATGCAAGATAGAAAGCATTGGAATTACTTAGTGAGGACAGGAATTCAGTCAATGAATCCAAGCTGCTGGATCAGCTGGACCTCAGCCATTTTATCACAGATGGTGGTGTTACACTTGATATTTGTTTTCCTGCCTTAATAAAGACAGTTTGTATGACAAATCCAGTGTTAAGTTAAACACAGTTGCATTGGTGGACAGGACTGAGAATGTCTGCTTCTGGAGGAACTGGGATACTGGAATTTGAAACATCCTGAAGACCAATCAGCTGTAGCAAGCAGTTGAGGAGCCAGAAACCCATGAGGATCAAGGTCTTGGCATCTCTGAGGTGGCAAGTGGCCAGTGAGACAGTGCAGCAATTTCACCAGAAGGAAGTCAAAGAGAAAAAACAATTAATGTGTCATCAGATTCACAGCAGCGTACTGTTAGGGAAGTGAAAGGAGAGATACAACAATGATTCTGATAGATTCTGAAGTAATGAAATGATTCCAGAAGTGCATTGCTTAGATAGAAAGTCAAAATGATAGTCTGTGTGCAAATTCTGTTATCAAGACAATTCCTCATGATGACTATAAATAAATACTTAAAAGAAACATATGTACTCTGATACTGTTTTTGTTTTTATTGTAGTATGAAAAATGTCAGAAGATGTATAAACACTTAGAACTATTTTTTACAATGCTGTGGACTATCCTCTCATTTTGTAGGTGCTGTTCTTTTCTGCATCAACTTTTTGACTAAATACATCAAATAATTTGCAAGGAGTTGGAGGAGCAAAGTTTATGCACCATATCCTCTTGCCATTTCTGGGTATTGGATTCTTGTTGCGCATGTCTTGCTTTAAGTAATAGCTATACATTACAAAAATTACAGTACTACCCAGTATTTTATGTCATGTTTCCTTGACCAAACTGTTGGGTTCTGGCCATGAAAAGTATATGAACTGCACTGGTGTAAATATGTAAGCAGTGCTTTTAAATACATCTCTGTTCCTTTTCCCCCCTTCAGCAAAGTATTTTTCTATAGCTGTTTGTGGGAGTCAGAGCACTGCCCATACCTCATTACCTCTCATTCAGCATAATATGAATATAAACCAGGTTTCCTTCAGTCTTTGAACCCATTCACTCACTTTGCTCACTCCATTGTGCTTATAAACTATATAAACCAGGTAAGACCAGTACAATCTGGAAGAGTACGAAGCCATGGCATCTCAATCCCTTTAAATTCACTAATACATATCTCTGCAGCTCAGTGTATCTCAAACCATAGGTCAATTTGGAGGCATATAGTTTCTTCAAAGTCCCTTTGAAACATGCAACTTTGTAATGGTTTAGCCCCAGTCAGCAACCAAGCCCCACACAGCTGTTTGCTCACTCATGGTGAGATGAGGGTGGGAATCAAAGAGCAGAAATGAGAAAACTCATGGGTTGAGATAAAGACAGCTAAATAGGGAAAGCAAAAGCTTGGCACACAAGCAGAGCAAAACATGGAATTCATTCACTACTTCCCGTGGGCAGGCAAGTGTTCAGCCTTCCTCAAGAAAGCAGGGCTCCATCACGTGTGATGGTTACCTTGGAAGACAAACACCATCACTCCTAAGGTCACCCCTTCCTCCTTCTTCCCCAAGCTCTGTATGCTGAGCATGATGCCATATGGTATGGAACATCCCTTTGTTCAGTTGGGGTCAGCTGTCCTATCTGTATCCCGTCCCAAATTGTCGTGCACCCCTAGTCCACTCAGTGGTGGGATGGGGTGAGAGGCAGAAAAGACCTGGACTCTGTGTAAGCCCTGCTCAGCAGTACCTAAAACGTCCCTGTGTAATCAGATGTTTTGATATGTTATCAGCACATCAAAAACACAGTCCCATCCCAGGTACTGTGAGAATAATTAACTCTACCCTAGCCCAAACCTGCACACGTTTACACTGAGTAACTGCACAATGATGTACTATTGTGTCACATTATCTACATTTAGAAAAGTAATGAAAATAATGATTGTGAAACTAGAACAGTAGGCCTTGAAGTTCCCCTAGTTGACATCTCTGAGTTCATTTACAGCCAGGTGTATTGAGAATGAAGTGAATAAAAGCCAACCAATCTGCTGGAAGTGATTTTAAGGAATACTTTCCGTCCGTCCCCAGCAATTGCAAATGCCTAAAGAAGGTGCAGGGTAGAAAATGAGGTAATTTCAACTAAAGGTCACCAAAAAATCCTACTAATATTTAAGGTATTCTGTTCCTCCAATCTTTATTTGCTATTGCAGACTTCAAAATTAGGTATTTATGGAAGCTGATAAAGTATCCTGTTTACAGTGTTGCATAGACAGTGATAGACCGTAAATGGGAAAATTAACCTTTGGAGGTATTCAGCATGTTACAATTCTGACCTGTTAATTTGGGATTTTTTTTTTTTTT
>VXAU01003555.1:812545-836361 GCA_013399695.1 Formicarius rufipectus
AGTAACTGTATACAAACATATGTGTGTACAGAAGCTATTGCTAGTTCCTAAGTATGTCTGAAGTAAGGCCTAAATTTCATTGGTTAACTCTATTTAATTTTAATGGATCTACTAGTACAAGGAACAGCTGAGCAATCAGACCTTTATGAAGCTCCATATATACTGACATCGATCCATTAATGTTCATTTCCTAGCAGCTGCAGCAAATAAGTATAAGTAATCAAAACAGTTAAAAATGCTGTTGCTTTGTTTCTTACAGATAGGTTGACTAACAAAAATATAAGACAGTAAAAACAATGCTATAGCTGGCGCGTTTTAAAGAAAAATGTAGGAGAAAGGGAGAAAAGGAGAAAATATAATAAATGTATTAGTAAGATCAAAATACCTGTTTTTTTCTGAATGAGCCTACTAGATGATGATGATTATTCTAAATCTTTTTTCACGAGCAAATAGTTCAGTATCTACTACAGATGGCTACCTATGCATATTTTGCATGCACACTGTTTATATATAGCAGGTGGCCTTTGTAAATCATGAAAGGACTGCAGCTGAGTGAGCAGTAAAAAAATGAATGTAAACAATTTATCACATAGCTGGTTTATATTTCAACTCACTTTAGACAAGAGTACGTGAGCTTTCTACTTGTTTCCAAGGCAGAACAAAATTGCCTAATTTTAGCACCATTGATCCTTGCAGAATAACTTCAGATCTGCCCAATAATTTAGATGGAGAGTCTGCACAAGTTGACAGTCAATTTGACTGTCTCTCTTGGTAGGAAGTAGAGGGGCGAGGACTTGTCTTTGGGAAACCAAAAGCAGAATTTCAACAAACCAGATTTCCAAGCGTCATCCATTGCTATTCCAAGAGACTCCACTTTCAAAACTTTTTCTACAATACACAAACCTTTCTCATTATAGCTGACCAGCACTTTTCCAGTAGAAAATTTTGTGTTGAAAGAGGTAATTTTGATGAAATAGGAGTAGGAAAAAAAAGATTTAAAGAAATACTGAAATAGAACATCATTTAAAGTGAATGATTATTTTATCCAAAGTAAAAACTGTTCTGCACTGTATAAAATATTTAAAAATAAAACAGAACAAAACACTTTGGATACCATCAAAAAGTATTTAAATCAGCCTGCAAGTGATTTTTAAATTGTGTTACACAGAAGTATGAAAAGTGTTCCTTTTTCCTTCATTTCACAAAGGCAAAATATTCAATATTAGGTAATTTCCCATGGAAAGCAAACACTGCTTACAAGACAGCTCCACTCTTCTCTGTTTTTGCCCTGATTCCCTGCTTGTCTGATGGCAGCTCATATTTCCACAAAAAATGTAGTCCTGTGTAGTGCCTTCAAGAATGATTACCAGATGTTAAAGGTGCTCTATGTTAACAAATTTGGAAAGGTGGTAAAACTGGGGACATGAGCTGTTTCTGAGGTGAGAAGTGTGAGGTCTTTGGGCCACAGCAGGATCAGGATGTAGGAGTTAGGGACAAAAGGCAGTGGGACTACTGGCCTCTTTGAGGGGACAAAGAAATCAGAGCTACATAGTGCTACTTCCACTTGGGGAAAGCCTTTGTTTCCCTGATAATAGTCAGGAAAGATCTAAGCCACTGCAATTCCAGTGCTCTTCCCCTCGCCTTTCCTAAAGCCATTGGATATGCCAGGTATCTTCTTATGAGCCCCAGACTTCTGCCAGTTTCCACCTACTCCTACAAGGGTCAGAGAGGCAGCATTTTCAGTTGAGCATCAGGACTTGGTGACCTGCTCTCCTGTCTCAGCAAAACTCAGACCACTGCAGGAGGGAGAACAGCGATGTGTGACAGCTGTGCATGAGCCTCAGCAGAAAGACCTGCTGCCTTTGTGAATGCTAGGTTAGAGGGTGTTATATGTTGGGAAGAACCAACAGGAGCATTTGCAAATGTTTCCCCTGCCAAAACCAGAGGAGCAAACCAAAACTTAACCATTGGTACTGGCTTATTGCAGGTTTGTTGTGTCAAGAGCAGAGACTGAAGTTTAAAGTGTGGATGAAGGGGAATTTGTTCCCCCTTTTTGTGCAAACCAAATGTCCCTCCAAGGCCTGGTTCAGGCAAAACTGTCTCAGGCTGGCCCTGCGGAAGCTTCATGCCCAGAGGCAGAGGACAGGCAGCCCCTCTGGTCCCTCCTTGAATGACCTGAAGGAAAGGGGGCACCAGCAAACCCCTGGCTGGGTTCTCCTTATTGAACATACCTCATGGACAAACACATAATGCAGGCAAGTAACTCGCTGTAAAAAGTGCAGACATGGACACAGGGAGAAGACACCCCTGAGGCAGCATTCACTGCAAACCCTTCTCTGAATGAGCAATAGTTAAATGTTTGTCCTTGCTTCCTTCTTTCAAAAGTAGGGCAAATATCTATAGAGTTCCCAGTGGGAAGGTAATCTAACTTTAACTTTCATACAGTCAAGTAAAACACCCGAGACCTGTGTTAGGGATGCAAGCAGGTCATCTGAATTATGATTAGTCAATCTGGAATTATTTTAATCTGGTATGCCTCTCACGTGCTTCATTTAGGTTCATCTTGACCTGAAAACTGCAATCTCTATGCCTTTATCCTCACAGGTGATTTATCTTGTTGCAGTGTATTTTTCTCCCCCCCTCCCCATAAATATTTATTTTAATAGCGAAACCCTGCCGGTGAAGGTAGACCGGCACATTTCACTGTCTCGGGTCTACCGAGCGTAGTCTAGGTCCCCTTCGGGCAGCAGTCTCTTGCTTTAACTCTAGCTCTTGCTAATTGAGGAAAGAGAATAATGAATTAAGAGCCGCGGAAGGTGAGAGCCAACACCTTCCCTGCAGCCGCAGCACTCACCAGGTGATGCTTCCTTACTCGTTTACAAGACAATAACCGAAGAAATTAAGGAGGCGAAGAAAATGACTGATCCTTCTGCATGAGATAATGGATGAGCCCGGGATGACCTGTTTTTTTCCTTGCGGTAGAGCGGTGCTGAAGACAGAGGGCACCCGCGCCCAGCCCACAGCCGTCGCCCCGCCGCCAGCGCACCAGCTCGGGGCGGCCGGAGAGCCGCCAATGCCCGCTCCCAGCAGGCAGGGAGCCACTGCCTCACACGGACAGGTAAGTGTCAGCGGTGACCCTCCGAACAGACCGCGGGACTCAGCCGAGGGGGGCTTCCTGTGCGGCGGGCAGGGCAGGCAAAATGCGCTGGTAAGCCGGGCTGCGGGGCTGGCCGCGGAAGCCGGCTCCGGGCGGCTCTGCCCGCCTGCGGGTGCGGACACACGGCCAGGACGGCGGCTTCCCTCGGAGCACCGCCCTCCTCGGGACCGTCTCCAGTCCCCCGCGCCGCCCGCCGGCCCCGGCATCCCTGCCCGCCGCCGGGGAGGGTCGGGAAGCGGCAGCCAGCCCGGGGCGGTGCGTGCCGCTGCGGGTCTCGGCGCCTCGGAGGCTGTGTGCGGGTGTGTGTGCGGGTGTGTGTGCGGGGACACCGCGGCAGCGGCGCCGGGCGGGGGGCAGAAGTTTTGGGGAAGCGCCCCGTGCTGCTGGCGGGCGACAGAGCCAGCGGTGGCGGGACCGGGACAGAGGGACACTGGAGCACCGAGACAGCGGGGTGCCGGGACAGCAGGACAAGGGACCGGCGGGGTGTCGGACATCGGGACGTGGGGCCAGTGGGGCCAGTGGGGCCAGTGGGGCCAGTGGGGCCGTGGCCCGCGGTGCGGCGGCTGCCCTGTCTGCCGGGCGCTGTCCCGGGTGCTGACGGCTCATCGTGCAACAGGAACTCGGCGCGACCGCGCTCCCGGCTCTTGGGCGGCGGTGGCACCTTCTCTCCCCGTCACGGCATTTCAAGCCAGCAAGCCCTGCCGCCAGGCTCGCCGCCGCTCCCCGCCCGAAGCCTGTCTGCACGGCAGGCGTGCCCGTAAGGCACATCAGGACTTTGCCCGCGGTTGCCTTAGTAACTGAAATGTATTTTCACCTGCTTTCGTGTGTGTGTGTGTCCCTGGTGGAATTACAGTTTTGCCCCCCACACATAGAAAAGTTAATGTAAACTGTAAAGTGGTTCCTTTCTCCTCCCTTCACTGACCTTTAAATGACATTTCCCGTGGCTGGCAGAGCAGACTGTTCGCTTTCTCTTTTTATCCACATTATGTATTGAGAAAAGAAATGTCTAAGCTGAGAAAGATGCCTTCAGGTAGTCAGAATGTAGAGGGAGAAGTGCTTGTCACTCTGATTGCATGACTGGAGCTGCTGGAGCTGGGCTGGGGCTCTTCTCTGACAAGCTGCCTACCTCCTGAAACTTCCAAAACTTCCCGGGGGCAGAGAGGGTGTGTGTGCTGGCTGCAGGTGCATGAAACAGCTACTTTGGCTTGAAAAGTGGATGCAGAAAGGATGGTAGAAACTCAAAATATGTGAGTATGAATGATCATATATCAAGGGCAATAAATACATATTTTAATCCTTCTTGAAACTTGCTTTTCAGAGGCTTGAGGAAACAAATTGCCCATGACATTTGTGAAAGCAGTCATCTCAGACTGTGAGAGGTTGCTTTATTGAGCTCTGGTTTGACATCCATTTCCCAGTTAGCCCATTTTCTCCCATACTTCTATGCCACCAGGTTAAAACTCACTAGGATGACGGCTGTCTTGGCACCTTCGAGAGTGATACTGTGAGGCTTTGCTGTGATGGTATTTGGAGCAACTTGGGTGTCATCAGGGAGAAGCAGATGCCATTTCCTACGTGTCCTTAAACCATGTGCAGGCAAGAAGAGTCCATGAAATTTGTAACCTGGATCTGGATGACATCGTGCAACAAAATGATTGGGGTGTTGCTGGTCTTTTTCCCTGCTCTGCTTCTAGAGATGGACATGCTGCCCAGGAGTGCTGGGCGGAAGGTTCTTCTCTCTGCAGCCTCCTCACAGCGGTCCGTGGCTCGCATGGATGGGGATGTCATCATTGGGGCCCTCTTCTCTGTCCATCACCAGCCACCAGCTGAGAAAGTGCCTGAGAGGAAGTGTGGGGAAATCCGGGAGCAATACGGCATCCAGAGAGTCGAAGCCATGTTTCACACTTTGGATAAAATTAATGCTGACCCTGTCCTGCTACCTAATATCACCCTGGGCAGCGAGATCCGAGACTCCTGCTGGCACTCCTCTGTGGCCCTGGAGCAGAGCATTGAGTTCATACGGGACTCCCTCATCTCCATCAGGGATGACAAAGACGGAGGCACCCGCTGCATTTCTGAGTCACAGCCCCAGCCTCAGACCAGAGTGAAAAAGCCCATCGCGGGGGTCATTGGCCCTGGCTCCAGCTCAGTTGCTATCCAGGTTCAAAACCTACTCCAGCTCTTCGACATCCCCCAGATCGCTTACTCCGCCACCAGCATCGACCTGAGCGACAAAACGCTGTACAAGTACTTCCTCAGGGTGGTCCCCTCCGACACGCTGCAAGCCAGGGCCATGCTTGACATCGTCAAGCGTTACAACTGGACCTACGTCTCCGCCGTTCACACGGAAGGTGGGTATGGGGCAGCCCACTGCCCCCCGGGTCGTCCCCGGGGCGCTGCGCCCTCCGCGGCAGCTCCGCAAGGACGCACCGGGGTTGGGTCACCCGCAGGGACCCTGCGGGGGCGGCTCCTCCCCAGGACAGCGCCTGGCGCAGCCACAAGGGGAGACCGTGAGGTGAACGGGGAAATGTGTGTGGGGTGCGGGGCTGCGGTTCCGGAGAGGCGGAGGAGCCCTCGCGGCTGCGGGCTTAGCGGCGCGGGCAAGCCCGCAGGAGATCGGGCATCTCCGCTGCGGTCCCGTCCCCGCCCCCATTCACGCACGGAGTGATTCGGGTGCTTCGACACAAAGCTAACAGATGTGAGCAGCTGGATCCGCGGCGGGTCCGAAGGTTGCCTGTGGGGCTCATACGCTTGGTCATTGCCGTCGCGGGAAGTTTGGCAAAACAGAGTCAGGGCTAGGCAGGGACACCTGGACTAGTTACTGGCTTTGCTGCATGTGAACTGATTTCCTAGGACTGCAGAGAGGAAATAAACCTGAAAATCCCTGCACAGTACAGGTAGCCCCTGAAAAAGCAGGTCTCGTGGGAAAATGTGGGAAGCTTGTCAGGAAGGCTGGGCAGGAATGTTTACATACAGCTTGAGTAAAATATATTGCTCTGTACAATCTGTTCATAGTCAACAGGTTTTCTTAATTTTAAGTATCAAAAGAAAAGTAAAGGCATTTAAAAAGGGGAGGGGAGGGGGAAGCGTTTGTTTATAACCAGTTTAGGTGGGCCGACATAAATTGCAGAAGAAATTGCATTTGATAGAAAATGAACTCATGTGATATATTATTATGGTAATCCTGTAGTCCAGTTATGGTCCTCAAAATGGGATTTTTAAGTACAAAATTGCGAAGCTGACCACATTATAGCTATAGCTTTGCAACTACTCTATTTATCTGAGTGTATCTCTTTTATGGATTTGATTTATGGTTCCATCTGGTTACTGAGCTGACTCCACACCTTTCATTCTCACAGAGATGACTAAGTAAAAACAGATAGAAACATATATTGTGATGGATGAATAAATGAAAGAATATCCAGCAAGAGTTGCATATTTACAGCAGTCGAAAGTGAATTGGATTGATCTGGATACCCAAACCAAAAAGTGCTGCGATTTGAGTGGGTTAGAGGAGAAGTAAGTGCATGAAGCAATGACCTGACATTTGCAGTTCATTTATGGCCTGTTCAGATGAGAAAACGAACTACTAGCAAGAGCCGGAAATGAGCTATCAAGATTCTCTGTTGTTGACAGATACGATTAGATCTTGTGGAAGGCCCAGATGACAAATAAACACGAAACGGGTAAATTCTTTGTTGATGTAAAGTCATTTCTCCCTTCAAGGCACTTTGGTTAGCTACACCAACTCACTGTGCCTGAGGAGCTGCTCGAAGGGGAAGGCTCCCTCTCTCCCACTCTCCTTAACATTACTGGGCCTTACCTCTTCTGGGAAAGACAACACCTTTTAAAGGTTCATTTTAAAAAGAGATCATTATAAACAGCAATTTCAATCATTGCTTCTGAGAAAATTTAATAAGATTCCTATTTTTATGAATATGTTACTGACTGATGAAAAATAATCGTTGTGAGATATTTTTAGACTTTGGAGTGATACTTTTGAAAATGTGGGTAGCCCACAAGGCAACACTCTCCTTTTAGGAAAGGTCACAAGGACTTTGCAGATCATGAAGCTTGGATTCATATTTTCTCTTCTAATTATTCTTCTTCTGTGTCTACCATTCCTTTATTGTTAGAGTCAAGCTACATATGGCTACATATGGAAATAACATACAAGTTATTAACCCCCACCCAACTGCTTTTGGGTAGATTTCAAAGACTGGTTTTTTGTGTGTGTGTGTTTTTGTTTGGTTGTTTTTTTTTGTTTGTTTGTTTGTTTTTGTTTTTTGTTTTGTTTGGTTTTCTATTTAAAATGAAATTAGTATTAATGAAAATCAGTGTAAATTCTTGCATTTCTCTTGTTTTAAACCCAGTGTATTCACTATGAGAGATCTGCTTGCTGGTTTGTTAAAGGTGAGATCATTCTTCACAGACAACAGAAAGCCACTTTGAATAATAGTCTGTGTGAGCAGGAGCTGCTCCATCCTTGCTATGTTTGGAAATACAGAGGTAAAGTGTAGTCAGAAACATTCCTCCTCCACAATTACTCATAGACCTCTACTCTGTGGTGGGCTGCAAACTGTGCTGGGAGGAATTCTGGGGGATCATGAGCTGGAGAATTTCTTCAGTGGGGAATGTGAGACAGGGACATGTTTCTAGGAAATTTGCAGGTTGACACTGTGAAGAAAATACTTTTGTTTTCTGGGTACTCCAGATCCAGTCTGGTTCCCTCTCTAGAGCAGAACAGCTGCTTAGTTCCTATCCAACCTTTGATTCTCATGGTGATGGACCATGTGCAGCTCTTGTAGGTGCCCAGCCACAAGGGGATGCAATGAGACCACTGAGCTGACTGACTGCCTCTGTCAGTCAGCCATGGTGCTCAGTCATCACTGACCCAGAGCAGGGTCACAGAAACAGCCCAGACGGATGAGCCCTTCCCAGCCTGAACCATCCAACTCCTCTCTTTACACTTCCTCTACTTCTGTAGTTTAGTTGACATTATTTAATTGCCCAAAACAATACCAGTGTACACAATTACAGCTTTAATTATAATCAGAAATAATTACCACACAATTTTTGGGCCATGTTACTTAACATAAAGCCTATACATGCTATGAGAATGAACATAAAGAAGTCGCTTATGTAAGATTCTATCTTTCAGTAGCTTACATTCGATATGGAAGTCTATTCTTCATACATTAATGTAATTATTTAGTGGTGTTGACTTTTAACTACATTCAGTTTCTACACTCTAGTATATGAAGTTGCATGGAGATGTGCCAGACCTGTTGGGGCTTTTTCATAGGGGTTTGTTTATTAGAAAGTATAAACACTGCACTTGGGTAAAAACTCAGTTAGTGAATAAAATCTGTTTTCAAAGGTCCACCATAGTACATTGCTCCTTTTAGACTAAAATCAATACATGAAACTCCACATTAAAGAACAAAGAACGGGGGAATTACTAAGTTTGGTTGTTTTATTATGTATCTCAGTTAAGCACAGATGCACATCATGAGAGTGAACTTCTTCCAGAGTGGGCAGCAGTCATTAAATGATGTAAGAAATCTATACATCTGCTGGCAGAAGCCTGTGTGACTGTATAATAGCTTCAAGACATACTCAAGGCTCTTTTTTTTTTTTTTTAAGTTTTCTTCAAAGGTAACTCAGTGTTGGAGTTCTTGGTGTGTCTACATCTTGGTTCTTAGACTTGGAAGGCATTCTTAACTTGAAATGCACTTAAGTAGATGCTTGACTCTGAGCCACAACTTCCTATGGAAATCAAAGGCATCGAAAAACATGTGTGTTAAGTCTGGCACAATGCTGAGCGTGATAAGGGCAGAAGGAGCTATGCATGCTAAGGGTTACTTTCCAAATGAGATAGTCTGGTCTTTGGCAAACTAACCTCAGAGTCAGGTATTATTCTCAGCTTAACAAGGCAGCCACTGGTTATTTGGTAATGGTGAAGAATTACAGGGGACATTTTCTTCCTTGTCTGGCGGAGCCCTTGGGCTTCCTCCGGAACATGGTGAGAGATAGTGGGCACCACTGCTGTGCTGCTTTCACACTGCAGGTGCAGGAGTTAATAGGATTGACATCAGAAAAGGCAGAATGGTTGTGAGGTTGCTGTAAGTTGCACTGACTTCCAAAACCCAAACCACACCTGAACTCTGGCTATTGATCAAAAAGAAGTCTGCACCAAATCCCTCAGTTTTAGCTATTCCTCTTATATATGGAGCAGGAGAGTTGATGGTGTAAGAAGACTTTTTTTATTGCCCCATCTTCTAAGTACATCACTTCTGAAAAAACAAATACGAGTACTTAGTGCCTGTGCTTGGCTTTTCATTTAAAAAACTGCATGCTTGTTAGCCTTATAGAATGTATGTGATTTTTGATTCTGTGCAAACAAAACCCAAACGTGCAGAATAGATGTTTGAGTGCTGTTTGCAATTTATGGATCATGCTAACACTTCAGTGAACAAATGTCCCTCTATAAATGAAATTTTTATCCCAAGAGATTAACAGAACTTTTAGATTTTTCAGAAGCAACTTTGGACATGGAATGATTAATTGCACCAAATTTGGATTGTTTAGAAATTAATGAAAGAACAGTGAGAGGTTTCTGGTCTTAATCAAATTTTCACAGATTTGTATTGCCAGGCTGTTTCTTTTTCTTGAGTGTAAGGCTTAAAATGAACTAAGATGAAGCAGATGGCACAACTTTCAGATCAAAGTAGATGGTAAGTAGATTATCTTCTGCTGGCACAATGATTTTTGGTAAACTGACTGCTGCCCACTATCCTTTGTTGTAACGTACAGGAAATATTTGAAACAGGGTGGAAGGGAGCAAATCCTGCACTTATTGCAAACTTCACAGGAAATAAGTTCTTTCAGTAGAACTCACTAAAATAGCTTTAGATGTGCCAGAAGATAATACTTCTGTTCAAGGGTAAGTGGTGCTATATTTATCAAATAGCTCAAAGAAATAATTTTCATACAAGTGCATTTAATTTCTCATCAGGCATTTCTAACAACGTTCTGTTATTAATTCTATGGTGCCAGTCAATGATTAATACTTTTTGATAAAATTATTGTCAGTAGACAGAGAATAGGAATTCCAAATCAAATGTCTGAAATTTCGAAGTGTACAAATATTCCTATAGGTAAAAATTACAAAAGTGCTCTTAAATGTTGTGCTCTTAATGCCTCATGAAGTGGTATGAATTGTGCTGAGATGTGTGTTCACAAATGCATATTTCAGTCTATTTTTTTCCTCATTTAACTAACTTCACTAATCGTCTTCATAAGTTTTGTGACAAGAAGAAAAAGGAGAGGTATATGTCCTAAGGAGAAATTAGTTTCAAAACAAGCAAGAACTTAAATATTCCCTTCATTGGATACAGAAATTGTATTAATTAGAAGGTTCTGGGAGAATCATTTACATAGATTGACATGCACAAAATTATTTTTGGTGACAAACACCAAGAGAGATCAGAAGAAATTCCTTCTTGAAAATATATTGCTTTGCAGTACTCCTAAATTCACAGATAATATAGCTTTTCAACAACACAGCTGGCAGTTGCATGAGTTAAATCATCTCAAAAGCCTCATCGAACTCCTGTGCTTGCCTTCTCAGCAATACTGCTAGAGTGGATATTTATCAGTCAGCACCATGGGTTCACTTGTGCTTTACTTCTATTTTTTTCTACGGTATCCCTCTTCTCTCAGATTTTTATATCCCACAATTCTTGTTAAGTCCTGGGAGTTTCTTTTAAAAACATTAAATGAACCTGACTTTCTCAAAAAGCTATGTGAAAATGCCTCTAAAGAGTTACTCTGAATATATGGTTCATAACATGGAGGTGCTTGTGCTGAGGTTTCTCACACACAAAACAAAGAGCCATGCGGAGTAAAATCATGTAACCAGAAGTAGTGTCACCCATTGAGAAAGATACTTCAGGGGTCTGATGGATCAGTGAGCTGGTAACTGTAGTGGGAGACCAGAAGCATTGCACCTGCCACATGCAGCCCAGAAAAATACTGATCAAAGTCATTACTAACTCGCTGACCCATGTGAAACGCAGCGGGGATTTCAGTGTGTCTGCTGGGTGGCAGGTGTGTTCGCAGCATAAGCCACTGTCACAGATGGCTGTAATTAACACCTGTGCTGGCAGTTTGAACTGGAGGGTCAGAAGCTTATTGGACATGAGCTACAATTCCTTTGCACCTAAAGAATCTGCCCCTTCAAGTGCAGATGTCTTAGGAATGCTAAGGGACGACACCAGAGATGGCTGGAGAGAGGTGTGCAAGGGTCAAATGCCATCCAGTGGGTAACCAGCTCAGGTTTGATGGCTAGTTTTTCAGACCGCATCTTTTCTCAAACACTATTACTGCTATTATTACTATTATTGCTATTCGTGTACACCTCAAAGAGCGATTTCTAGTTCTGGTTTGCCATCACAAAGTTGGCTGTACAGAGGGTGGCAGGGGTCTTGTGATCTTTGAAGCCATTGTAGCCATTACTGTCTGTTGGGCTGTGGTCTCAGTTCCTGTCTAGTCCAAAGGAATGCTGATAAGTGGCTATTCATGAGCTCTAGAGTAGCATAGAGTCTCTGAAGTCAACTGAGTTTACGTCAGCCTTAGTTCTTTACCAGGGAAGAAACACTCAGAGGATGAGATCCATTTGTAAAAATCTTGTCCCAATAAGAATACCTCACACTGTAGATAAATGTCATGTAAGAAGTATCATCATGAAGAATATTGCATATATAAGCATTCCTCACAGTAATTGTGGAATTTCAATTGTTTAATGTGAAAAATAAAAAACTGCTGTACCAATCCTTCAAGAGTGGGGTGAATATTAAAAGAACCAAGAGCAGGACATGTATAGCGCATACCTTCACAGTTCCAGTCTATAGAAGCTTCCCAAGTCCTAGAGCTACCAACCACCAGTGAACCTTTCCCTTAAGAGTTTTTCTAATCTCACTTTACATCATTCATGCTTCAGTCTCTACAGTGTCACAGAACCACACAGAATCACAGAATGGGTAAGGCTAAAGGTGATCACTGGAGGTTATCTTGTCCAACCTCGCTGCTCAAGGAGCGTCCGCTAGAGCATGTTACTTAGGATTTTGTCTAGATAGCTTTTGAAAATCTCCAGAGAAGCAGACTCCACAACCTCTCTTGGTAGCCTGTTCCTGTGCTCAGTAACCCTCACAGTAAAGCAGTTCTTTCTCAATTCTATAAATCTGTGTTGTATGAACAAATATTTTGTGATATTTACTTAAAACTATTCTTTGCTAACTGCATTACTTTTATAAATTCATACAAAATTACTCATAATTTGTTAATCCTGATCATTATTCTCTACTTCTAATTCCAATATGAAATGTGGGGAAACAGCAATATTCAGTATTCAGTGTGGAGGCATGCCACAGTTAAACTCACTTATGAAGTAACAATTTCAGTATTGCTCTCAGACCTTTGCTGATAAATTTCAGCAGTCCATCACCTTTCTAGCTACTACCATGCATAGACTGGATGTTGTCAGAAAATACCTGAAGATTACCGCAAAACTTTCATAAATGGTAAGCCTTATTTCTGAGGCCTTTTCACACAGGGCTTTCCTCAGGTGTGTTACTTTTAATTTATTAACACAAAATTTATTTCCTACACTTTGATTCCTATCTGTTAGCCAAATATTAATCCAGGACTTTCTGTTTTATCCTGTATCGCCTCTATTTTTGTCAGAGCTTTTAATAACAACTTGCGTACAAAACTTTCTTAAATTCTAAGCACTCTATAGAGATTTTATCATTCATATGGCTACCTGCTCCAACAAAGAAGTCTAATTAGTTTTTGAGGTATGTATTTGCTCTGAAAAGCTGTGTTTATTTTTCCTTGATATGGCATATTTATTTATTTTAGCCTTAACACTGCTTTGTTATTGTTCCTACCAATTAGCTTTGTGCAGAAATATCTAAAGTCGGCAGAAATATCATGTCTGTTGTTCACTGGATTATCCACTATGCCTCTGTACTCTGTAAATTCAGTTAAAAATGAAATCTGATATGTGAAAACATAAAATTACTTTTTCCACTTTACTGCTTGTTTTGGCATTAAGGACACTTTAACTGGTGCCATGGCATGCCACAACAGAAAATTAGCTGGTATTGGCAATTTGTTGAATTCCACCTTATGGATTTGTTATAAAATACATTCTATGGACACTCTGACACAGTGGTTTAGTCCTATCCTAAATAAGGAATTACCTTTTTATGAGAAACCATCCTATCTGAGGCTGTGCAGACTGAGAGGATTAATTTAACTTCTCTGTTGTGGTTTTATCTTCCCTGAGTGCTCTTTTTATATAATTGGTTATCACTGAATATCATGAAAGTTTCACATTTCTGGAATATTTGAAGAATGGTGGGTTATTAGATTCTATGCCTTTATGTCTCAGAATTGTTTCATCTTATTTTATTGTGGTTTTGTATTTCAATTTTTCTCTTTCCCTCATTAGGCCACAACTTAGACTTTTTAAAGTATTAATTTTTATTTTTCTTTTTTAAAAAAAATTAATAGCATTAGGAAATTTACTTTTCTGCTTTATAATGCCAACTTTTTTTTGAACTTTGGCTCTCAGCCTTTCATATATTTCTGAGTACTCTACCTGTGATTTATTATCATTTCACCCTTTGGGCTGCTCCTTTTAATGTCCTCAGAATTAGCTTTCTCATTTTTATGTAATTTATATTTCTTTAAATTAAATATTACTGTAACTGATCTTTTATTTCACATGCAGCATATTTCTAACTAAGTATCAGTTTAGTAAAGTCACAATTCCAGGCTACTTTTTGGATAGCTAGGTCTTAACATGGCTCAAGACTGAACAAGAGTTCCTTCTTCTTTTGTGAGTCCAGTGAGCAAATGACTAACACACATGGAAAAGAAATCAATACAGTATGTAAGATTTGCCTTAATTTTCCATTCCCTAACCTACAGTCTGCTGTACTGCATACACAGCCAGAGTGTTTTGTGACACATGGGGTGCTTTTTAGTGAAAAGTACTGTGCATCACAAGCTGTTCTTTCCTCTTGTGCTGACCCACTGCCTAGGTCCTTTGTGTCTATCTAAAAAACATGCAACTTTACTGAAAAGGCATATTGTTTGTTATACAGTGCCATGGTCCTTTGTTTGAACAATTTTTGTTCATAATCTCTCTTGAATGTTTTAGAAACAAATAAATTTCTTAAAGGATATTTGAATTATGCTACCAGCCATCAATGATTTATAAGTGCTTTTGACAGTAATGTTGTAAGTATAGGCATTTGTCAGTTCTGGTAGACCAAGCAGAGGTGGTGGGCAGTGAGCAAGCATAGCTGTAAGGGTCTTGATCCAATGCTCATTGAAGTTAGTTGGCGATCCTGTGTTGAGTCCAGTGGATCCTGAATGGGGCTCAGTTATGGCCATGAGATGTTGTCTTTTCAGGTCATGGAGCTGACATTTCTCAGAAAACTGTAAAAATCTACAAGGGTTGTCGATGTCACAGCTAGGTGTATCTCATAGTTAATTGAAAGCAGTGTGAAACTGTGTGAAAGCAAACTGTGTTTGTTGAACTTGCATAGATATTAGAGGGTATTCTGATAGGTGATTTTTTCCTTCCAGCTAGAGAAGGTTGAATCTAGTTCTTCTCATACAAGCTCCCCATTGAATTCAACACTTGTTTCTCTTTGCAAATAATTTGTGGAGCAAACTTTCATTATCTTAAATGCAGTTAGTTGTTTGACCAGCAACTTTCATTCTTATCTGTTCTGCGGATACAAATGGATTTGTACAAGGTAGTAATTTCCCAAACATTTATTTAAACAAAACTCATCCTGGCAAGCAGCAATAAGAACCAATCATGAATATTGTTGAAGTGACAGCTATTTGAAATCTGAATAAGCATTCATAAGTACGTTCTTAAAGTGTCTGGCCAGGCTCCATTGAACATTGATTGTCTTTTCCTATGTGGAGTAGAATATAAAAGATGAATTTGTAATTAATTGTCAGGAAGTGAGAAAATCTTTCAAGCTTATTTATATAAGCCTTTCTAACCTACATGGTTGTGGAGAGGCTTTAGTAAATGGAACTTTGACATGTAGAAGTTCATGCTGGGTATTGAAAGTTTCCTAAAGGGAATGTATTCCTCTGACTGCAAGCTCCACATGTGTAAATCTGTCTCTTGTCAAATCATCAAATATATGAAGCTGAATATTGATAGTACTGTTAAGGAATGTTGTATTATGAACATTGGAAAACTGTAGGATGATTTGAGCGAATGGAAAGTAAAAGTCCACTCCTGTTCAGAATGGGTTACAGTAGTGGTCTGACAACATCCTTTTGGAGGATGCCCTTATTTGCCAGGCTATATTTCCCTGGAAGGATAATGTCATTCAGGATCATACTAAAAACTACAGCTATCAGCTGTATGATGCAAAGTGCTGAACTCTGACAGTTGTTCTACTGGAGCAAAAGTGTACAAGATTTTAGGAAGTGTGAATGAGCCAGATAGCAGCCCTGGCTACCTGGGTATTGCTTTGTTCTTTCTTGTTCCCTTCCAACCTCCAGGCACTACAATTGTGATCCTCAGGTGTCACTGCATTCTCTTGCCTTCCTCTTTCAAACTCTTCGCTGTCAAGTTTGACCAGAACACCAATACCTGGCAGCTCAGTCTGGGCATACCAAGTGACACGGTGGCAGTGCCAGTCACCCAGAGCCAGATGCACTGCCAACCTGCCAGTGAAATTACAACAGTAACAGGGAGGTTTTCCAGAAGTTTCTTATGGATTTGTCACTGACCTCAGACCATGTCCTCTAATGCTGGCATCCTGCAAAGGGGAAGGATAAAGATATAGGATATAAAAGTAGCCTGGGGGCAGTAATGCACAAAGCTCATGTTGTGAAGTTGAGTGAGGCAATGAATATTGATTTCAATTTATTATGGTACAGCCAAAAATCGGCAGTGTTGAGTTATGCCAAAAATTCAAACACAAAAGATAAATGAGCTATGCCAGACACCTCTGGCTACCAAGACAGCAATCCCCAGAAAAATAATAGCATGGTGATTCAGACTTCAGCTGACAGAAATTCTAAGTAAATTTAAACCAATCTGTGTGACTCTATGAAAAATAGGTCTTCTCAAACAATCCTGATTTTGTTCCCTGATGAAAATGCAAACTTGGTAGGTACAGATAACAGTGCAGATAAAATATCTTAGATTTCTGTTAAGGGACTGAATTAGTATTACAAGGTATTTTTTTTAAAAAGCATTGTCCAAAGTCAGAAAGACAGAAATCCCATAAATTTAAACTAAGCACACCGATCTCAGCAAGTAAAGTGTGACCATCAAATAAGATTATGGACAGAGCTTGACAAAGGGCCTAATGCCTCACTGTCTTTATCAATGGTATAGAAAGCATAATTGCTGACAGGACATTTGTAAAATTGTGACAAAAAGGTAGATTCAGATCTCTTGGTAAGCTAGGCACATACGTGCCAATAAAGTAAAATAGCAACCATAAATACGAGAATAAAGCACACATGCAACTTATATATTGTGTGTGAAGATTGTGTTGTGAGAATTGTGTCCCTGAAAGAAGTCCTAAATACACTTTATGGTTGTAGATGAACTGCATAAAAAAATGTCAACCCAAAATACACAAAGCCAATGTAAAAGTAAAAGCTTCACTTCAGTCTAAGGATTATTATTATTATTAATTTTGCTATTCTGTGTTCAGTTCTGTTGTCAACATTTGAAAATCAATACTAAAATATTGAAAAGAGACAGGGATAAAACTAAATGATCTGAAGGCTAAAAAAGTGCCTATTAGCAGGAATCTTAACCAGCTTGGTTTTTACTGATTTTTCAAAAAGAGATACATCTTGTTTTATCAAAAATGTCCCATTTCCTCCAAAGAAACAAAGACACTGGGAATTACAAGGTTCTATATCCTAATAGCTAAATGCACAACAAGTACTGATTGCTGGTAAGCCAACAAATTCAAATTAGAGAGAAGACAAACATTTTCACTTGTGTCAGTGATTAACCACTGAGACAAATGTCTAAGGAGAGTGATATGTTTTCAGACTTTTGATGTTGCCTAATCAAAATTAGCTGCAGATGTTCTGGAAGAGTTTTATTTAAAATGCATCTCACTGGACACACCACACTGGGATCTGTAGTGGATTGAATTACCTAGGTGCCAGATAGTAAGATCTGTCATTAAATCTTGTTCATTTATTGATAGTTTTGATTATGTAAGGAGGAAATAAAAATGTTTAATTTAAATAGTAGCTTAATATTAGAGTGCCTGTTCAGCTACACAAGAACATCCAAAGTATCCTGTGCTGGGGATACTGATTGTAGAGGAAGAGAAACTCAGGACAGAAAAATCCTCTCAGTCAAATTCAGCCCACTGTTTCAGTTTACATGCAGTATTTTAAGTCAGTATTTGTCCTCTCACCAGCAGTTGGTGTCTGTAATGCATTTCACCCTTAGATTACAGAGCCCTTTATTTCCTACTGGTTTTATTTATTTGGGGGACATTTTCAGTTCCATGAGGATTTTACACAGCACTTATTCTCTTACTTGTGACATAAATGTTGGCCCCTGTGACTGAAGAAAACGGCAAGTGTTCTAAAATGATGTCATGACATTTTCCAGTGGTCTCATTAATTAGAATACCACTTTTCACCTAAAATGATTTAATTCATGTGACAGCCCAAACTAAATAAATAAAAAATGCAGTGAGAGAAAAGAGGAAGTTGATAGCTAGGTTAATTAACATTTTGACCCAGCAGATTTTCTAGAAATGAATTCAGCAGTGAATTTTTGAAAATCTCTTTTAACAGAGAAAATATGGACATCAGTATTTTTTTAGGTGTTTCAGAACCCAATCTTGTTATAATGGTTATAATTTGCATGTTATAATGTTTTTCCTCCATACAATGAACATCTTAATGTCCTTTTACAAGGCAATTTAGAGGGCATCCATGTTTGAAAACTCATTGTCCTTGTCACACCTACTTGTGACTTTTCTACTGAGTCCAAATATATGTGAAATAATGCATTCTACTTTTGTGATAGATGTGTTATTGTCTGTGAAGTGTGAAGCAGAAATGTGCTGGTACTACAAATACGCAAAGTCACATCGCTGCTTTTTATAGTTCCTATCCAGAGGACACATGAATAATAAAATTCTCTTCAAAATTCTGGTAATACATCTCTATTCAGAACTGTGATTTGGCTTTATGAAGTCAATAGGAGTTATTGACTGAAATTTAGCCATATGCCTGACTCTGTGGGATAATTCTGTAAGGTGGAAAATACTCTTGCTTGATCCCGAAAGGCATGTGAACACTAGCTTAACTTTAAGCACTTGAATTATTGAGAGCAAAAACTAGCCACACACTTAGACCGTGCAGTTTCTGGGGATAGTTTGCATCACAGCAATGCCCAGTGCCTTACAAGGCATGATGTGCTTATCTCACATTAAAGATAGGCTTTCTACAGATAAATCAGACATTTATAAGCCTTGTAAAGGTCTGTGTAGTGGGTTAGGCTAGGGGAAACCAAAGAGCCTTAGAATTGTAGATATCAATGGTCTATGAAAACTGATGAGTGGCTTAAATAAAGACAGGCTGCAGGCCGCTGGGGAAAAAGAGCAGGAGTTTGGATGTGCTGCTTTGAGGCGACAGGTAAAAGTTAGTTGTCACTGTCTTTCTTAAATTAAAGAGGAGTGCTGAAATACCTGACTAGCTTGGCTTTTTATTTTCTAATTTTATGAATAGAAGATCAAGGTAAGTAGGCAGCTAACCGAGGGTTGAAACTTCATTATTTTTACCCATCAAGGAATTAGGATTTATTTTTAAGCGTTTTATTTGTTTTGCTTTAATTACTCAATTGCTCTACTGGATTACACTATGGTAAATGTCACCTGGATTTTTTTCCTCTCTCTTTTATAACTAATAGTTTTAGAGTGCTGATTTGTATGTGCTTTAATAAGCTTTAAAAGAGCTCAGACAGCTCTTTTATCATAATACATGCAGGAAAATAACATGTAAAACAAAAAAAGAAAGGAATTATTTCAGTGTCTCCATTACACAAAGACTTCTGATGTAAGAGGCTATTGATTTTTTGGTGTTGCAAGCCTCCTTATACCAGAACAAATTTTAACTTCCAAGGATGTGATCTTAATTTTTCTAGCCACTAACAAACACTAACTTGAAATTCAGAATACACAATATTTTTTTTAAGAGGAATTAAATATATATATATATATCTATATATAGACATAGATATAGATATAGATATTATATTTAGAATAAACACTATGTGTGTTTCATTTCTCAGTAGAGAGATTTCATTTTGTAGCCAGCAGCACACAGAAAGTGTCTGGGAACTACCATAAAACAGAACTGGGCTGTGATGTTTTGGGGAGAAATTTCAATTTTCATTTGTTGAAATTAAGAGATTCTTGTAGAATCATTTGCTTTCACTGAATCAGCACTTTCCAAAGAAAGAAACATCCTGTAGGACTCTTCTAACAGGCTCTTCAATTGCAAGACTCATCATCCCATACCATAATAAATACATCCTATACTTTCTGTATGTAGTCTCCCAGTATTTCCTACAACTCCCTCCCCCAGGCCTGTATCTCAAAATCTGGATTTATACTTAGAACAGTCTGTAAAAATCTCAGTTGACTACTCATTGTTTTCAGAAGGTGTTGCCTTCTGGAAAAGCACACATGTACTGCCAAATGACTCTTCTTCAGTACTGTTCTTTTCACATGTTTAACACAATCCACCATTTTTCAGTAATTTGAACAACTAGATGGAAGCCTCTCTGAACCATACAGAATTACTGATCCTTCCCTCAGTCACCAGGAACTGCATTTTCTTCAGATTGAAAAAAAATTAAATGTCTGAGCTGACCTACAAGCTTAGCTTTCAGACAGGCAAAGAATTTGAAAAAGACTTTGTAGTAATTACAATTAAATCATAATTAGCCCTTTATTATTCTGATTATTTTGATCTAAGAATAAAATCCACTTTCAACTGGATTCCATTGGTCTCCATTGAAGATGTGCTACTGATTTCTGTAGGAAGAAGTTTTGATTATAATTATTACACCATTTCCTTGAAAATGTACAGGCATATGAGCAAAATGTACATGTACATGAAGAAAGAGGCTTATAAAACAGGGAACCTGAGGAAAAGCCCGTACATCTTATTAATAGAAGCAATATTTCTTCAGTCTGCCTTATTTTTATGTAGAAAAATTTCAGGGATATATTCCAAAAATGTAAATCTTTATAAAGAATTTCTTCATGGTAATGTATATTTGAATTTCAGTCTTGGGGAAACTAGGCTTTATGCTGCTACTAATTATCTTTGTGGTGACAAAGGTCATTGTTATTTAGGATAAAGGTAAAAGTGTGTTCTCCATACTGCAATCAGGAGCGCCAATAGTCAAAAGCATACATTTTAATGGACAAGAGCGTAGGTATGGTGCACACCTGCAAGCACAGATGTTCTGCCCTTGATTTCTGCAACTTTGATTTTTTTCTGAGCATTTAAATCCTGTATGTAGCAAGGAGTTCTGCTTCACTGCTAATTTGGAGTAGATCCAGTAGACAAGAGGGATCCAAATAGGTGTCACAGTTCAATGAAGGAAGCAAAATGAAACAAAACATTTTAACCTAATCCTAACTCATCTTGAAATGGTGGTTGGCTGCACCTCAGATTTACAGATAGGTGATTCATTTGTGTATTTATTATGGAAAAATGCTTTGGACAACTGAAAAAAAATTACTTCAACATTAAAAAATGTTTCATCTCAGGTCATCCTTTCTAAGTGCTAGGGAGAGGAACATGGTAGTGGTTCTTAATTTAAATGGTATTGGGTCTTTTTTTACATGGTATGTCACTGATCACTGTAACTGAAGAAATTCTGGATCAACTTTTCCTCTGAGGAAGTGAGAATACCATTTTTTAAAGCATTACTGTCAAATGTTACACTGCTGTATTTTGAAACATGTTTTTATATGTTTGTTGTTCCAAGTGGTGGGTTGACCCTGACCAGTGGCCAACCATCTGCACAGCTACTTGCTCACTTCTCCCCACACTGGACCAATGGGACCAGAAGAGAAAACAGGAAGAACAAGGGCAAATCCAAATTAGCTTCAAATCCAAGGCACAGCCCCATACAGGCTACTATGAGGAAATTTTGCTCCGGTGCAGCCAGATCCAGTAGAGTCCAGCTCAAGAAGCACTGTATTCAGTGATTGTCACTTTCTCATGTGTGCAAAAGATGTATTTTCTTACCCTCTCATGTTGAAATTGAAGCTGCATTGCCCACTTCTCTGATGAGTGCTCTAAATGCTGATCTGCTTGGTTTGAACTTTTATGTCTGCAGAGGCCTCATTGAGTTTGTAACATCATACTGAAGCTTTCACAACTAATACCTTAGAGATAATGGCATTAGCATTTCAAACTGCAGCCAGTGAAAGACTTAAAAGTGTAGAATTATTTAATCTAGATTTACAGCCTGGAGTACTCTAATGGACAGCTCCTAGGTTGCATGCTTTGTGCTTTAGTAGCCCGAGTATCTGTGTGACTGACAAGGCATTGGAGTTTTTTGCAGCTAAATGACATTTCATACACCCCAATTTTAAAGTTTCTCTGTATTTTAAGATATTCCCAAGTGCTGTAGAAGCTGTGATGTTACTAGAACTTCATCTGTTTAGAAATAGACATATTTTAGGAATGGAGTGTAGAAACAGGGGTCTTGCTTTAGTGGTACTTGAGCAAAAGTTTCCCAAGACACAGTCCAAGTCAAAATCACATTATTCTCCAAGAATTTTCTTCAAGAACTCCTCACATTGTAAAATTGTATATGTGTGCTTAAGCCTTTTTTAAAATCCAGCCTGGTAAGTTCCTTAATACCAGTAGTTCTCCTGGAATGTTGTTCTATATTTTAATTCTACAATTAAAAACTGCTTAATGTTTTGCTTTTGAATGTTGCATTGAAGACTTTTTGTTTGTTTGTTTGTTTTTGATCTGAGGAGACTGTGGCCTTGTGTAGTTTACTTTTAGTCACATCTTCGTGTCTTTCATGATCTTAATATCTGCTCTTTGAGGCTTCCCAATTTTTCTAATATCTTGTATTACTGCGTATTAGTGCAGAAGCAGTCATAATGTTGTGAAATAGAATTAGGGTAGTATGTCTTTGTTACTAGAATATCACACATTTATATAACTAAACCCCAATTCTATTGTTTTAATAGCCACAACTGCCTATCTATTTTAATTACCAAGTCATAACTGCATTCTGTGATGGACTCTCATAAGTGCAGCATTTTTAGCTCCTGAGAGTTTAAATTTTGGTGTGTATTTAACTGCATATTTCTTTGTCTATGTCAAGTTTACTTATTTACCTGGATCAGGCTCCATTAGTAACTTGTCTCCCAATCTTTCTGTCATTTGAAAATGTTACTGGTAATGTTTTTTGTATTTTTGTTTTTTTCAGGTTCCTGATTAATGTTGACTAGAAAATTCTAAGAACAGATCCTTATGGGACACAATAAAGGGACACTCATTCAATTAGTATTCCTTTACTACAAGTATATGTTGAAACCGACCAACCAGACTGTAATCTGTTTTGTGTATGCAATACTGATTCTTAACATTCCAGATTCATAGTCAAAATGTCATGCAAACTGAAGGTAGATGTCCTGTGGGAATCTAACCGTACTGCATTGACATTATTACTTCTGATAACTGAGCTTGTAAATCCAATGAGAAAAGATATTTTGGATAACTGAATTGGAAAGATCTAGTTTCCACACATACATAATTGGCAAGTCTTACATTGTCCCACTCCCTTAATTTTTTTTCCTACACAAATCATGCTCCTGAGTTGTTTTGTCCAAAATGGATGTCAGGCTGACAGACCTGTAGTTACTCAGGTTAACTCACCGTTTTCAAGTATTTCATAACCACCCTTGTTGCAGTCCTCTGGTACTTTTCACCTTCCAGCAGATATTGAAAATAGTTTCTAGTAGTTCAGAGAACTCATCAGCAACTTCTGTCAGAAGTTATCTAAACACACCCATTTAAAAAGGCCTGCCTTTTGCAACTGCCACTTGATTTCCTTCTGAGCTGGGAAGGGAAATTACCATGCATCATCACCACCAACACCGTCATAACCTTCTGGTATGTACATATTATCTGCCTCTTTTCCAAAATACAGAGAATAAAAGCTTATTAAATTCTTCTTTCTCTTCTGCAGAATCCATTTTAGGATTGACCCATGATCATTATCCTTTATCAGTGTCTTTTCTTTCTTTCTTTCTTTCTTTCTTTCTTTCTTTCTTTCTTTCTTTCTTTCTTTCTTTCTTTCTTTCTTTCTTTCTTTCTTTCTTTCTTTCTTTCTTTCTTTCTTTCTTTCTTTCTTTCTTTCTTTCTTTCTTTTTCTTTCTTTCTCTCTTTCTCTCTTTCTCTCTTTCTTTCTCTCTTTCTTTCTCTCTTTCTTTCTCTCTTTCTCTCTTTCTTTCTCTCTTTCTCTCTTTCTTTCTCTCTTTCTCTCTTTCTCTCTTTCTCTCTCTTTCTTTCT
>VXAU01003555.1:836906-937265 GCA_013399695.1 Formicarius rufipectus
TCCTTCCTTCCTTCCTTCCTTCCTTCCTCCCTTCCTCCCTTCCTCCCTTCCTCCCTTCCTCCCTTCTCTTCTTTCCTTCTCTTCTTTCTTTCCTTCTCTTCTTTCCTTCCTTCTCTTCTTTCTTTCTCTTTTCTTAAGCTCCCAGCTTCTAAAGTTTCTCTGTTACCTTTTGGACTCCCATACCACTGACTGTAGCCAAATGACATAATTTCATTTTTTCCCAGGAGAGGAAGGTCAGCTCAGATCTAAGCAAGGAAAACTGCTCAAAGGTCTTACTGGGAGAGGCAGAAGAAGGCACAGTTCTGCTGCCCAGTTTGTCTGTTCTTGCTGTGGCAAGCAGGGTCAGTTGGTGTCATTAAGGGCAAGAGATGACACATGAGGCAGGAGGTGCTGCAGTGGGAGCGACTGTTCTCAAGAGTAGAAGTCAGGACCCCTGGCCTCCACAGCTCAGGATCTGCCAGGAGTGACCAACCTGCTGCTCCAGGTCTTTCTCCCAGCCCTGTGTGCCGGGATTCTTGTATCTGCTCATGCTTTTGACAAACTTTGAGTCAGTTCCAGCTCTTGAGTTCCCTGTGTAGCAGATGGATGGTGCTGAGTGTTCAGAAGATGTCAAATCTCTGATTCTGCTGCTCAGAAAAGTTGCCCAGTCAAACACTTGGGTCTCTTGAGTAATTTTTTTGGCTTTAGTGGTGCCTACAGTTAGGTTTTGCATCGAAGACAGTTGTATTTTTTTTCTCAAGGATGATAAGCACAGCAGTTGTCTCAGGGGAAATGTCGGTTTCCAGAGTAGTGTTATGACATCTCAATTCTATGAGAAAAGAAACAAAAATGGCCATTTGTGATTAAAAATAAAAAAGAGCACCCCACTAGTATGAAACAAAATAGTTCATTCCTCTCTTGTTGTATATACAGAAGTGCTTCAGATGTTTATCGCTGACATTGTTTTGAGTTCATCAATCTCTCTTACTACAGGTATCCATCCACTCAAAATAAAACATTATTTAGGAAGGAAGAAAAAAACCCAACTAATCCACTCCAATTAAGTTGTCAAGACAAAAACAGCTTGCAGAGGTCTCAAGAAATGTTAATAAAACTAGAAACATTTCTTTTTTTACATTTCTTCAGAATTGTTAGATTAGAGTGCAGACATCATGTCAGGAGAGCGCATTGCTTTTTGAGAACATTTATGAAGTACTAACAAGAGGATGAAGGAAAATTGAAATGCCATTACAGTCTTATTCTTCATTAAAAGTGAAGTACTAAAATTTCCACTAATTCATTTTGACAGATGACATTCTGACAGACCTGACATCTATAACAAAATGTGACTAAAGTGGATGCAATTCAGGAAGTGATGTTTCATATTTTTTTCCATAGCACTATGATACTAGTGTAATAGATAATTTAGATTTGGATTTCTTTTTTCTTGAATTCATTTATCTTTGATCATTGATACTTTTGTTATAGGCAGACATCTACTTATAAAAACAGCAAACCCATTAATTATCTAAATAGATTGTAAGTAGAATGAAGTAATTAGTCTGATTAATGTTGCCAAGGAAAACTGTTGCATCTAACCTCTATTCCCAGGAAATGTGTGAGGTGACATTTTAAAGCATGACCTTGTTAACAGCCTTTTCTGTCTCAAGTTGGATTTTTTCATTGGAAATGCAAACATTTTATTTTAATTGTTCATAAGATTTAACAGAAGATGGAGTGCTGGGTCAAGGGGAGCTCTTGCAAGTTACTTTTCTGTAAAGCTTCAGTTACATCTCTCCTTTGTATGTAGGGTTAAAAGCAAGGCTGGAAGTTAGTGTTCCAACAAGACATTGCAGAGGTATTTCAGGTATAAATATTACTCATTATAGTTTTCTGATTATTGAGACAGACTGTAATCTGCAGCTGAGAAATGCCAAGTGGAACTCATTGCAACAGATTTTTAGTCCAGATAAAGGCCCTGCTGTTTCTGAGCTTTTCTTTAGATGTTATGATTAGGCTTCTGTTATGCTCACTGAGTGAAAGTGATTACAAGGAAAGCATCAGCCACAACTACTTTTAGCAAGCAGAACAGGGCATAATGTTGCAAAGCCACTGCTCTAGTGAAGAGGTCAACAAATGGTTAGATGAAGAGAGGTGATTCTCTCCGGGCAGGTGTATTAACAGTGTGCCACCAAACTTGGTCCCAGTGCCATTGAGAACCTAGTTACTCTGTTGTCTTTCTGAGAGTGTTTTTTATCCAAAAGCTATATGATGAAAAAATTTTAGTGAACAGAGAGGGCAAAAAGAATCATCAGATACAGTTTATTTGGGTGCAGACTGATATGAATTAGGTTATTTCAGAAGGTTCCTGTATGCTAATTCAGTATATAAAATTTGCCTGCTTTTTCTTTTTATAGTAATTGCAGTAATGTGTCTGACAATGTATTAAAAGTACTATCTTTACATATTATGTTTAAAAAAGAAATGAAAAGTACCTCCAGAAGAATCTAGTTATTCCCATTTTTTATCAGATCCTGTTTTGTTTCCTCTCTAATCTCTTCCGTTTGTTTTTCACATGTTTTACGGGTTTGACATAGCCACTTTGTAAGCTAAGGAAGATGAAATAAGACAGTTTGGAAAGAATGTCATTCTATATTGTAAGAATTCTCAGAGGCATTGTATAAGCTTGTAAACCACAATTTTTTTCAGCAATCATTCGCTTGAGCCTCTGTTTTGAAAAATAGAATCAATAGATATTCAGTCCAGATAATGTAAGACTTTTTAAAAAGTGACACCATATTTGGGTTTGAGTTAACAAGAGCTTGAAATTTCACATAAAGCACTGATTTAAGATTAGGGCAGGCAGACTTTTTATGTAAAAATCCCAAAGCAAAAATATTATACCAATTATCAGCCAGAAAGAGCCTTTTCACAGAATCATGGAATATTCATCATGAAATGTTCTGAGTTGGAAGAGACCCACAAGGATCGAGTCCAACTCTTAAGTGAATGGCCTGTACAAGGGTCAGAATAAAAGGATACAATGATGTATCTTTCACTTCAGCTGACCTATACCAGATTTTAAAATCTTCTTGCAGGGCCATTTGTTTTTTCTTATTCTTTTGTAATCTCGCCTTGGCTCTTTAAGTCTCCAACAAGATGATCTTGGTAGTCCTCCAGAGTTCAGTAGTGGTTTCTGCGGTTTTTTTACTGCTCTTAGATTTTCCCATTCTGTACATTGAAGGTTTTTTTAATTAATCTCAGAAGAAATAACCAATTTATCTCTTAGGTACCTAAAATCCTAAGAGCAGGCCTTGTCAGTTACACATTTGTCCTATTAAACAGGGCCCCATTATACTGGTAATACAGTCCCCTTACATCTGTATAGACAACAGGCACCAAGAACATACAGAGGAATGCTGGAACCAAGAAAGGCAAAGGTTAGAAGGCAGGTGTTGCTGATATTTATTAAAATCTCCAAACTTACAGAACTTTTATCCCTTGGCCTTTCTCTGCATAAAGTTGGAATGACATTTTTTAAATTGTCAAAAATATAAGCCCTAAGTCCCTGTTCTGTTTTTGCATTTGTTTATGCATGTAACCCCAGATTCAATCAGTGAAATCTACATCCTCAAAACAGAGTAGATTGTTGCCCTCACTCTGTCATGGTTTCCAACAGCTTATAAATAGTCAAGTTACCAAAGCTGAAAATTAAACTCTGCCTAAAGCCTCTCCTTCTCATAATATCTTAATAGGCATAACCATATGCTTCTCTGTTTATATTAAAACCTGGACAAATATCTAGGATAAGATTGTAGTTCCTTTGAAAATATCATAACAATATGGGTTATGTTTTTAAGGATAAAAATATTTTATCATACACATGAAATACAATACCTAATTGTTGTTATGCAGGAGAGAGGATTTCAAAAAAATCTAACAAATGCACTAAAAGTTCCTACTAATTCTGACCATAATTTTTAGGTTCTTTGTTGCCAATGATTTTTCAAGAATGAGCTTCCTCACAGTTGTGTCAGTAATTCCTGTCATCAGGCTGACATTTCAAGAGCAGCCTTTCTGCATCCCAGATGCATCAAAACCACATTCACATCACTCCTCCTCTGGAAAAGGGCTGCAGTGACGGTGGCAGAGAGGCCGTCACATTAACAAATAGAGGCAGTCCAGACTCTCTATGGTGGGCATCTTTCACTCTCTGTCCATATAGGAGAGAAACAGCTTGGAATGAGTCGCTTTGCATTGTTCATTGAAGTTATGTATATTGCATAAATGAGGGACTTTCTTATCTCCTTATTCCTCTGGGTGAGCATCCTAGAGGGGTTCAAACTGAATCCATAAAGGAATTAGGCTGAAATCTGTGACAACAGTTTGTGTATGGTTTTCTTTTCCACTAGCAATCTTTCCTCCCTCCCTTCCCTGCTGATGTTCTATCTGTGCAATCAAGAAGTCTTGAGCTGGATCCTGATTGCACCAGAGGAAATGAACAGTGGCTAATTTCAATATTACCATCCGAGGCTCAAACAGTTTGAAAGGAGATACAGAAAAATTTGCATTCAGACCATATTTTAAATAAAAACACTATTTGTTGAATACAAGGATGGTGAAAAATATAGAAGCATTTTAGGAAGAGAGAAATCCTGCTGATAATAGAAGAGCTAAATACTTTCTGCACTGTCTAATTCTAGCCTGTTAGTGGTATCTGCCCTATCCCTGAGCATCCCTGCTCTCAAGAAGTGCAGACTCACAGGTGCCCCAAATTTCCCTATTCCAAGCAGCTGTGGATTTGTTTCTGTATACAGTTATACAGTTACATACAGAAATACCACTCTCTTCATCCAATTTAATCATAAAGTCTAATAGGAGACAGCTCTTCAAAACAGGTTAAGACAAAGATTTCCTTTAAGATCACTGTATCATGACTGGTTTCTCAAAAGACAAGCAAATGCAAACCATACAAATAAATTATTCACTTACATGAAAAATAGTGCAAAGAAAGATAACATTTGCAATTAATAAAAGGGAAGTATCAGTGCCATCTGAAGTTGTATGTGCCTTGTATATCTCCTAGTTATTTTCTTTCTACAACAGTATGGGAAGCGTCAGATTTTATAAATTATTTTACTGAAATCTTGGTTCTGTAGTAACAATCACCAAATCTAAAAAAATATCTTGCTTACTACAGAGGATAGGAGATTATGATGAGGAGATTCATATCAGAGATTACTAGGGCTTCTTTGAAGTGCCAGAAATGCATTGTTGGAGGGAGAAAAAGTTTATGTGAAACCTACATAATCTGCAGTAACCTTTCCCCTGCTAATTTTTTCCCTCTAAGAAGACCCTTTTCTCTTCCCCAGATATTTAATACTTTTATGAACCTTTTATGACTCTGATGTTATAAATAACCTCTCTGGTTTTTTGTTTCTTTTGACACCTGGCCAGCTCAGCACCTGTGTTTAATACTAATTTATGCTTCTGAAGCTTAATGGTAATGAAATAACTTAAAATAGAAAGTGAACTTTTCAGTCCATAAGAAACAACAACAAAAACAATTAAAAAAGAAAAGAAAAAAGAATGGAACAAAGAAAGAAATTAAAGTGTCCAATATAATTAGAAACTGAATTTTTAAAATTATTTTTTTTAAATTTCAGATGTGTTTTTGTATCAACACCAATTCTTTCATTTGTATTTGAATTAGATAAAAGAAGCAGATGATATTTGGCCTGAAAACATTCTGTGTGTCTGAAGGATTCAGTATCTTCTCACTCAACACTGCTTACATCTTGTCACAGAATATTATGTTAGTTCATACCAGAGGCACATTAGTGATGTGGGGTTACACAACGCTGTTGTGGCTTAACCCCAGCCACCGACCAAGCCCCACACAGACACTCACTCCCCAACCAGCAGTATCAGAGAGAGAATTTTAATGGTAAAAGTTGGAGAACAGGTGGGTTGAGATAAAGATTGTTTAGAGCAGAAAACAAAAGCCACTCACAAAGGAATTCATTCACTGCTTCCCATGAGCTGGCAGGTGTTCAGCCACCTCCAGGAGAGAAGGGTCCCATCACATATAACACTCATTCCAAATGTTCCCCCTCTTCCTCCATCTTTCCCCTGCTTTATATACTAAGCATAATCTCATATGGTCTAGAATATCCCTTTATTCAGTTTGTATCACCTGTCCCAGCTGTGTCCCTTCCCAACCTCCCATGCACCTCCAACTTCCTTACCACTGTGGCAGTACAAAAAGCAGAAAAGGCCTTGGCTCTGTGTGAGCACTGGTCAACAGTACCAAGAACATCATTTTATTATCTCAACCCTGTTTCAACACAAATTCAATATATAGCTCCGTACTGCCACTGCAAAGAAAGTGAACTCTACCCCAGCTGAAACCAGCACAAATACCAAAATGGAATTTGTAGCGTTTTGTACTTTTGGATCATACCCCCATGCTGCATAGTCAGATCTTCAGGGAACTGATTTTCTAACACTCCCAGTGGTAGAAGTACATCTGTTGAACTTCTATATTCCTCCTTGTCAAAAATAGATTTGTTGCTGGAGAGAAATAAATGAAGTCTTTTAGTGTGCAGATGAGACCAACCATACTTGTCACAAGATCAAGAGGCATCCATGTTGTCTTTTATTCAGTCAAGGCAGAAATGTCAGACATCCTAAAAAGTCCCCATCATTCCTCTAAACCCTTGATGAAAACCTTCATGTAAACTTCAGGCATATAGTGGTCTTTGCTATTTCACAGCACTGGAGCAACCACGCAGACTGCCTGAGGAGTCCCCTGTAATGTTTTTGCTGAGAAGATCACATCTGCACAGGTGTGGATGGATTTTTCCTGGCTCTGAGCTGTGAGATCAGAGCCAACCACACTGATGCTGCCCTTGGGGCACTGTCAAGGCTAAAAGCTTTGTTTCTTCACTGCCAGAAAAATGCCAAAGCCAAGGCCAGTAGACGACCCAAGTTTGTCTCGCCCTGTGCCACTTCACAGCCTGCTTTGGCAAATGCAGCATTCCTTGTGCACAGTAAACTGTGCAAGCAGGGCTGTCTTGCCCTCAGTAGCTGATGGTTTTGGATGTGCTCAATGTGTGTGCAGCCTCAGCCTCTCTTCCTCCATTTCACAACTGATGTCCTGCCATCTGAGGTTAATCACCTCCCCGTGCTCCCCCTCTCCTTCTCATCCTGAGTTTGCCTCTCAGTAATTGGGACAGAGCCCGGCAGAGGTGCCTGCCATGACTTCAGGGCTGTCAGAAGCTAGGGCAGCACAGCTGCCAGGGTGTCAGCAGCCCCTGAGGGGACTGAATCCCTGTTCTGCCAGCTCTGCCCTCTCTCCAGGTCACGTCACTGATGCCCTCTCCACTTTCCCACTTCACTGGTGCCCCGTTTCGCTTGTCCCTCACAGGTACAACTGGGGAAAAGACAAGGTGGTAGGAGCTAGCAGGGCTGTGTCCAGCTTCCCTGGTGCAGGCAGGGGCTTGTGGTTACTATGTGGGCCTTTGAGAGATGGCCATTCCCTCCCACCAGCACATCTTTCCAGGAACATTTATTTGAGGACAAGAGCAGATGAAGCCATGACGGGGTGGCACACTTGGGTTCAGGTTGTTTTGAGCTAGGGACAGAAGGCTGCTGGCACCTTGTGGATGACCCTACAGCTTGTGAGTCCCCAGAAGCCATTACTCAGGAGCCATCCGTAAGCCATGGGGCTGTGGGTGTGGAGGAAACAAAACTGCAATGTCTGTAACGTCTAAGAAAAAACCCAATATTTTTGTCTTTGTCCATGATTTGCCTTTTCTTCTGTTTTTAAACCCAGCAAAGGGTCCTCTTTTCCCTCCAGTGTGCCATTTTACCGGCCTGCATAGCAGCACTGCCTACACCAGGAGTGTTGCAAGGGCCCCCCTGACAATCCCATAGGACCCCACAGGCCCTAAGGCCTCCCCGATTTGGTCCAGGAGCTTGGTAGGTGACCTGGGAGCATTCCTGGGTGTGGGCATGGGTGGGAGTGTGGAAGGACTCAGGCTGTCCAAGGTGTCACCCTTGGGGTTCAGCCTGGCTAAGCTGCACACATGCAGACATGCTGCCCTTCTGCCTGCAGTATCTCAGCATCTCACGACTTCAGGCTTATCACTTTCTCGTACTTGCATTAGCCATTTTTTTCCTATCTCACAAGCCTGCCATTCTGCAGTTCACTCTTTTAAAAATTACCTCTGTGGGAACTACATAAACTACTAATTTGTTCTTTGCTTGTGATAATCCAGCTTTTACATTTATTTCCTGTAATAGCTCTGCCTGGATTATGAACATTAAGTCACCTTTTTATCTGCAGATATTACAGTAACTTTTGGGGAAGGATATTTCAAATGTTTCACCATTAAGCAGCAGATATGCCTTTTAACATTGTATAATTCAAATATTCATATTGTATTAATCCTGGATGTTATGAACTCAATTGAAAATGCTGGCATGAGTATCTCTCATCAAGTTTATTATTGAAAGAACTGTTTGAAATTAGTATTTGATTTTCTTTTTATTTTGTTTTGAATTTTTTTCTGTCAGCCTTGAATTCTACAGACACGTGTGATATTTATCTAGCTTTTCGGCTCTAAGTCTTTTAAAGCATCACTGCGAGTATTCAAGTCACCATCTGTGACAGTGTTTACAGAACTGGGTCTTCAACTTAGAGTTGATTGGAAATATTTTGACTAAATGCTTTTTTGGAGGGGGTATTACTGAAAATATATTTATAGCATTAAATTCAATGTTTTTGAAAATGTCAGTTTTGTAAAAATGAAACACTTCTGTTTAGATAAATTTTATTTTTGTTTATGCATTCCAATTCTCTTTCCCTAGGCCTCTACCTTAAATTATTAAAAATGTTGTTTTGCTCCTTATCTCTAGTCTTCAGACTCAACATCTAAACCTTTCCAGCTTTATTTCTTTCCTGTTGCATCAATCCAAGAGGCAGAATTGTTTAATATGTTACTCTGAGTTTCTTGCAGGTGTGATCATATAATTGATTACAAATGGTTGGTGATAATAGTTAACATTAAAAGCAGACTGTGAGTGAGGGTGGACAATTCAGATAATATTAGGAAGCTGTATTTGTTTTCACAAAATTCTTTAATGGACTTGTAAGGCAGGGCAGCAATTGTTTTTCTTAAGCACATTTAAATTAAAACACAATTATTTGTAAAATAATGTAATATTCTTCTGAATAATAAGACTACAGCATCCAGGGATTTGGTAAAGTGTACATCAAAAAGTTTATCTTCTGTTTTGCAACAAACCCCAAGAATTTATTCCAATTAGATATACAGTTTCTCTGTTGATGGATAAGCTCTTTTTAGAGAGAAGGCCAAGATTTATTAATTAGATGTTATTCCAAATACGGTATAATTCACATCTAGAGCTGTGGCTCACATAAATCAAAAGTATTCATGTCTAAAAATCATACATAAGCCAAAATTCCCTTAAAAGTCACGGACATTTAACTCTGTACTTCAAGTCAGTAGCTTTTTGGGTATTTGTTTCAATGATGTGTGGTAACAGCCTGTAAAGAATAAAATTTATGAGTTAATTTTTCTCTCTTGAAAGTTAATAAACATCTGATAGTGTAGCCATTGAAATGTCATTTCAGTGGGAGTAGGTTCGAACACTAACATTTTTGTTAATGAGAAAATGAATGCAAATGTACTTCAAAAAGTAATCTCATTTCTAACATACTTTCCAGATACCTCCTAAAGCCATTGATAATGTAGGTGATCAGGAAGTGTTCATAGTCTTACTGACTCTTTTTGGAGCACTTAATGATGTTTGGCGTCTCTAAGTGCCAGCCATGAAAGCATATAATTTGTGAGTTAATGTGTCTTCACTCAAAAAAATAAAATAGCCACCTTTAAGTCTCAGAATTGTAGAGAAAGTCAGAAACTGATTGTTCTCTGCCAGCAGGTTCAGAAATCGGATAGCCCCATTATTCCTTTATGTGCCAACTCATTCATAGTAGGGTACTTGCATGCATGATTTTTGATTGCACAAGGTTTAAAATCTTGTGCATGAATGGGATACAACCTAATTTCATAACTGCCAAAGCATGAGCAGATATTTCATTCCTTCTTGAAATGTCTGCTCATATTAAAAAAACCCTAAATATTGTTCTCCTACTTTGATGTCCCTTCTGGGTATTCTTTCTAAAACTATTTTTGTAAATGATTCTACTGACTACAATAGTCACAGCAAGCTTAAAAAAAAAAATCATAGGAGTTGGAAATTCATTCTTATGTTTCCTTTCTCCAGATTCATCAAGAAACATTAAAAAAAAAAAAAAAGACATTTTGTTCTATCAATGCCAACCAACAGAACCAAGTTACACTTAATGTTAGGTGTCATTAGATTATTGTAATACTTTCTGAAGAAAACTGGAAGCTCCTTACTGATAAGTTATGAACAGAAAGACTAAATCCAGCATGAAAATTTGTTGCAACTACTATATATCAGCCAGGTTTAGAGCCACAATAGTTTCACTAGAATATAAAACTATATTTTTTATATTCATAGATACATGAAAATAACCATTAGGTGTGTAATTTGCATATATTTAGGAAAAAAAATAGATCATATTTTGGCATTTCTCTAGTTAAGGAAGTATTATTCAACACTAACAGTCTCATTACTTCAAACTAACTTCACCTGTGCCTGTATTTCTGGCATATCAATTAGTTTTTTAAGAAGATGCATCTGCTGCTTTCAGGATGAAGGCTTAAATGCTACCACTTGCGGCCCTGGCAGAGATCTTTTACCTTCGTCATTGTCTTCTTTACTAAGGTAACACTTTAGTATGGTCCCCTGTTTGCAAATTTGGCATCCTTTGTAATTAATGGTAAAAAGTAATCTAGTGCTTAATAAAACCATGTAAATGTTCTTATTTGAAATATAATAATATTTCTTTAAGATGTTGGTTTATGTTAAGAATGGTATATTGTTTAATGGCTGTAACAACCATTCAGTTCACTCTTTCACCTTTTGTTTTTATTTTTAAATTTACATTCAGTTTTACTTGACATCAGAAAACAAAAAGTGCTATTCTGGACTCAACAGCTCACTTTCTCTCCATCTAGAAAAGCCTGGAGGTAACAGGAGTAAGCACAGATGGCTGAGATCTGTAGTCTACCAAAAATTACTCCATTCATTAATCTATGGTATCTTCTTGGTTTTTTAAAAAGCTATGGTGCAGTTACTTGGAAATCTGTAGCAAATCCAGAAAACTTTGCTAAAGTGGCTTGAAAGAAGACAGAGTTTTTACAGTACTCTTTCCCATTTCTAATAATGAGTTTCCTTCTCCATAACTAAAGGACAGTGAGGCCTCCAATCAGCACAAAGTCTCTCCAGCAATGTCAAAGAAAAATAAGTAGGGAAATGTAAGAGAAACACTGACTTCTACAGAGCCATGAGTTGGTCTGGGAGGCAAGGTGATAGTGGTAAGGAGGTTTTTGATACCTGTGGGTGGTGCAGGCTAAAAGCAACTTTGGAACTGAGCAGATGGGTAGCTTACCTCAATCTAAACAGCAGGGAGCAGCGAACAATCCAGCTGGTCCTCAGGAGAAGAAAACCTGTAGTGAGTACCTGTGAAGTTCAATCTGTATTAAACTTCTTTGAGGCCAATGTTTGCAGAACATGTTTCTCTCTTCTTTAAAGCCATTGCACTCAGAAAAACTAAGATACTTCAGTGTTCTTTGTAAAGCAGTTTTTGGTTTGCTTCTTTTTCTGTAGACCACTTGGAGTGAAATAAGTGGTAAAGATTTTCCTTTTAAAGTTTGCACTTAGTCTGGGATTGTAGATCTAGTGAAGTTTTTTTTTGGTATTTACTCTGATGTTTTCTTTTGACTGGAAACACAATTGAAGCCCATGTCCATATAGAATTCTTACTGCATAGTGGCCAGTCCTTCAGGGTTTGTGAAGTGAAGGAAGAAAATTATACTGAGAAAGCTATCTGAACTATGAGGAGAAATTGGGCAGCAAAGGGCTTTAGGTAGTGAAGTCAACATTAAGTAAAGAGACTTCATCAAAAAATGAAACACAAATCCTATTTGGCATGACTGATAATTGGTAAAATGTAGCCCCCTCCTGACATCAGTGTGATGGCCTTGAAAAAGATATTCTGGGGAAACATGGAAGTGTCAAATCTTTGCCCTTTTCACAGTTGTGAAAATGTCTGGTGGGGGGGGGTGGTTGGTCAGTTCAATGGTTCTGGAAGGTGTGTGCTAGCAGGACTGCTTTTAATGTGTGTAGTATTTATACTTGGAACTGACCAGAATAACACACATTGGCAAATCCATTTCTACAACTTACTTTTTTTTTTTTTTTTTTTTTTGGTCTTTTTGACACGGATTTTACTTTTAACTCTCCCATTCAGAGGTGTGGACAAACAGATGCATATGGTTAAATCATTACAGCTCAGAAAGCGGTTATCTGAGATACATTAGCTGATCATTTCTGTGCTCTCAGCTTGTTACTAACATACTAGTTTAAGTCTGATGGTTGAACTTCTTTAGTTTGCAATGAGCTAAGAGTATATACATGATTATTTAATATGGTTAAACTGATAAGAAGTACATTAGAACACTTTTTATTTCTCATTAACTGGCCCTATTCAAAGATGCTCCTGTGGCATAGGGAAGCATAGTATAAGAGAGAAAGCTGGCTTTCCTTTTGCCTTTTCTGTTCAGTGATCCAAAACTTTTCAGTTCGCTCAGACCTGTATTTGACAACTGTACAGTTACTGTCATATTTAATACCATCTCTAGTTTTTACAAATTGGTTATTGCAGTATGTCAGGCAGTAACTTGATAATAAGACTGTGTACTTGCTCTGCTCTCCTCAAATAGCCTGGATTTGGAGTAGCGAACCTTCTTTGCTGCTATGTCATGCAGTCCTTTTGTTCTCATCTCATGTCATGCAGCACTCTTGTGCTCATCTAATTTTTCTCTCTGCAAAAAGCAGTTAATTAGCTGAAGAAAAGAGATGTCTTACAGTGAATCAATACTTAACACTGAGACAAACTTGATGCCTCCAGCAATCTGTAAGCTTGAGAAAGGTGAACAAACAGGTCATAATGTTGAGAGAGGAAAGAAAAGTGTAGAGAATAGTTTCTTATTTACTGTTTTGAAAAGGGCATTCACCTTGTGTTATGACTTGCCTCTGTAGTACCCTGTGGTGAAGCTCGATTTTGTGGTTGTATCATCAGTGCATTGCCTTTGCTATGTGCTTGCAGGGTGTATGTTTTTTTGTTTGTTTTTGTTTTGTTTTTTTTGTTTTTTTTTTTTTTTTTCGTGTTCACCTTTGATCTAGGTTATGGTTGCTGTGGTTTAGAGAAATAAATGCAGTAAATATGCCCCTAAAGGTGAGGAATAGATTACCTCACCTGAAGAGATTGCTCATGGCCCAGGTATGTGAAGTAACCCTTGCTCCCTGCTTTTTGTCATTTAATTGCACTGAAACATTCTTCCAGGCAGTTCTCTGGTGTGTATTTTGTTGGGTTTGTACGTATTTCTCTAAAAGGGTCTTAACAAAAAGTAGTTGGTATTTTCTATTGATACTGAAAGCGGAGTGAGAAAGAATGGTCTCAGTCTTTCTCTTCAACATTCTGGTGGTATTTAAGATATTTTTTTAAGACAGGTATTAGCCTATATTTCAAGGAAGTCTTTTCTTCAGCAAAAATAAGAACAGTTGAAGTTTCCTTATGTTATCACATAAATAATCTCTATCCTAGAATGAAATCAGACATGGATTTATGTGGGTCACATTGTTTTGTTTCTAAGCCCACTGAAAACACAACTTGCTGTCCTGAGGCTTGGGAAGACCCACACAGACATTTTATGCATCCCTTAAGACGATCTCCAGGATCCTCATAAGTGCCTCATTGCAGAGCTGTTTCTGCTCCATTTCATATTTGAAAAATAAATGGTTCTCTTGACAAAGAGAATGTGGGCAAATTTGCCAAACTATTATAATACTAAAAAATAATATAAGCCTTTTAGGTGGAGCTTGTGGGTTCTGCTCCCCACACTACTCAAGTGTTAATACAAGCAAACAGTGTTATAGCTGTGGCACAGCTGTAATCTTTACTGACTCAGAGAAGCAATTTATGCAGCTGAATTTTTGTTAGTTTCTTCTTTTATATGTCTTCTGTTGATCAAGATAACATCGTTGATTTTTGCTACAGCATCTTAATTTTTTTTAAAAGATATTTAATGCATAGGATACAATGGGTGAGAAAAATTGCTATTACATGTGTCTCTCAGCAGCATCTTTAGATACGTGGTCCATCTCAGAAATGGCCTTATCAAGGATTTTTGCAGTGGTGAAGCAAGCCTTTCTTTGGCATGGAGAGAAAAGTGTTGTCAAAATCCTCTTGTTAAAAGTGCAGCTATTATAGGTTTTGAATTTAACTTCATGTTGCTGTATAGATTCTGTTTGAAGCATATAAGGGAATTTTGTTTTTAATTTGGTACAAGTTGAATAGAGCTTAAAAGAAATAGTTAAAAATTTTTGTGGTGGTCTGGGGCTCAAGGGATATTACTGGCTCAACTACTTCTGAGTAGGGGTCAGAAAGAAAATCAGTTGTCTGTAGCCTGAAAATAATAAGTTCTTTTGCTTTTCATAGCTGATCCTGTTAGGAAAAGGCAGTTGTAGATAAGCTGGGAACTTCTTTTCAATGGCTCTTTCAGAGTAGAAAAGGTCCTCAGCCTGAGGCCCTGTTGTAACTCTTCACTAACTACAATCAAGCACACATTTCTTTTATTACATGTTTTCCTCTCTTAGCTCTTTCCCGTATGTGGATTGAAATGGATATACCCACCAAGTTGTTACAGATGGCTGTGTTCTTGGCTGTTGCTCAGAATTAATTGGTGTTTTCTACTCTATATATTCCCTTACATTGTACATACCCTGATAGTTCAGTACATTGGACAATGTAGGTAACATCTGTCACATGTTCATTTTGTCCCTGATCACTTCCCCTGGAGGAGAAAGATGGTGCAGCATGTTGTCTTGCTCTGAGAGAATGGCAAAGAGACTTTAAGAAGACCTCCTGGGCCAGCAAGTCTCATCTCTGGCTCTTGCAGGCATCTACTTTACATTGTTCTTGTGAGCTAAGCAAGCTCCAGTCTAACATCTGACTTCTTGGTGCTGCCATTGAAAAGCTGTTACACTACTTTCATATAAAGATTAGAAAGCTTTCATTTACAGCTGCTGGTTTTTCTGCCCTGTGTTTTGCTTATTTCATCTTGTGTCCATGTTGTTCTTGATCTTAATTAGCTTTTCTCCTTCTAGGCTCCCTATCACACTTACTGGATTTATAGACAAGTCTCTCTCCTAGTGCATATTTTGGTAGGTTATTGTGCTGTTAGTACAGATGTGACCATGTTTGAGATAACAGTTATTTCACCAAAACGAAAGATGAGAAAAAGCATTCCAAACAGATTTAATTTTTCGTTTCTTGAAATCATTACCTTGAGCTACAGCAGAATTAGTGCTGTAGTGATGTATGACAAAATGCCATCCTACCTTCATGTTTATGCAGGAAAACTACTACACTTATTTTCTAATATGCATTGCCTATACATCTAATAAAATTCAGTTTAGTCCCCTGTCTTGCCTTAGGTAAGACTTTAAGAATAATCCTACTGGTTTCAAATGAGTCTGTGCTGAACAAAGTTCCTCATGAAATTGGGAAACATATCCTAATTTCCTTTTGAAGCATAAGGTGCTTGCTAAGGACAAGTCAGTGATGAGGTTGCCCTGCCTCATTCTGGGACCTGAGGCAAGTCATCAAAGCAGTACGACTCAAACCATACTGCTGTGAGGTAAATCTCTTCATGACTGCGGGTTAGGCATTTAGATACCTGGAAATGCCTCCATCTGTGTCCTTCTCAGCATATGACAAGCCCTGTATGAGGCCTCATTGTTAACCCACATACAGGGTTGTGGGATGGGTCTGCAGTGCTGAGTCTGCAGGGTGGGTTGCTTGGTGGTGTGTTCCCACTAGGAACAGCTTGTACTCTCTTCTCTCCTCCCCACAGTCATGCATTACTGGCACTACTTGCTCTGGAGTATGTCTGGCTTGCAGACAAAAAAAAAAAAAAGGCAGACTGACCTGATTACTGAACGTTATGTTGAGTCACAGGCTAGAAAAGAGGCCCTTCTGCTGTGCTTCAGATTTGTGAGAAACTAGGACAGTTCAATACAAAGGGTTGGAGAACTTCAGTTTTGTGTTTGACACGAGATCTATATCCTAGTATGATTACGACTGTCATACTGTGTGTGATCTGTGGTAAATGACCCATGTTTCTGGAAAAATGCACTTATGCCTTAACTGTCTTTTGCTGAATGTTCTTTCTGATGGTTATTCCTTTTGAGGAGTTTTGATTTTACTTATTTTATGTATGTGTGAAGGAATTTAGGCTGATTCAGATCTCTTTGCAATTTGCTATTTCAAATTGCTGCCACAAACAGGGAAGAGGGACCTCTTCAGTAACTCCTTGCTCGAAAAAGTCTGGGTTTAGAAGTGGTTAACATATCTGGTGTTACTCTCTCAATAAATTAAGGAAACATTATGGATGTGGATAGCGTCAAATTCATGTTTCTCTGTTTGGACTGTTCGTTGTTATTGTTCATAGATATGTTTTTTGTAATCCACCCTGTTCCTCTCACCTGAGGGATGTTCATCATAAATCTTTTGCTCGTGGAAGGCATAAAATATTCAAAGAAAACTTGAGGTTTCACTTTCTCCATAGCTGAAGGCAGTTTGAGTTTTGTAAAGCTGTTGATTTGGCTTCCTAAGTGTATAAGTAGGAGTGAATTTGAGAATCAGTTTTAATATTGTTGGGACCACATAATTCAAATATTTCTGTAGTAGAAAGGGTTATTTCTGAAGTTGTTTCAGAAAAAGTCTCCTATTCTAAGAGAGACATCAAGTCTAAATATTAACTGTCATGAACATTGGTCAAATTAGTAGAAGAGGCTGTCAAAATGTTACTAGATCAGTGTGTTTGCTTTTGCATCCATCTTTCATTCACTTTTATAAGCAGAAACTGCATATGGTACAGAATGGCTTGGAACGGAGTTCTTTTTTCTCTTTACTATGACTGTGTTTCTGGACTGCCACAACTGTCTTTTTTTTTTTTTTCCCATAGAAATGTTAATAAAACTTTAATCCCACAGTCTGATCTCTATACCCCCTTTTATACCTAACCATGCATTCCTTGCCTTTAATACCCATTGTTAAATCAGTATGAGAAAAGAAACTTGCAGTCTCCCGGTCAGTTAAGACCTACTGATATGTGGATATCCTGTTCCACTGAACTGTGAATATGTTTACTTTGAAGGGTCTCTTTTTCTCTTACTTCTATTAATGCCAGTTGAGGTTTTTTGGGAAAGTGTCTTCCCCATCACAACCCCCCCTTAATTGGTTAAATGCATGATATAATCTATTCTATTTTATTTTTTTTAACAGGAAATTATGGGGAAAGTGGAATGGAAGCCTTCAAAGAGCTGGCTGCCCAAGAGGGTCTCTGCATTGCTCACTCTGATAAGATCTACAGCAATGCTGGGGAAAAGAGCTTTGATCGCCTGCTCCGCAAGCTGCGAGAAAGGTTACCCAAGGCTCGAGTGGTGGTTTGCTTCTGTGAGGGAATGACAGTGAGGGGGATTCTCATTGCCATGAGGCGCCTGGGAGTGCTTGGGGAGTTCCTGCTAATTGGAAGGTAAGAATCTGAGTGGAATTTCTCTACCTTTCCTCTCCCTCTCATCCTGTGGGCAGACATTTGATTTCTGAACTGTGCAGCTTAGGCTGCCTGTAGTTTCCTTATTTACTGGTCTAATGAATGAAAAGAAGTGGTGAGATTGTAGAGCAGATCTCAGGAAAGGGGATGTGACTATATATTGCTAGCTTAATCCGTGGTGGTAAGTTTTGCTGAAGTGAATGTTAATTACTAATGCTTTTGTAAGGATGTATGACATTACTGGTTTTGTGCTTTTGCACACTCTAGGGGAATGTTTCATGGACAGACTTTAGAACCAAAGCAGGGAGGGAAGGATTCTAGTTTCCAAATGTGATCTGTAAGTGTGACACATGACAAAATTTCATGTGTTTAACTAAAGACATCTCCTGATAATTTGCAAGCCCACGTTATTGAATGGTTCTGATTACTTGAACTTTTTTCCAGTCTTAGGATTACAACCTGGCATTATCAGTTGTACACTTTCTTCTGATCTTTGCTGTTGAAAGCAGGGGCATTGATATTTTGCAGACTTGTTTGGCTTCTAAAACCTCAGACTTGCTGATGGCTAAGTGAGGATGTATATATGTTTTTATATCACCAGAGTAACAGTGCAGATATGTTGGACAAAAAACGGTTGCTTTTATTAAAACAAGAATGGTTGCTTTTCTCTACTACAGTTTATATTATCACATGTAGTCTATCTATGCTTTCATTTTTGTGATGGTTTTTATTTTGAGACCTCTTGACTTCCACCTTGATTTTTACAGCTCCTTTGTCTTTTTTTTCTGTCTTGATCAATCTTGTTCAAATGATGACTGGTATTTTCTGTCTTCTGTTAGACTGGTAATGTCTGTTTTAATAATTCCATTTACTGCTTGATTCTTTCATTTTATTTTAAAATTCCTTTAAGGAATGTTTAAATTAGTTCCTTCAAGGCCTTTGACAGCTGTGTCCATACCTCTTTACCTTCTGTTGTCATCTGAACTGATCAGATCTCTTTTTGTCCCTTTCTTTCCCTAAAGGTTTTGTTTGTCATTGTCATGATTGGAATCCTCTCCTTTTACTTTGTTACAATATTGGTCTCCTCCTGACTATACTGTTCCTCAAACACCACAGTTATGATTTGTATATGTCAGATAGTTAATCTGGCCTAAGAAATATTTTGAAAGCAACCAGTCACTTATAATTTTTTTTGTTGCAGTCTTTGCAATCTACTTGGAACATAGGTTGTATATCTAGTAGGTTGTAAAGATAAGATGTAACATATTTGGAGAACCATCAGCATTAAAATAAAACAAAAAATAAGTTGGTATTGAAAATGGCATTATGTTCTAGATTGTGCACGTGTTGTACACATGCATCATTCAGTTTGCATCAATTGAAATGAATAATGGAATGCTTCAGTACTGACATGTTTCATCTGTGGTTTTTCAGTAAATAGAGGAAAATGACTGTAATAAAATCAGTTTGAGTGACAATGTCCCTGGTCTTTTAGTAAATGTCCTGCAGCTTTAGGTAATGATGTGCTTTCATCATTTATTGTCACTGTAATCGCATCAAATTGTTCACCTGATTTTGGTGCTGCCTCTTGATGTTGTCCCTACAGAGAACCAAAGGAATTAAGCCTCCTACATTAAGCACCAAACCTAGTTACTCTGGTAGTAGAAACCTTCGTTTCCTATAAGATCACTTACTTGATCCCTTACTCCTTGGATGTGTGGAAAATTTCAGCTTGAAACTTTACTATAAGCCTTTACCAAACATTATACCACTGTGTAGTTCAGCTTTTTCTCTTAGAATCTGCCCAACAGTGTTGCTCTGCGCTTTTTTTCCAGGAATGGTCACCTATTAAATGCTAATAATGGAATTTCTTTGGAAATCACAATGTATTTTTCAGGCAGATTTTCACATACTCTTCTTTTGTGGTGGTAACTGGGTATAGGAGACTCCCGTTCAGGGCTGGGTGGGTTGTGCCAATTGTTAAATAGGTTGGTTATTTCTTTTTATGGTCTGGAATGTGCCCCATAGCTAGTCAAAATAGTAGGGCTTGCACATGTTTTTTGTGCCTGAAGAACTAAAAGAAAAGCGTTTTCATTGAATTGTCCTAATTAAGTGATTTTTTTTCTTTTTCTTTTTTTTTTTTTTAATGGCAAATCAGACTTGTGAATAATTTGCAGTGAAACTGCAATGTTATGAATTTGGTCATTTATATACAAACAGGGATGAAGGTGCACATTAACATTACTCTGACGGTTCTTTTTATTGAAGTACCCAGCTAAGCAAAAAATCAAAAGCCTTTTAAGAATATTCTTTTAATTGAGGGAAGTGAGAGTGAATGTGAAATCAAGATTTTTTTGCAATAGTGAGCTAAACAAAGCCTTTAATTTTACCCACAGGTTTATTATCAGCCACATTTTGTCAAACCCATACTCTGCTCTGACTCACTATAAGAGAGGAAGTGTTTACAAAGGAACACCTGGCTAAATAGCTTTCTTCCTGCTAAATCCCCAGCATTGCTATTGATCAAAGCAGAGGGGAACAGCTTAGTTTAACTAAATCCAAGGTATCAGAAAGAGAGCTGGGAACTAAATATGACTTCAGCCTAATCCGAGGTTCAGTCTCCTCTACTGGAAATCAGAATCTGTTGTGTTAATGAGAAGAAAGAATTCCTCTTTCTGAATCTGGAGAGAAACTGGAATTAAGTTTAGGTTACAATCTGGCTTGAGGCAAAATGGCAGATGTTCTGAAATTGATACACTTTCCAAATGTAGTGAAAAATTCAGTGAGAAAATTTATTAAACTGATATCTCTAAACCTATATGATAACTTGAAATTTTAAAAGTGACTGAATGGAAAGGAAAGAAAAAATCATGGCTTTTATATAGAAACAATTATTAGAATAATACTGGAGTAAGCAGAGGCAAAAATTCTGTTAAGAAAATTAACTGTACTTCTAAGGGAGTTCAGGTGATAGCTCTTTTAGCAAAAACTAGTTTTGATGTGAAGAGACTATGTAGGAAGATGCTCAGCATCATGTGTCTAATCACGTTCATGCAGGCCACAAGGTTTTACATTATTGAATAAGCATCCACTAGATTTTGTGAGAATCTTGCAAGTTGTTTGAATTTCCTACATAATCCTTGGGATGATGTGTGAAGACAAGGCATGTAACAGACTTTTCAGCATCTGTGTGGGTAATGCAAATCAAATGAAAAACACGACTGAAATGCCCAGGTTTAAGAGATACTGAGATCATTGGAGAAGAGACATTTTTAGATAAACACTCAGAAATGAAAATGCTCTTTCACAATTTCTCTTAAACTCATATACACAATGGTGTGTGTAAAAGTGAGGAATTTTAGGAAGAAAGGGATATTTTTTTCAGTGTAACACTTTGTAATGGACTATGCACAGCTTTACTTCCATAGGCTTTCTGATGTTTTTATGGTCTCCATTAATATTGCTACATGGGCTATTGTGGAACTATGAATTCTAAGTGTTGATAGGGTGACCTCTCTTGGAAGCTTGAATACTTGGCAGTGAAGATATGGTTGGATTCTCTGCTGTCAACTCAGTGCATTAGAGAGAATAAGTCAGTCCTTTTTATATATCTAATAAAACCATTTAACAAAGGATGGCAGAACTTTCAGTATACATAGTGTAGTGAAATTTTTCCTGACCTCCCTCCCTTCCACAGCCAATATTAATAATGGTGGTTTTGGCATCTAACTTCATTCTTTCTAAAATATTGACAAGGCATTATCAGTGTAAGGTGTTTTGTCCAATTATCTGACATTGCTGGATAAGTGGAACTTGGTGGCATTCAAGTGCAAGAGTAAACATCTTGTTGGCAAGTTGACAGAGAAACATACCCTGATGTAGTCAATCCCTGGGGGACAAGGTGTGTGGGAGGATTTTGGCAGGTGCCTAGGGCAGTTATCACCTTCCAAAACCTGGAACTTTACACCTGAACAGACATGTAATTCCATTGAATTGGTACAACACTTGACAGAAGAGTGCCTTGCCTACCTGAATCAGACCTATCAAACCCCAGCACTGAGGCTACTGAGCCTTTGTTCATCTTCATCCTGTTAAGCAATCGCCCAATCTTTATTTGAACCTGTGAGATATTTCACTCTATTTTCTACCTTTGTCCTGTTGAGTGGGGTAGTTGGCAAGTGACTGGGTGAGCATTTGACTGCTACCCACCACAGATGACACAGGTTCACTGCCAAAAGCATGATGTCATGTATTTATTTTTCACTTTCATTGCATTCTGACATCACAGAATAAATAAGAGTATCCCAGATACCGCCTTTGATATACGGCTAAGAAGACTTGCCTGCCTCTTCATCCCAAATGAGTCCCATGTGCCAGTGGCTCATGTATTACCTACAAAACGACTGAGACTATTCTGCTCTTAGACTGGGATATTCTTTGTAAGCAAGATGACCATAAAAGGATATTACCGTTCTTATAAGTTAGACTAGCTGAAAGGAAGGTGCTGTAGCCTATTCTCCCATGCACAGTGTCCTCATCTGCCACCAAGGCTGACCCATAGTTATGAAAAATCAGTGAGAAGCATCCACATTCTTCCAGTGCTTCTGAAATGCTTTGCCAGGGGCATTGTGTTCAGCTTAATTTCAAATTAAAAACACACACAAAATCAGCTATTTTTAAGTACATAAGATATTAAAAAGAAATCAATAAAATCCAACAGTATGTTGTCAATGAAGAACAAAATTCTGCCTTGTGCTGGCCTAGATTATCTAGGGTAAGTTTGGGCCTTCTAAAACTGACAAAAATAGTTGATATGACAGTGTTGCTCATTACAGTGTTTTATACCAACCTGCTGTGAATGGAAATGTGGTGTTAAGAAAACTGGTAGTAATCTAACATTGCCAAATGTATATGATAGAAGCCAAGATGCTAGTATGTTTTTCTGAGAGGGCAGTCTGAGTGGTAAAACTCAATGGCTCAAAAGTCTAAAGCAAAGATGAAAACACAATTGGCATACTGAAGAAAAAATAATTTAAGAATAAAAGGTTTGCTTTTAATGCATTTTACAGCAAGAAAAGGACTGTTTTATATTTCTGATACCTCCATAGCCAAAGATGCTTTGAGTTACTATTACTTGTGAGTTCTTGTTGACTCTCCAAGTTAGTGAAAGGCTGTTTACATAGGTGTTCAGATGTAGTCAGAGGTTTAGTTGTGTCTGGAGTCAAATTGCTGGATTAAAATTGAAGTAGGTTCTGTAAAATGCTGAAAAATTCATTATCATTGTTCAGTTACTTTGGAAGTCTAACTGAAGATGGCATTTAAGCAGAGTATTGTTGATTAAAGTAGTTCTGTGTGACAACAGTAGACAACTTCTTGAACATTATCAAGGCTGGTAATAGGAACCAGTGCTGATTTTAAAGTCTGAAATCTCAGACCATGTCTCTGAAACTTTTTTATATCTTATTCATCCAAGGTTCAGTTTGTAATTGCAGTCTAATGCCTGTTTACTATGATGAGAATTTATAATCAGTGTGGGTGTAAACAGCCTTACATGATTCAAGAAGACTCTGAACAAGCATCTTTTGTTTATCCCCTAGCCTACAATAATATGAATCTCTGTTAAAATGGGATTGTATGTCAAGCATCAATTAAATAGGCATATATTTGAGCAGAACTGCATTTTACTAAAGTTTCTCTGTGGTTTGCATTTAGAGCTCACCAGTAACCATTGGCTGCGTGTTGACAGTGATGATGAATTAGATACAAGATTAAGCCTTAGTTACCTGGGATTTTAGAGAGCATTTCCATGCTGATCTTAACAGAAATGATGTTCACTTACACAGAGGCAAAATACAAGAAGGTGTACCTAATTTATTTTTTTGTTAAAATGGGATTTATGTATTCCAGTGGGCGATTTTTAAAATGCTGGGGTTTTTTTTTCCTTTTCACTACTTGTTTTCTTGTGACATGAGTCAAACTAGGTTTAGTTTATAAGCAAATTTCTCTTTGATATTGGCATACAGAATTAATTTCAAAGAAGTGTATTAACCCTCAGCTATTTCTGGATATACACTTAGTGTTTTTAATGTGAATGACATTTTCAAGAGTAGCAAGTGAGATACTGGTGCTTTTGTAAATGTTACTCAATTTCATTAATTTTTTTTTTTTTGTAACTGAAAATAAGAATTTCAGCTATATACAATAAAAATAGGCACAGACTTGTAAATTCCAGCTGTGGTATCTGTTAGTCCTAGTTCTTCACAGAAGACTCTAACACTAATTTTCAGTATGGTGTTTGCTAAAGTGAATCCACTTTACAGAAACTTGATCACCTCATGAGACTGTTCCAGCAGTCCATGTGAATTTCTGCCCCAGATTGTCCAAGAAAGGTCTCATACTGACAGACACAAAATATTAAGTCTTCACTAGCTTGAAGACATAGGAAAAAGCCCAAACTCTTCATGTTAGTTTTTCTCATTTCCATATGATCTTTATAATTTTTATTCATGTCCATTTATCCAAAGGCTTCCTGAAAGGATCAAGTTTATAAGGATTTAAGGTTGTAGGCCATGCAGATATGAAATGGTATGTTTAAACTGTACTTGAGTGCTTGTAGGTTATCTGTGATTAAAAAAATAATAGAATATAATATTCAGATAAAAGGCAGCGTTGTGAGTCTTCTGTTCTTGAACAATGGTCATAAGTCACTTTGATTTATGTATAGGAGTTTGAAAGAAAAACAATATCCAGACTGTTTGGAAGACTAGATGTCATGTATTACAAGAAATTAATACAACATTTTACTAAAGCCAGAATACATACGTAAGACTAAAGTGGAAGCAGCATTGATTACTAAAATATAGATATGTAAGTTGTTTTAATACTTACTCAGTTTTTTTAAGTGATATGAAAGGCTGCTGGTTTAACAAACAGGCCATGTGAAAACATGTTTTAAAGCAGTGTACTCCTTTTAATAATAGTCATTAATGTACCTATGTACCTTTTTCATAAATGTATTGAGAGAAGAAAATGGACTGGGATTTTCTTGGTTTTGAATGTGTAGTGCAATTGATCATCAAAGCAAATGAATGCTGTCTCACTTGCTTAAGACACTGGAATAGCAAGGAATAGAGGAAAAACGTGTCTTGAAATGCATTACAAAATGTGATATTTGAACTTCATGATGGTAAGACTTGTGGGGTTAAATCTCTCATGTTTCTAGATTTCTGCTAAAAACTGATCATAAGGCTGTTTATGCTTCTTGCATAGCAAAGGAAAGCTAAGACATGGTTTGGTGTTTTCAAATTGTCTTGGCATAGATTCTGCAGAGGGAGCCTTATCTAAGCTGGTAATGTTCAACAGAATGCAAGGAAGGAACAACCTTTATAAAAATAATTTGGCTTTAAATTTTCCGAAGTCTTCCAACACTTGAAAAATGTAACAGTCTAATATCTGCTTGTTGTTGTTGAACTAATGTGAATGTTAGAGTGATAGAATTCTTATGTAGTGCTCAGTGTTGCTGATGGATAATTTCTTAGGCAGTACTTGTTTTATCATGCCACTGTAGAAACCAGGAGCTGGATGGCTTCTGCTCACCTGGAAGAATATGCTGTACTTTTATGCGAATGAATCATATTGAATAATGCTACTTCAAGGGTCTTTGCATAGTTTATGTAGGGCCAGACTTTTTCAGGCATGTCTCTGTGAGGTGTGATTCTTTGTACCTGGTTAAGAATCAAAGCAGTTTTTTTGTACTGACAACAGTTGAAATAAGATCCTACTACTGTTACTTCAGTAATTTCTAGAGTTTATTTCTAGTGCTTTTGGGTGCTTAGAACTTAGATAAATACTAGTGAAAACATGAGCAAAGCCCTCCCTCAAAATATAAAATTCCATAATTTTATGTCAGGTTTAATTTCTTAATTCTAAGATGCAAATGAATCACTCATTTTTCCAAGAAAAACAATTTAAAGATGAATCTTTCCTGGAATGTTTTGCTTCATATTATCCAAGAATAACTATTGTCAGATTTCCTGTCAAGTCTTGGTACAAAAGTAGTTTTTCCCCTATCAGTATAGGAATATATACTATCAGTTCTAGTAACAGATAGTCTTTGGATCACTAGAAAAATGTTGATATTAGGAATAAGTTATTGACTGAAGGTAATGAGAATTGCTTGAGCTGTCCTCACTCAAACAGTGCTTATTTTGATAGGGAAAAGCACATCAAGATAAAAATCATTTAGGCTGCAATTTAAACATCTTTCTACTGCATCCCTGAAAGCAGGAACTGAAAAGCTTTAGAGCTCCTGCAAATAATCACCTGGCTGCAATTTGCTGCTTGTTTAAGCATTTGACTCAATGACCAGAGAAGGTAAAATAAAGAGCAGGGTAAGACTTTTGGGCGAAAGATTATATATTTTCATATACTACCTATTTTTCTTTTTTTCTCTTCCCCCCTCCACCCCCTGTCATGAATGTCCTTAACCCCTGGTACCCTTCCAAGGCTGGAAAATGTGCATAGCTTTCAGCAGTCTGAGGAGCGGAATTCACCTGAAGGGAGGCTATCCCTGAAGCATCTGTATGAACATTCAGTGTGGATATTTTAGGTCACTGAAATGTAATCTGGCAGCTGAATACATAGTGTCTCAAAAACTGAAATTAAACTGGAATCAATGCAGTTGGCCCATGTTGTAGGTCCTTAGTCTGTTTTCTCCTGAAATTTTCATCCAGGACAAATCTTTTTGATTTCTGAGGTATAGTAGTGCTTTAGGACCAACAGATGTCAAGGACTCGTTTCACAAAGTTAAAGATGGCTCTTTCACGTTTCACTACTGCCTCTTCAGCACCACCAGTCTATGTTGATGGAGGAGTGAGAGACTGTGGAACTGTGAAGCTCTTGACCACATTTCCCTTCAGTCATTATGACCTGCATCTTAGCTCAGTCACTTATATCTCAGAGAGGGAGAATGGAAAAGAGAATTTTGTTTCAAAGCCTTGCAAATTCACTGCTGCCTGATAACTGACCTGGCACTTATTTTAACTGACTTTAAACCATATGCATTATTCACTATGAGCTATTTGTGGGTAAGCTTTGGTACCTAGGGCTTATGGAGTTCTTTTCCATGCTGGTGATTTGGCTGTATTTATTCCTTCTGTGGAGAATAAGTTTGGGGGGATTATTTTTGTTTGTTTGTTTGTTGTTGGTTTTTTTTTTTTTCCTTCTCCTGTCTTTCCTTGAGGAAAAGACTGGAGGGATGCAATACAAGACAAAGCCAGTAAGAAAAATATACTACTGTTGTTTAGCTTAGTAGAAATGGAATGTGTTATATTTTTCTGCTTTACAGAATAAAACTCAATTCTTTGGTTTCAATCCAAAGAAGACATTGTTTAAAAGAGGTTGAGTCTCAGGCCCTGCATGTTAACATAGGGGGTTAGGAAAGCCTAAAGGTCAGATTAAAGCACTTCCGTGTACGGAAATGACAACATGAATAAGACTCCAGATACGGTTTCTGCTGATTTCTTACAGCAGGTTGAACCATTGTGAGTTGCTGTTTCTAATGGGAAATCTATACATTTTTCTGCTCTTTGTCTAGTACATCTCTGAATATACAATTTTAATTGCCTTCTTATTGTTACATATTACTTGCATTCCTCTGTTCCTTCCATGCTGCATTTTGTTCCTTGCATCTTCATCCATCAATTTGCGGTCTTTCTGCCCCATTTACCTGAGTCTTGTCTTGCCAATTGTAACATACTGAACTCTTCATCACCTGCTATTTTTTTGTAGTAAAAAGTCTGCACTGTTAGCATAATTCCCTTTCTGAAGTTATGAGGAGTTTTAGAATTTTCTTAATCAAATATGTAGATAAGGAAAAGGTGCTCTTGAAAGTCCTATATTACGGAACTACTTGAGGAACAGATTTATTTCACAACTCTGCCTCATCTTCTTGTTTCTTTTTTATCAGGTAGATCATTTTTTTACACCCAAATCCATAATTAAATAAACCTAAGAATTTAGGAATAATGTATCCTCTTTTTGTTTGTGGGTGTCCAATAGCAGTCAGAAGAAAAACAAGACCGCTCCCACAAAAGTATATAGCTCTGTGAGAATGGTCCTTTCGCTGTTTCCAGCTGTTCTAGATGGGACCCTGCATCATTATTTCCATTAAAAAAAATACAGTATGAAGCATTTGCTATCATATTAACCACTACTGCCTTTACAGATCTGAAATACTGCTAAGGATATTGACTTGAATCTGGTCTCATGTTATCATCAGAATTTTAAAACTAACTTCTGGGGATAGGCAATGGTATAAAGAGGAAAACTAGGACAGAATTCTGACTTTGAAGGCTGACAGTTGATCATTTTCAAAGCTGCAAACTGAGCAAATGTCATTACTCACTCAGAGGTAACATAATCTAAGCCAACAAACCAGATCCTGAAGTCTTTTGAAAGTACCACTGCTAAGGCCAGTGCCTAGACTGATTTCTGGTGGAATAACTAGATTACAAAACTAGAGGTGTTAATTTTCATGCATCTCAAATTAATTTGTCTCAGCAGGGTGATTACAATGTATGTTAAATGAACCCAAAATGAGAACAGATTTTAAAGTGTTCACAAGAAACTCACCACTGTCTTTGCTAAGCTTGAGAATAGAAAGAGAGGTTGATGGAGTATAATGATGTCTCTCAAGAGCTCTGTGACCCAGTATGACTGATTGCTTTTTTCTCTTTACCAATATGCTTGTGGAATAACTTCTTAGGTGGGAAGACATCTCAAGTAATTGCAGAACCTGGTCCTCCTGCAAGGTAAGAGTTGCAGTAGTAGAGAGATGTAGGCAGAATTAAGAAGGAGAAAATATAAAAGGCTAAGTAAGGAGCAGAGGTGATGCTAAAATGTGGAAGAGAAAAAGATACATTGTAGGAAGAAGGAAAATAAAATGGGGAAGTGGCAGAGTATGAGTTACAAGAGTCTGTACATAAGACAGAGATGGAGAATGGTAGAGTGTTAATTTCAAGCAATGACTATTTCTTCTGATGCAGACTGAAATGTATTAAGATACTTGAAGACACAAACAGAATCATGACTCTAATCTGGAGAGAGCTCATCAGGAATCAATACAAGCGTGCTTCTATTGAATCAAACCTTTCTAGTAAAACACTAAGGACTGAGCTCTGTTTTTATGGTGTTGTGAACCATGAATAACCCCCTGGACAGCTGCGCTGTTAAAGCAAGTGTGAAAGGAAAATGGCTTTCTGATACAAAGTGCTTATCTGTGAAAAAGGAAAATATCTGTGTTCAAGGATTGTGTTTGTCAGTGGTGAACATCTAGTGCTAGTGAATCAAATTAAGATCTTTCTTATTTTTTCCTTCTCTGTGAAGAAACATATCCTCTAGGAGTATTTTCTCTGACTGATAGTTTTGAGCTGAATGATTGACATTCCTTGTAATTTTAATCCTTGGTATGGAAATTACAGATGCTGTGTTTGTTCATGTCTGATTCTTGTTCAAAACTTCCTAGGCTATTTACTTTGAGAAAAATTAAGTGGCATCTCAGAGTTCCCTACATTAGTCTGAATATAAGATGATGTCTTCTTTGTATTTTACATTTGCTGGCTTTTAACTAAATCAAGTCTTCCTAATGGAAAAGGGAATTGGAGTATACCTGGATTAATTTTCATCATTTATGTTAGACATAACATCATGTTTGTCCTCATGTCGCTTTTTAACTAAATGCACTGTTCTTGAGGTTCTGCAGACAACAAATGCTTTGGGGAAGGGACAATCTTTTAGGTCTGTGAAGTGTCGTGCACAGAAGGGTGACCTTGGCTCATAACTGGGTTTACTGATTGCTACTGAAACTCATTCAAATAGTAAAAATATTTAAAAACTGACCAAAAGTATCTTAAGAGTGTACAGGAAAGACCAAACACCAAACAGAAGAGGGGGATAAATTATATGTCTTTACTAAAACCCCATTTTGATGTTGCATGGGGACCGTGACCTCACTGCTTAAGTGGAGATGTTCAGGATCGGCATGAGCCTCTGTGCCACATGTCCTGATGACCATAGAAAGAGGTTGGCCGGAACCCTGGAGAAGAAAGTGTCTGTCAAAGAGCTGAGGTTAAGACTGTGTGGGCACGCTGATAATAGCTTCAGTTTCACTACCAGAGCTCCAGAAACAGATTCTGCAGAATCACGGGGACTTAACCTCAAATCATGCTCCTCTTTTAGCTGGCTTGAGCCAGTGAGAGTTCAAGCAGAGAATTTAGCTGTTCTTCGTTTAAAAACTGAAGTTTTCCTTAAGACAAAATCCTTGGATTAGAGAAAATTGTTTTTGTGAGCCCATTGTGATACTGAGAGTTTCTTGTAATCTATGACTTTGAGAGTGCAGTTTCCACTGCAGAACTGGGCTTTACCGTCTAAAAGCTGTTTTTTCATTGCCAGGTGTTTTACCAGATTAAAATTTACTTTTTCTTGCTAACCTCAAATCACTTTGAGTCCCCAGGCAAGCATAGCTTCATGTACCTGCTCCTTACCTATCCAAATTCTCCAGCTCTCTGCTCCTGGCAGCCTCTAAAATAAACTTCATACGTTGTTAACGCCTGAATCTGCAGCACAGCAAAAGATGAAATAGTGGAGACATAAGAGTAAATTGAATCCAACATAAAAATAAGATATCAACTGTTATATTGGCTGCATTATTACATATTCTATGTAACTTAATATAAGTCTCTGGGATCCTTCTAAATAGAACTGCCCCAAATTTTCAGTCTGAGCAGCAGAAGGAGCCTTGCTGTGTAACTGAAATCCCTCCTTGATGTAGGTAATAATTTGAATCCCTCTTGAAGGAGTCAGGGATTTTTTACTATTATGGACTATCCAGGGAGCTAAATGATAGGGACTAATGTACAGAGGGAGAAACAGCTTTCAGTGGTCTAGGTGATAGGTATGTGCTTATCTTGGGTTTATACCATAGCAGGTTGCTTTAGGCTGCAGTGGGTGGTAGACAAGGGAAAACAAACCTCAGGAGCAAGATCTTTCAAAGGTGTTTTTTTTCCCCTGCTGACTTTTTTTTTTTAAGATCTGTAGGAATGATCAATTTTTGTCATCTTTTAAAAAGTTTAGTGGCTGAAGTAAACATTCTGGAGTCAATGCTTGTAACTGCCTGAAACAACTTTTAATGACTTTAATAGTTTGTTTTCCTTTCTCAGCAGGAAGAAAAAACATTCTTTGCCAACCTGAATATTTTTGTTAAATCCAGAGCAATTTTGTGTCAATTTCAAAACAAGTATGTTGTTTCAAAATATTTTGAAAATATTGGAACTATTTCTTCTAGAGAATGTGAAAGTGAATTGTCATAATATTTAATGTCCATTTCCATATTGGTGAATAATTTTGATCTCTCCACAAGTATAATTTCCAGCAGAGATATTATTCATCCATTTCTTTAGTTTACTAATGCTTTTGAAATCCTATCTGCTAGTGACTCCACTAATCAAAATCTCCTATTTTCAGTAGTCTCAGATTCCATCCTATTCTCATGGATAACCCTAGCAATACAAAACTTCTTTTTAATTTTTATTCTGTGAACTACACAAACACAATATAAGTTGTATATAGACTGAAGTATTCAGGAGCATGGAACACTGCAACATGCCTTCTCAACATCGTAGGGTACCCTGAGCACATCAAGACCTTCATCTGGATTTTTGGGTTTTTTAGCTCCTGGTGGAATGACTTGGACTCAAAATCCTTACTCAAGGTCAATTTACCCTTTATGCTTACAGAACTTAGTGATCTAGAGCCATTTAAGAGGTAATAAAACTATCTAGAAGATATTTTGGGCCAAAATGCCAAACAGCTTTCTGTAATAGCATGCAGCAGTTGTGTGCAAAATACAAAGCTTCTCTCTGAGACTGGCCTTAGGAGGTAGAGTATAAGGTGTGCACCTTAACTGCTGGCTTCTCTTATCAATAGTCATAAAACATGTGCATGAGAACACAGAATGAACACTCCCTGAAGAGCTTCCTAGCAAATAGCTGCAAACGTGCATTGCAACAGAGAAGCTCCATGATATATGCAACTGTCTATCAGGAAAAGGAGGAGAGGACCAGAGAGGTGGTTATTCAGGTTTTCAGTTCTTCTTTTAAAGGTTAGGCTCTTCCTGCAGCACCAGAGAAAAGACAGCAGTCACCATGGGCTCTCTACAGATGGCTGAGTTGACCTCCGAAGGCACCTGTCTCCTTATGCATCCCACTTTCTCCCTGCTCCCCTATTCCTTAGGCTATAGGAGTAACACACAACACAAGTCAGGCAAGAGATATCCAGCAATTCCAGCACTGGACAAGCAGTTTTGAAAGCATTTATGCAGAAAGAAACAAACAGGTTTTCTGTGAAGGACCCATTGAGGTGACAGTTCTTTGTAACAAACAAGCTATCTATTTTTGATTTTCTCTTTTTCAAGACACAAGTCTAATCTTTTTCTTGCTCTTATATTGTCTGTATAATCATGTATTTCATGCAGGTGACATATGTATTTTCCCTGTTGTAAGAATATGTTGTATCTCATTGTTTGTTTACTCATTTGATGCTATATTCTATGATTGAGACCTTTTTTTGTCTTATGCTTTGAAAACTAATCTTTCAGTGAAACTTCAGAGTTTTTCTTATAATATCCACATTATATCTTGTGGCCAAAGATTGATGATGTCTTGAGAGAACAAAGGTAAGTCTGTACATCAAAATATTTGTTTGCTAGCAGATAAATTTCCATTAATAGAATACCTAGCCAAACCTTCAGAAGTGAGAATGTGGCCATTTAGTATGTGCTTCCTTGTCACTTCTCCAGTCATATACTGCCTATTGTCTATATTCTCATACCCCTTCACAAAATATGTTTAAAGGTGGAAAAGATGTGCTTATATAATTTACATCATTCTTTTTTAGAAGTAGCACACAAGCTCTTTGCTTGTGGATAAAAACAACATAGACTTATGGTTTTGAGGTGTTTTTGTTCTGGATAACTTCCCATTTAGTTGTGAGATAGGAATAGGTTTGTTTTTTTCCAAAGATATGAGTGTCTCTAGGAGATAAAATAGTACTTGACAAGCCCTGAAAAAAAGATGAAGATGAGACTCTTCAATTAAGAAGCTGAAGAATCTTTGTGCTGTCGGTTTTCTAGGGAAAGAAAGGGATGAAATTGTCCCCAGTGAGCTTCTTCCTTGGTACTGTCGGCCTGGGGACTACTGACCCCCAGGCGGTGATTGAGCAAGCTATGATTTATAGCTAGGGCCAAAGTGTTGGAGACTTTTCTGTCCTCACAGAACATAAAGAGAGGAAATCCCTTGAGACCTTGGCTTATCTCTAGAACCTTGGGCACCCCCTGAATTCCTTTTTGGTTTGTGGTCTCTGTTGAATGGCACAGAACAACTGATTTCTCTTATATTAAAAGCCTATGTCTCCTATGTTAAAAGCTAGAGTTTTCCTGAAGCTTGCCAGCCTGTAGAGATAAAACCTGTCACTAACATAGTGTATTAAATATTTTCAATTTAATTTTTAGTACTTTTAAGTGTTAGGCATTTTATACTGGCTTGAAGAATGATTGTCAAAGGGAATATCAGGTCTATCGTAAAGAGAAAACAAGACCTGGATATATGGTCAGGTTTTTGATCTATATCAAAGTTAAGGACTGGTTTCATATTTGTGATAATAAAAAGGCAATTTGGCTTCACATTGATGATAGGCTTGGTATGAACACATGTTGCAAAATAAGAAGAACTTTTCAACTTATAATATTACTAATTCCCCTAATCTATTGCTTGTATTAGAAAATTAGATGAAGTACCTTTCATTTACACCAGCATACAGACTAGGCACACTTGATGCAATTGACACAGCTAGATGAAAGGGTGATACATTTTGAAACAAAGACAGATGTGAATCAGTGATTTTCTTTCATAAAAGTATGTAATTAAGTAATCTTCTGCTCTGACCTATGGGAGAAGCAGAACCTTTGTTGCAACAAACATGTAAATAGCAGCCCTGTATTTTGAGGAACAAAGGGTGAAATTTACAGCGAAGACAGCATATTATCAGTGTCATCATCTCTTTGTAGTTAGTCTCCCAATGTCACAAATTTTGCCATTCAAAATCTGTGAAACAGTGGACATTTGCTTTTGGATTTTTTCAATAGAAAAATTTTCTCAGTGTACAATTGTATTTTCCAGACTGCCACTTACATAGAATCTGCTGGTGCCATTTTAAATATTAGTGGCTTGGGTGCTAAGGAGAGTCTTTCCAGGTCCCATATCTTGCAAGCAGGGTCTCCTTGTTCCTATTTTGTGTTTCTCTGCAGGACACAATTCAGTCTTCTTTGCACTGCTTGAGCCAAAAGCTACATTTGGTAGGCACATATGACCGACCCACAAATATTTCTGAATAATTTTCTTCTACCTTGGGAAGGGAAGCCAGCACTACTCCTCCCTTTTTTTCCCATTTAAAATCAAGGCTAGCATGACACTGATTAGTGGTGCAGAAGAGATTTCTGAACTGTTCAAGATCCCTAGACATAATTTTCCTCCAAGTTTTCAGCTCAAGGCTTCTGTTCTACTGAGTTTCCTTTCTTCCATCATCTTATTTGATTTGTCTCTCATCAGACACCTCCTGTCTCTGTCAGAATTCAATGCAAGAAACAAAATCTTGCTAAGCATTTTCTTTTTTTTTTTTTGCCAGATGACACACTCCACTGTTGTACCAAAACAAAAAACTCTGTTCATTTACACGTTGACTGTAATATTAGAAACCGGATTCTTACTGGTTGATAATTTAATGTAGCTTTCAGACGAGAGTTAGGTTTGTCAAGTGTTTATGAAGTTACTCAAACCAAAAATATTCAAATAATGCTTTCCTGTTGTGTACATGTTAATTTATAAGGTGAATTAACACTTATTTTCACATTCATTTTCTGATGTGCCAAGAAGAGGAGCAGAGAGAAAATCAGAGAGCATATACTATTTAAAATGTTCTAACAATGGAGTGAGCCTGTCAGAGTCTCAAGCACTGAGATTTAGATAACCATCAGTTTCTTCTGCAATTATTCTGCATCAGTTGTTCTCTATCTGTCCCTTTTCACCAGACTGTTGGGTAGGAGGAGGACCTGATGCAAGGCTTGCTGAGCCCAGAGAGTCTATTTGACATGTCAGTGGACATGGTGAGGGAAGGAATACAGTGCTGTGCTGGGGATACAGGTGGAGGTAAAAACCATGACAGTTATAGTGGTAGGTAATGGCAAATTAACGACTATTTACCATGTTTTACAGACCAAAATACAGGAGCTGCTGCTGATCAGGAGTGGCTAAATGCATGTTAGATTCATTAAAAAAATACTTAGGACTTGCAGTTTCATTGATAGCAGTGTAGAGCACATAGGTAATGGACAACATATGCAATCATCTTTTAACCCTTTAATACATCAGAGTATACATTAGAGACTTTTTTCTTGGGGGAATTTGGGGGGTATATCCATATTCTGTGGCTTCTACTTGCTTAAAAGGTTTAAAGTCTGTGGCAAACATAATTTCTATTAGAGATCTAAGTTCTGAGACACAAAATTCAGGATTCAGGTAGTTTATGTGGTCAGCTGCTACTGCCTTAATACTGAATGTTTTTGAATCACTCCTTGATATTTCTAGTGCAGTGGACTTTTGGAAGATTTAGAGTCAGTAAGATTGGTCACCAAAAATCATGAGTTAAGAGTTACTAAGAGAACAGAAACAAGTGTTGGATTTCATTCTTATTCCCATTGGCATGAACACCTGTTCTTTTGAAGCTTCTTGAAGCAATAACCTTCAATGACTCTACCTGTATTAGGTCATGTACTACATTATTGGCCTATTTTTACTCAGAGGTATAAGGATTGCAGTGCTACTTTGGCTAATTTTTCTTCACTGCAGCCTGGGGAGTGTATCTTGTTTTCAACTTAGGGAAATTGTCACCTTTAGATAAGGCTTGATAGGAAGAACATTGTGGCTTATTGTTATTTCTACTTTGTGCCCTGCGGAAACCATTCCTGCAAATATCTGGTCTTTTTGTAGTCTGTAAAATGAGCACAGTAATGCTTTCTTGTCTTTGTTTCTCTGTAGGAGGGTTGTGAGAATTAATGTGTTAATGCCTTGCTGTTCTTTTATGGATTAGATCTCTGTATGTTTGGGTGTTATCTGGGAATACTGAGTGTGACTGTGTATTTCCCCTCACTTGTCCTGAAGTTAAAGCATGCTGAAAGTCAAATGATACCTCATTTGTATAAGGTAGATCACAAGGGACAAATGTGTGCTATCTAGATGGAATATATTAATACTTTTTAAAACTATTTTTGTAAAAGTGAGTTTTCACATAGCATACTGGAGGGAAAACAGTAGAAATCTGTATCCTTTACAGCCTGAACAGATGTAGTGCAACACCCAACAACACAAAGCTCCCAATGAAAGCGGACAACTGTCTTTAGTCTCTTGAGCAATAGCACTAAATGATAGGTCAGCTACATTTGTATTCCATTGGAGCCACCTTTTTTTTTTTTTTATTTAATGAGAAACTGGATTCACATCAATAAGCATTCAATAACAGACCCTCATTAGTATGGTGACCTACTCAGGAAGTTTTGACTTTCAGTTGTACGGCTGGACCTGAATACATATCATTTGTCTTCACATATCATCACCTTTCTAGAAACTATCCAGTTCTTATGGATACTGATATTTTTTAAAAAAGAAATTACCTGAACGCACTGAGATTACTGTCTCTTACATAAATATTTAAGTGTTTCTCAGTCATTGTTTCTGTGTTTTGTTGTTATTTTAAAACTCCCTGTCATCAAAGGAAAAAAAAAAGTGGAGCTGAAATGATGTAGATATACAACTTATTTCTGAATTGAAGTATCTGGTACTGGCAAAAAAAAAAGTACCATCAGTCAGTAATAAGAAATACTCTGTCAATTAATTCTTTAAAGGGCCTACAATTCTGGAAATACTCTGTCAATTAATTCTTTAAAGGGCCTACAATTCTGGATAATGGTAACAGATGAAAAAATAAAAAAAATTATCTAGCATCCATTTTTCTTTAAATACTACTAATTGACTGTGTCCTGGGGAAGCTTAAGAATCTGGGATGTGGCATTAACCAGGAATGATTGTGTTTCTAAGCTTGCTGAAGTTCTTATTTCTGAGTCTTGCTGGAATGTTGATAAACTTAACACAGTTCCCTTTCGCAATGGAGGAAAAAGAAAAAGGAGGGAAAGAAGAAAAACTTCTCTAGTATAACTTTTACTTTATAGACAGTCACACTTTCTATTGGCAAAGCTAAATCTGGAAGAGATGAACATCTGAATTCTTAGTTATTAAAATTTCAGTTCTAAAAAATAAATGTGAAACAAAATGAATTCTGGCTGAAATTGTTCTTTAGCTGAGTGGGAGCTAAAGCGCCCTCTTCTGCTGCCTAGCCAGTCAGTCAGCACAGATGGGGCCATAGGGACTTCTATTCAGTCTGAGGTCAAAGAAAAGAAGCAGCAAGTTGCTGGTCTGTGATTATTCACTGGGGGGCTGTGTAGAATCACAGAAATCAACCAGATGGGAATCAGTGTTTTGTTATGTGTGGTGCTTCTGGAATTAATTTCTTACTGAAGGAAGCTGGTATAAATGACTCAGTACTCACTTTCTATTAGGAAAAGAATTCATTGCTGTGATCTGAAAAATGCAGGGAGTTCTGGTGTAAAGAGGATACCAGAAAATATAAGTGATACTGTTCTTTCATGTAAGACAGCACTGCATGTGGAGTTTCCTTCAGCTTTCCAGCATTGTATTTGCACTCAAATAAGTGGATACTGATCTTGTTTGAAAACACTTTTAAATAAAGTTGGAGATTTTTCTTTTACAATTAGCAATTAAAGACCTTAGTAAGGCCTGTGAAATTTGAAGCACACTGATTGCTGGACATACAGACTGGCACAAAGTGAAGTCAAGTACAGTAACAACCTTGGTTAAAGTGAGGTGACAGATGACTTGGTTCAAAAGAGAAAATATGACCTTTGCCACAAAGAATGAGATTTGCTGACTGCTCATAAATAGTGTCCACACATTATGGCATGATGAGGTTAAAATGTGATTTAATAAAGTAAGAGGTCTTGTGTCAGAGAATTCTAGTTAAGCATTTGGCTAAGTCACGGAGTGTAGCGTCACCTGATGCTTAAGGTAGAATCCACCAGAAAATTTGCTGGAATATGTACATGCACAAACTGAGCCTATAAAGGAATTGGAATTAAATTTTTTTGAGCTAATGAATTCCAAAAGTGATGAAATGGCTGTTGTTCACTTGTTTGTTTTCTCTGAAGATGCTTTGCCTTCACACACAGTATTATCTTGCCAAGTACCACAAACTAAATCTTTTGCCAATTTTCTTGGAGTGCTTCCAATAATAGAGTAGCCTGTGAAGCAAATTTACATTTATTGTTTGATCTAATATGCATTACTAACATCTCAATGAAGACATCTTCACATTGAACAAACAGAAGCTGAACAGTGAATGATGATGTGTAACAAACATTTACCTTTCATGGCATTGATAATGACAGTAAAAAAGGCAAAATTAGCTTACAGTAGAATAAACAATGCAGAGGTGGTGTTTAGTTTTTTTCTGTAAAAAGTGGAGGGGATAATATTGGGATTCCTTTTACCAGCATACAAGGACACAGTGCATCTCACAGATTTAGGTGTCTATCCATCCTATCAGTAGAACTTCAGATGTTTGGTTTGGTATTTTATGTTTGCAATTGCTCTCATGCATCAATAAGAAAAGATAGTGACCCAGGTGGCATCAGCCTTTTGGACAGTTAAAAATGGGACAGTGTAATTTTAGCCAAGCAGGATTATGGATGCCCTCTGCTCAGGACTGATGGGTGCTGTTGGCTAAGATGATCATGTGGAGTGCATCAGAGAGACATGCCTTTTAATTCTGTGCAGCAAAAGTGAACACAACTTCCTAAGCACACTAGTATGTGGTCTTGGTACAGCTACGAGCAATAAAATGCTCAATACTCTTCAGTGTGAGAGGCCTAAATGGTACCTCAATTATATTTTTGACATCTTGTAGTTCAATATTTTGAAGACAAGGATGAGAAGCTGGATAAGATGAATGGAGCATGGAGATGACTCCCTCATGTATCATGTATTTCAGAACATCCAGATCAGTCCTTTGTTTTTTTTCCATGAAAAGGATTTTACATGTTGCACTATAACAGATACTATTTTAAGATAAGGTCTGGTTTTCAATAATACCATTCTTGTTTGATACTTAAAATTACATATTTGTATTTATAAGGTATCAGTGTACTTCATTGTTATTTCAATGTCAGAATCCCTTAGGGTGAAATTTTAGAAACTGCCAAGCAGAGAATCAAAATAATATATAAATTCTGCTCACAAACATGAGCAACTTAAATTATTTGAGACTGATCAGAAAACTGTATTGCTCCTTACTGATTTTGGGGGGTGGTAATATTTTGTAACCATTTTTTAAAAAGAATTTTATTAGATTTATTTGGCTTGGAAAATATCTCTCAAAGAGTATCTGCCTTTTAAAACTAGTCAAATAACAAAGGCTTCAAAACATATTTTTGAATGTGAATACACAATATATCCTACACTATCAATTCTGTCTTTGAGCTATGAATGCTTTTTGTTGCTATACCAACAGTTTGGTTGAAAACTCAAATCTGCTAGACATGTATGCCTTGGATGTGAAGGACTTTTCCTTTCAATGATTTTGGCTTCCTATTCACTTTTAATAAGATAAACTCCTGTGAAATCCTGTATTATAAAGTACAATACCACAATGGAAAAATACACTGATTCTTTCATGTGGTATGAATAGAGTAAGGAACAATTTGATACCATGACCTGGAGCCTTTGGCAGTGGTAATTTTCTCTCTCTCGTTTTTTGGTTTATTTTGTGGTTGCTTTTTTGTTTTGTTTTGTGGTTTGGTGGTGGTTTTATTTGTTTGGTTGTTTTTTGTTTGTTTGGGTTTTTTGTTGTTTGTTTTTGTTTGTTTGTTTTGTATTGTTTTCACTCAGGCTCCCCTGTATTCAAACAGAAAGCTTTCATGTAACTTGTTCCAAGCTATTCTTACCTAATAACCTATGGGTTTCATTTCTGTAAGAATTGCATCTCCCCTAAATCTTGCCAGCAGTCATGCAGTCTCAGCAATGGAAAATATGCTTTCCATAAGTTTCCTTAGCAACTTGGTTTATATAGAAATCACTACTTTATTTTTTTTTTTTTGATTCCCATAAAACCTATGCAACATTCATAAATATTTTAATCCCAGACCTAGCCTAGTGTGGGCTTGTTTTAAAATTTTAATTATGTAAACAATGAAAATAGAGATGGATATAGATAGAAGGTAGTGAACGAGCAGGAGAGAAGTCTTTATATATGGAAGAAATCACATGATGATGTCAACATATAGAGATCAAGGTAAGAAAAGGTTTACTTGAAAAATTGTAGATCTTCACTGTAGAATGAAAACTTAAATATCATTTAAGTGTCATCTTGAATCTAAAGGAACTGATTTTGGTTCATGGTGATTGTATGAGACCAAATAGAAGAAGAGCAAGTTGTCTTTGAGATTTCTGAGGCCAGGCTTCAAAATAATTTTTAAGATATTTCCTTTGGAATTTGGTCTGTTGGATTTTTCAGCTGAGCAGATAGGTCAGAAAGGGTTAGTGAAAGACTGAGGTGTGCTTGAAAATATTATACATGCAGGTTGTTACTCTGAAGTATAATGTAGTCAACTAGACATACAAATACATCCTTGTGTGTATATCACTACGTAGGTGTGCTTCTTCCCTCATTTCCTGGATCTTACATGGATGCACAACTCAACTGTAGTAGACTTAACTTCAAGCATATTACTCAATCAGCTTTATCTCACATATGGTGTTCAGAGGTAGGTTGCAGATTCACCTTTGCTGTAGAAATCTGTCACTGTTTTTTCTGTCCTAGAAATCACTAGCTAAATTTAGTTTTGTCCTTTTAGATGACATGTGTAATCCTGTAGCCTAGTAAATTTGAGGGCATTATTACTTGTAATAGGCCATGGGTTTTCCGCTAGGCTCTCTCAGTCTTTCTTTTAGCTTGCAGCACAACTTATCTAATGACCGGGTGACTATTAACTACCTTTTTCTGGTGTTTATTTAGCTCTCTATGGTTGTGATGCGTATTTTTATTTATGCAAGTGTTAATTGCATGTGAAATGAACTACCTATAAGGCCAGAATAAACTGCATCACAGAGGAGTATAGGCACGGAGTGACAGACAGAGGTCTTAAAAACACAGTTGTTCATTGACACTGGAGACTCCAGCAGCTCTCCAGTGATCAGTGAAAGAATGCAACCTTGGCAAGTTTGTTATGCCTAAAACAGATTTTAATAATAGTAGTATAAAAATTTATATATATGAAGATGATATACAGTGAATTGACTTGCTCTTTGGATTTGCTGACCAATTAAGAAAAAGCAAGTTGTAGAGCATGTTAGCAAAGATAAAAATTGCTCTATATGAGGAGGAGGAGGAAACCATCTGCATTCCTGCCCTCCTAGAAAGACTCTCTGGATACTGAAGGCTACTCTTTTTCCTTCTTCTCCATCCCTTCATCCTCCCCCATCCTCCCAAGTTTTTGGTCTTAAGAAGGTCCATAAAACATCAAAGACTTGAAATTTTGCATATACATAATTTGATCAATGTATAAATATATGTAATGTGTTATACTACATTTTACACCGTATTATGTATGCAATAAAATTCTTGTATCTTTGTGACTCAATTACAATTAAAATGAATCAGTCTGTTAAGACTAATTAAACTGCCAGTAAGTCCTTGGGTTTGATATAAAGTGTGTTCCTTTGCCCATAACAACATTTTTAGCGTAAGTGATAGGAATTAACAAATCTGTAATCTGGAAATGACAAATGGGCAGCACACATCTACAGAACCTGGTATAACTGGTGGCAGCCTCTTGTAGGAACCCTCCTGTAACCTTTTATAAAAAGAAAGGTTAAGTTCCATGATTAAGGTCACAGATCAAAGGTTGATTGTATTTGGGTGGGATGTGGATGACTTCAGTTGAGCTGTCTATGGACAGAAGTGGCCTCATACACAATTCCCTGCTAGACCGGTTAAATAACCTCTGTTATAAATAAATTAGCTGCACAACCCTGTATAAATAAAAGATTAAAGCATTAAATAAATAATGTGAACAAATTAAAAGCAAAGATTGAGATTTTGATGGCTTTGATTAAACTGAAGAGGAAGCACACTTTGCCAAGGGTTTCTTAGAGGAGAATTGTTCTTCACTGTGTCCTGCTAAGCCATTCGACACTACCCATTTTGAGAGATAGCATTGCTTGAATGCAATAGTAAATGTGCAAGGACAGCATCACTGTAGCCACATGTGAGTTGGCATTTTCTCTAAATTTTTCCTGGGTACACAATTAAATTTCCAAAAATGTTTTCCATTTGACAAAATTAATCATTTTTGGTGTCTAAAAAACCATCTTATATTGTTCATTTTCATCATAGGAGAGTCTGATAGATTATTAGCCAACAAGCTTTACTTGTATTAACATTAACAAAGAAAAAAAAAAAAGAGAGAAGAAATATTAAATTACACACTCTGTCTCTTACTCAACCAACTGGCACAATGATTTCAGTGAAAACATTCATGTAATTGTTCACCAGTGCAAGAACATCACCAATAGACTATAAGACATTTTTATTTGTTTTTATTTGAATAAAAATTCATATATAATCTCCTTAAGGAAGAGAAATAATTTCTTGTTTCATTTTGCAGAATGGCTTAAACCTTAATGGTTTACAAAGGACTTCTGCACATGCATGCAAATCATGCTGTAATACTTTTTATTTTTTTCATTTGAAAATAGTGATAAGTTGCTTTCTAGTAGCTCAGTGGTTAAAGAAATGTAATGCTGCTCACTCAGTCTCAAACTGGAATGGTTAAACCAGGTATTGCAAAAGGAAATTAGCCTTTCAACATTACTGAGCTAAATAAAGATAGTACAGGTGTGCTAGGTTGGTTGTTGCTTGTAATTACTTAATGTTTCCTTTGGGTTCAGGATCCATTTCTGGAACAGATAAAAGACAGTGTCTGCATTGGAGCTATATTTCTTCCTTAGAAAATAAATATGCACTTGGCAAATCTGTTTAACTTTTGTTCTAGGAAAAAAAAAAAGAGTTTGAATACTATTATAGTGTAGAAGTTTAAAATGCATTGTGCTTGGTTTTCCACTGTTGTTAGAGAGGGGTGTAAGGGCAAAAAGGTTCACCAGTAGCTTGCTTATCACATGACAAGAATTTCAGTAACAGCACAGTTGAATTAGGTACTTTGCCCAGTAAAGCTACCCTTGATACTAAGTTCTCTCCTCTGTAGGTGATCACAGCCAAGGCCCTTTTCCAGACTTTTCTCTATGAGCCTGGAGTTTCATATACTAAAAGATAAGGTTTGCTTTTCTAGATGAAAAAATAATGCATTACTATGTAAGGGAGAAATAGGACCCAAATATAGTACCTATGTTTGCACCTACTGCCTTTACAACCACCCACATCATTATGTTATTTTAATATGTGAATGATTATACCCTATTTTTCAGAGATATGGTTGAGATTTATCTACAGATTAAGAGACCTAAACTGAATTGTCTTAGTTTGGGTGTCCAAGTGTATGTTGTGACTGAGATGCCACTATAGTACTGGAAAGCAAGTCAAGACAATCTAAAACGCAGTTCAGTCCTCTAAAGCAGGCACATGCTGCCTGAAGCACCATCTAGTCTCTGTTACATTTGATTGAATTATCATTGTAACTTTGGCATCTAACTCACCTATAGATAGATAAGAAGACATGCCTCTGTGTACACACAATTAAGGTTTCATACTGTCAATCTGAATCAAAACTAGTATATGTATTTTGAGACCCAGAAGCATGTAGTACAATGTGTGGAATATATGTTGCAATTGGGTTTAATGGAAGTGTTTCTGGAAGATTTTTTTGAGAGACTGACAGGTGAAATTATGTTTTTAGACTTTCTATGACAGAACAGAGTCTTAGTTTCTCCTTTCAAAACAGCTTTTAACATTTAAATAACTGTTCCCTACAAAGTACCAAACAACCCCCCCAAAAAAACTCCATCAATTTAGTATAGCATTATTTTCCTTGAAAGACAACTTTTGTGTTTCTAAATTTCAAACCTACATGGGTCAAAACTAAATTCTGAAATCTGTACAATTGCCTTCTCTAATAAGTGTGATGACAATTTCTATACCTAACCATGCAAGCATAAACTGTGATTTCTTCTATGAACATACCTTAAAAGGGGTCAAGCCAGGTCTTGCAGTATCTTTATTGTGTCTTCTGTCCTGACCTGCAAATACCAAATGTTGCACACTCGAAAATATGGTATGCTCAGGGAGTTTAACTCCAAGGAGTATACAAAGTGAGCTTTACAGAAATTCAGGGTGTAGTGGCAGACTCAAAACTCCAAGAATCTCTTGGATATTTTCACTTATTTTTTGGTGAGATTTAAACAGGGGTATGTCCAACTGAATGCTCACTTGTTGGCTTGGGGTTTTGAAGCGATTGGAAAGCATGCATGAAGCCAATAGCATTTAAATGTAAATGTGATGGAGAGGTTTAAACACCACAAGTTGAATTTTCTATTTTAAGTCAGTGTGAGGATACCAAGAAGTACTCAGTAGACTTCAGAGTAAGTCCTTCCCTAGCTGGCATCATGACCTGCTTAATATGGGCTGAACTGCAGGAATAAAATTATCATTTAGCAGTGACCTTACCACATCCATTCTTCTTAGGATAATATAGATAACTGAGTCTTTGACAATTCTGTTCTATAGTAGTGAAATGTATTAGCTTACACTTTGGCTGGCAAACCATGTATCAAAACTAGAAATAAGCAGATCTCTAAAACCTTTTTAGTTGCCTGGTCTGTCAAAAAAACCAGCTGTGTTTCTATAGCAACTGCAATGGGCTGGTAATGATGTCATTGCCCAACAAACAGCTAAAATGCATATCACCTTATTGCAAATACGGGATACAGATAAACATTGAATCATCTAATTGCTAGTATGAATAAAGTTGTCACCTTCTTCAACAATTTGCTACAGAGAAGAAAAGGACTCATACTTAACTGGTCAAAATAGGAACTACATGCAATAATCTCAAAGAGGAAAAAAATGTCTTTGTTGCCAAACTCTGTTATTTTCAAGCATGTACAATGTAGAAAACTATGGAAAATATTTTTTTGTGTGTTTGTAGTCAGCTTGAGAAACTTTCTGTTGTGCTAGATGTAAGTTCCGAGAGATGCTTTAAGTTTTTTGCTGAAAATAATTGCTCAAACTGAGTCATTGGCACACCTGCATCTGGTTGGCATTGTAGAGTGGAGCTCTCTGAATGATGTACAAGCCCAACACTTGGTACAATTGTTGCTCTTTGACATTCTCTTCTGTCTAAACTTGAAAGAACGAACTTGGTCTTTGTCCAGGTTTTGGAAAGAACTATTATTTTCCTTGAATTATTCTCTAAAAGTCAATGGACAATGTACGGAGTCAAAATCTCAAGTACATTTATCATGTTTTATAAATTTATTATAAAGTTGATTGAATATTTTTCTGTTGAATTTGTATAGAAGAGTTGCATAACACTTCTGTTAGGAATACTTCCTTCTTCCTCTGAATTACGGATTTTGTTGTTGTATCTTGCTGTCTGGTATGATTTCCACTGGGATGGATATCTGCAGTTTTCTGTTTTCAAGCAGAGTCACAAGTTTAAGTCCTTCTGGTAGAATTTCACTGCTGTATGCCTACACTTCAGTATCTGAAAAATTACTGTCTTTTTCTCAGCTCTTTCTGTAAATCTATTAAGAAAAATCTTAGTGTTTTTGAACAAAGTCTATTTGACTCTTCCACACCTGCTCCTGACTTTATATATTCATTTCTAAAAAAGTAATTTGCTAATCACTCAGTGGTATTTTTAACCTGCTTGGTAACTGTATGTGATCTGTGGCTCCTATTTGGATGGATTTTTTTGTCCCCATCATTCAAAGAATTCTGGTTTCTTTCATGGTGGGAGAAGACTTGTGAGCTATTCACATGTCTTTTTGTGTTTCTTTTAACTCTTCCAGAGAAGATGTGGACAAGTTCTTATGCATGGTGGTACACAGACTGTGCTTTGACACTGCAGTATGCCTGCCCTCCTTCCTTACTTCCATGATACTGCCTTTTTTGTATTCCTGCCTTCAGTCTCTGGTTTGCACTTCCCTCATTGCCCCAACTCTTTGCTTCTGCTCTGATCCTGAGTCTAAGTCAGCAGTTTCCTCCAGCTTGACTTTTCAGTGTGTTTCTCTAGCCCTATGTTGGCTCCTTAGCTCCTTGTTCTAGTCCTGCCTTAGTTTCTTTCTCTTAATATTGAATGTATCAACAACGTTTTCTACACCACACCATAATGATTCAGAATTTTGCTTTATGATTATTTCAGCATTCTCATTGTTGCATTAATCTGAAGGAAAAAAATACAAGTGGGAATGGCAAAGTGCAAATATAATGACACAATCTTCAGTTTTAAGGACTTTTTTTTTGTTTTTTTGTTTTTTTTTTTAAAAAAAGCCATTCCTTTTGAAATAGCCAGAAGAATGGAGATGATCTAAGTCATAGAATAGCCAGAGAACTGCCTTATTTTCTGTATCCTGAGAATGCACTGAAGACTTTTAGTTTGTTTTTTTTTTAAATCAAAATATTAAAATGCAATGACCTCTGAATATATATACAAACATATTTGTAGGCTTATCGAAGTTCATTGATTAAAACATTCTGGAAATCATTCCTCATCCTTCATAAGGCTGTTTAATATTTAAGAACTGAAATACAATTGGTAAATCTCTGGCAGATAAATTTTAAGAGATATTGAATGACTGAGGTGGTGAGCATTCACTTTTTTAAAAATGAAAAGAATCCAGATTTAAAATATTTTTACCTTTTGGCATTACTAGTGAAACCTGTTACAGATTTGTATTCTTTTACATTACATCTCATTGGTCTTAAAGAGATTAAAGAGCCACCAAAATAATTTCTTCACGTATTACTTTTAAGAGCTTCTGAATTATAAGTTTCTAAATTAAGTAGATAGATATTGTTATTAAAACTGTATAACTTTTTTTTTGCCTTTACCCAATGAAGATATTGAACAGACTGTGGTCTCATGGGTACTACATTCCTCATAACTGAGATCAAAATGATCCTTTTTTTCTTGTGAAAAAGTAAACAGACCAATTACAGAATTATTTATTCATGGGGGTTTTTTGTGTTTCCTCACATTGTCTTAAACCAGAAGCAGAAAATCACAATTGCAGAGGAGATCTTGTCCTTGAAACAACTGAAATATGATGCTGAAATGGATGAGGAACAACCCTGTCCTTTTCTTCAGACTTACAAAGTTAAAGTGATCTCTGACACACTTTTATCTGGTAGTGCTTAGAAACCTCCAATGAAAGGAATGATGTGACCTTCCAAGTTAATGTGCTCAATTTTTTCCCCAACACTTTAAAGGATTTTTCTAATATCTAATCTATATAACAGAAATTAATCTGACTATTCTGCTTTCTCCTCTGGACATGAACAAAATTTCGTGCTATGCTTTCACTAGCAGATTTTACATGCTGGATATTGCTAATCCTTAGATTTCAAGATATCAAGTAAACCATTACCTTTAGCCTGTGCTCATAGATAATAATTTATAATTTTCCTCTTTCTCTGCCCTGGAATAGTAGAATTTTTGGCACTTCTTGACATTATGTTCATGATTGGATGAGTACTCTAGAGCATCAGAAGTAGCAGGTAGGCTGCAGCAATTATTTGGTACGTCGTACATACAACATGCCAATGAATATGACCTAGAAAGTTTTACCCTATCACTTGATATTGTTGTTTTATTTTCAGTTTGTTATTCACTTAATACTCACACGGTCCCTTTGTAAGTGTTTTTCCCTCCAGTTTCTTACTCTGACTTTCAATTTCTCCCTCGGTATGCTACTTTCAGTTTGTTGTTAGTAAGCTGATTTTTACTTTTCCAAGATGACTTTGGATTCTGTTTCTGCTTTCCTGTGTGTGTTCAGTCCTTCTCAGTTTGGGAGACCCACACATTACAGTCCCGTTTTCTCTTTTCCAGGTTAAAATAAATAATAATAAACAGTATGTCACAGAATTCTCAGCAAACACCTTTGGATCATTTGGACTATTTAATAATTTGTTTCAGAGTCTTTTGGAGTTACAAGTCAGTTTGACAGTTCTACAATTCACTACATTCTCTTCCCCCCCCTCCTTTTGAAAACAGATGTGTTCATCCTTCTCCAGTCCCCTGAGACTTCCCATACTCTTTCATGGGGTCTTCAAGACAACTCTTAACAGTGCAGGGACTGCCTCCATTCATTCCTTAGTACTAAAGAAAAATTTTATCTCATCTTGTAAAAGAGTTGACCATAGCACATCTTACAGTTCCTGGAGCTTCTCTCCTAGGCACCAACTTCTCCCATTTTTTTTTTGTTAAAAAATTGTGGTCAGCACTGACTAATCCTTTACTGAAGGCAGAGGCAAAAAAAGGTATTAGATGCTGCATCATTTATTTGTTCTCCTTTTCTGTTTAAATAGTGGTTGTAATTTTCATTCAAATGAACCTATATAACCTTTTTGTTCCTTTATTCTTTATTTCTTTAAGTTTAATTTTTATCCTTTCATACCCAAAATGCTCTTTATATTTCCACATTTGACATCTGCTGTTTATCTGGTTTTTACCAATTTCCAAAGCACCAGAATGTGCCATCCAGCCTTTGACACTGCCTCTCTCAGTAAATGGCACTTTTCACACAGTTTTCTGCATTACATAACCTTACTGGTATACCTGCCTGTTACCTGAACTGACTGGGGCTCATTCAGTGAGGCAGGCAGCTTTCATTCCTCCCATGTGTTAATATAGTGCTCTGTATCAGTTTGTGAATGCTCGATCCCAAGCTTATATCTCTGCATTCTCAAACAATTCTCCATTTTTAGCTGAAAACAGCTTCAAAATGTCATTAGTTGAGGGACTTAATTCACCTTCACAAGGGAAAAATACTACAGGTGTTTGTGCCTTCACCCTCCATAAGTGTCTCAGTCACCACATTTTAATCAAATGATTTGTAATCAGTAGGTTAAATATTTTTTGTTCCAGTTCCTTTTACATCTGTGCAAAATATGGGACTGGTCTTTCTCTCACTGCATCCTGAATTTTACTTGCCATTCTCAACCTGGTCAGAAATAGGAATTGACTATTGCTGTGATATTTGCAGGTCATTCCTGTATATCATATGAGATTTAACCATATGACACCTTGACAATAAATAGATTTTAAAAATTGAGTTTTTATTAATTTTAGATCCATTATTTTGAAGTTTAATTCACATCAATTCATATGCATAAGTGTATTTGTTGACAGGATATAATAACAGGGAATGAGAAATAACTCCCTCATCACTTTAACACATTTTTCAGCATATTCTCAAAGCAGTCTCCATTAGAATTGTGAATGGGACAAAAATTGATGTCACCTGCCATAATGTTTTAAATAAATTGTAGTTTCCCTTTCTCTACACAAACAAATCAAAATCCCTAATTTTGAACAGACTGTTATACTACCTTTAATTAGTTTTCAGTAAATACTCAAACTTAATAATGCAGAAGCTCTAGTGAGCAGGTTATGTTCCTGTATGTCAATGACATTTTGCTGTAATGTAACATAATTTGATAGTTTTATGAGCTTCAACACAGTGTCAGTCAGTGCCTGCTCTGTATTCTCATGTTAATGTTCCTGTCAACAGAAGAAATCCTTGAGAAGGGAAACAGAAAAAAGATGTTCTCTAATGGCTCATCCTGAAAAGGCAAAAAAAATAGTAAAGAAAAACTAGTATGATCCTTTTGCTGTATCACCTAACAGTATTCCCAGCAATTAACTTTACAGTGGGGACTGAACCAGGAGAAATTCTGTTTCTCTGAGTGCTTCAGCAACGTTTTCCAGGCAGGAATAGAAAACCAGCAGTAACTGCTTTCTGTGAAAGATGCTTTAGGCTGATGGAAGGCCAGTGCTTTGCCAAGTATTTAATCCAGATTTAAATTTCTTTAAACATACTTGCCAAAGGTGCTTTCACCCAATCATATTGTTGCCCACTTCACTATGAGAAGGCTGGAGAGGGTTCACATAGCTGGTTTCATGCTAGAAAATCAGTGAAAGTTTCTGATCTAGAAAAGAAAAGAAATCCACAAAAGAGATAGTAGGGAGGAAGATTTCCTCTAGGGATGTTGCCCAGTCTGGTCCCACAGTTAGAAGTCTCATCCCTTGTGGAGGAAGTGGTCTGATGAACACTAGCCTGGGAGGTTGGAAACAGCTTACGTAGGCTTATACTTTCAAAGTGACCACAAGAGAGCTGGCCCATTTCAAAGGATCTGATGAGCTCAGGCTTCAGTCAGCCTGTCTCCACACCCCCATCACATAACTCATGCATAGAGTTGATTCATGAATCTTTTTTCAGCACATGTGTTTTTCCATTATCGACAGCTAATGTTAATTAGAATCTTTGACTTTGTACTGAAGTACAAATCTGTATTCAGTATAGGCTGTTACTGAGAAGATAAATTCAACTAGCTGCTTACAGTCAGAGATGGCACTTCCCTAAAAATCTGTAATATAAAGTCTGAATGTTATACAAATATCAAGAGTATCAAAACACAAGCTCTTTATTTAAGCCTCAGATGAAATTGCTGAGGTAGTGCAGCATGTGTTTGCTAGCAGATGTGCCTCTGATTGTAAGAAGGCTAAATTAACTGAAGGTAAATTAATAATTTTATATAAAAGTTAATGTTTTGAAGTTAACGTAGTGCATATTGAGGTCATATTCTAATATCAAAGATGGTATTTTTGTAATGTTATTGCTACAACTTAGCTGCAATCCTTAGAACTAAGGAAACCCAAAATGTTGATTGGCAATGCCACTTTAGAGGTAATTGTAGTTTTTAAGCAGACAAAAATCACTCCCTAAAAAGAATGCAAAAAAAAAAAAAGTTCACACCTGAGTTATGGAAGACCAACTGAATACCCTTCTGTAATTTTTTAATTTGTTGAATCCATTCTGAGATATAAAACAACTCTTACATCCAGACATATTTTCTAGCTCCTAAAAAGGTGCCTGATATCTCATGATATACAGAGGTCCATAATTTTTATGATTTTCTTGCCCCTTTTTAGTGAACATGCAATTGGAAAGTACAATGCTGAATAGTTTTAACTAAGAATCTTCTGGTTTGTTTCATTCTTTGCTTGGGGGGAAAAAAAAATAAAGTGAAATGCATAGTCACGGAAACAGTGAGTGAAAGCCATGAGTCTTTCCCCTGACCTTGTATCCTAATTCCAGGCTGTAGAAGCAGATTCCACTGCATGTTCTTCTTTTTAGCTTCTTTTCTAAACTTCAGTCTAGCTGAGGCTACAAAAACTAAGAGTGCCCATTGGCTTCACCAATGGCTTGAGACACACCTGAGAAGGAATATGGGCCTTTCAAACTGCTTAAACAAAGATTGTGAACCCAAGTTGTGAACTCACTCAGGAACCAAGGACCTTCAAGCACCCAACAGAGATGGTTACACCTCAGTTGACAACATTCAGATACTAACTTTATAACTCAAAATCACTGTTGATGGTTTTCATTCCTTGTATGTTTTCCTCTGCAGTACAGAATTTGGATGATCACTATTGATGCTCTAAATCTGGCCCATATTATAATGCACATGTGCCTTAGGAGGCTGAGCAGTCTAAAGACATGCATATTTACTCTAATTCCAGGTCTGTGGAAAAACTCTTCCAGCTGATTCTGACAATAATTGCAGTCTGAAACAAAAATTTCTTTCTGAAAAAGTAACCACTGTACATACTACATTTCCTAACGTTAGTGATGGTTTTATGGGGAAAGTACATGTCTGGGGACTAAGGTGCCTCCTGCCTGATTCACTAACACTAGGACCACAATGAAGGAACATTGCTGGCTTTATTGAAGTCAGTTATGACTTGCGTAGAAACAAAAGCAGTTCATTGCTTCTCTGCATATTCCCTTGTATATTGCTTTAGATTAAAACAAAATTGAATTGAGACATCATTACTACTTTATCACTGCTGTGTGGAGAGAACTGGCAACTGCCCAGCTCCTCAGTTGCCCATTTAATGTGTGTCTGCTACTGTATTTTCCTAATGTCTGTCGCAATCATCAAGTTTTTGCAAAACATCCCAACAAATTAAAAGTTGGCTGACATGATTACAGATTCTGCACTAATAACAGGGTCCATGACGAGTTTTTTTCAAGTACTACTACTGCTGGGTCTCACTGCCAGAGCAATGACAAAATTGTATAGGATCACAGTTATTTAATTCCGTCCATCTACCTTTGCTGCTATCTCTTGTAGTCACATAAGGCATTCATCTATAGAGTGAGTCCTAGAAAGTACTTTCTGAACAAGCCAAAGAAAAAAATAATGCCACCCTTCTGAAGTAAAACAACATGTTTTATGTATGGGGTTTTTTTGGTAGTGCTGTTATTATTTTTTATATTTTTTTTCAAACAAAACATGGAGACAGATTCCTGTGTTCATTAATTTAGGAACAGTTTTTAATGTGTTATCAGAAAATATGTTTCTTCTCTTAGTGTTTGGAGCACAACAGGAAAGACATAATTCATTTTCTGAGGTGTGTCCCAGTTTCCCTCTGCAGAAACAAATTTTATCCTAAAATGTCACCTCAAAATGTGGTTTGAAAATGCAAGATATGGGAATCTAGCCCTGTTTTGACAACCATCAAAGAAACTGCAACATACTTAAACCATTGTAATTAAGACTGTATTCTTACACAGGAAAATTGCTATTCAAAAAAAGCTAAATTCGCATGCAAAGTGACTTGTGCTGCTTTAGGCTTGAAAGAGATGTGGGTCCATCACTTGAATACAGATATTCTCTGGTGCAATACAAACGGTATAGTTGATATTGTGCAGTACTCAAAGTAGAGTAGATTAAATCTGCTGACTCTACTCATACAGTGGCTTTAAGAGACTTAATTTTTCAGAAGACTAGCTGAGCTAGTCGTTGTGTTTTGGCTTGGGAACTTTCACAGTCTGCAGGGTATGTTTGACAGATACCTGATTATTATTAACCTCTAGTCATCTGTCAGTATGAAGAACGTTGTACTGCTGCATAGCTTGTCTCCTTGCTAGCATAATTTGAGCTGTGGCCTGCAATTTTGAAGTTTTCTACTGTGTATTTACTCAATTCTTATTAGCACTTCTCCTTTCTATTCATTCTGCAGAGATATTCATATAGTTGACTCTATTAAGAGAGTCACATTAAGAGAGTTCACTACTGCTCAGAGTGGGAAAAAAATATATATGTATGTATATATATTCTTGAGAAGAAGGCCAATTGAGGACATACCTGTACCTTAAATGCTTTCTTTTGAAATGTTAGTCTCTGTAGCCTGAATTGGACTGCTGCCCTGCATAAATTTTCCTCTAAGAGAAATAAGTATACTTGTTTTATAAACCACACATTCTGTCATGCCAAGCTGCAACCCAAACTGCACATACCAAATAAATTTGAATTGCTTTATGGTTCCTTCGGTGTGCTTCTGCAAGCTATTTGTCTTTTTGCATTGCTAAGTAATAACTGATATTAATGATGCAATGTAATGCTCATCATCTGCACAAAACCAAAGCATGTAGAATTCAGCTAAAGCAGTTTTAGGATGTATGCTTGCTAAGGAAGAAAAGGCAGGGTAGATGGAAGTGATGAAACATACAGACTTGTGACAATTTTGCCTTGAGTAGTCATTGCTAGTTTGTTTTTCTGGACTTTGGTTTCAGGTCTCATTTTGTTGGCTACAATTTGAGCAAAAGTGATGACACAAAGATTTGGGGGTTCACAAATTCTTTACCATTAATGCAGCAATGACAAAACTATGACTCAATAGTGTGATGTTTTCAAGCCCAGTAGTGTACCCCATGTTTTTTGTCACCAAAAAAGCAGTTGAGTCTCCACAAACCAAATAGTCATCAGGGTTCTTACTATATGTTTGAGATGGTGTAGTTATAACAGTAGTACTAACTACTGCTGCCAGTGATTTGTGATTCATTTTTCATCTGTCCAAATAGAGATGGTGTTAGGTACAAACTACAAATGCTAGAGATGGACCTCTACCTCTAGGGTTCAGCAAATTGTAAGCAGTGAATAATGCACAGGAAATACCAGTTTCCATCAACCCCAAATTTATTTATATTTAAGTTTGAGCTAAATAAGGTTGATAATTTCATGTTGAATAAAGTATTTGGGGAGTTAGGCACCATTCACAGAGTTAGCTAGAATGAACTGATAAGGCTGTTTATAATCCAGTCATCAGATCAATCACATAGGGTTAACCAGACTGCTTCTCCACATGTTAAGAATTAGAGGAGGGATGGGAAACAAAGTTCAACATTGTTCAGCTGGGCATTTTGTCTCTGTTTGTGATGAAATCTGGCAGTGTAAAAACCATGACGTTTTGTTCTAGAGGCAGTGTAGTGGTCCAGCATTTCACTCTCTCCTGTGGAGATTCTTGCACTTTATAAACACCTAAAATAGTTATTGGAAGGGAGCCTGATGTCAGTCATGATTACCAGCCTTTACAGCAAATCTCATTTACTCAGTGACCATTTATAATGTCCAGCTGAACATTACAAACACTGTGAGTCAAAAAGGAAAAATAAAAACAACTAGCATAGGTTGTCCCAAAACAGGTTCTTTTACCTTGTGTGCAAGAAGCTAATCCACACACAGTCGAGGTACTTGGTTTATTTACAGATCAGCACAGAAGGAGGTACAGATTCACCAAGCCAGCACAACTTTATTGTCTATACCTTTCAGCAAACAAAGGTATTTAGGTTCATTGTCTCCAAGTTACATAGTTCTGTTATTAGTGTTCTATGTTCTGTTGGTTAAATTATTTCCTCACTTCTTATGCTATTTATTTCACATGTTCAGTCTTTCTATTCTTTTAAGTCAGTGGATTTCTTTTGATGTTCCGTGAGTTGGTGGTTGAAATCTCCCCCTGCCAGAATTATGTTTACCCAACTGGAGCTGATTTCAGCACAGCTGCTGAGTTGACTTCATTAGTTTCTTCTTTAACTTGGGAATTCTGCCAAATATCTTTGTGGCCAGAAAATTCTGCATTCTTTGTATCCAAGTCCATCCTTCTTCCCAAGCTTTGTTTAACTATCCCTAGGTCTGAGATCATTCAAATACATCAAGGTAATTTACTTTTTTACACCTGGACAATAATGTTCATGAAATTTCTTAGTGTATGTGGCAGCATCCTAAACAGTACTTCATATTCCTGCCCTGAATTGGGAAGGGTGACATTCTGAATATGTCCTCCTATGGCAAGTGTCCTAATCATTTACAAGCATCTTTATAATGTTGCCTAAGTTCTCTTCTACATCTAACATTTTGCTTTTAGTAAGACTATCCAGGAACAAATAAAATTTTACTTAATATAAAAAAAAATCACCTTAAGTTTTATGATATTCCTGAAAAGATCTTTTTTGCTTTAAAATTTTTCTTCTTGATGTTGAGTTTAATCTGACAAAATCTTTGTCAGCTATTGCTCACTAAAGTAGGAAGCTATTTGACCTTCAAGTAATTAATATTTATAGAAAAGGCCAAAGATGACTAAAAATGAAAAGAGAAGAAAGATCATTTCAATAGAAATACCTTAGCACATGTTTGCACTTTAATATCTTCCCTCTGTTTCTGGAATACCAGTTACCTCACATACAGTCCTTTGGAGTTTTTTAAAAGGGAATCTAGAAAACAAACTTATCCATGTACTACACTTTAAATGAATCCAGGAACTACTACTGCTGCTATCAGACTATGGCATGAGGCAGACAACATAGATGCTCCTCTAAATGCATTACTTGCGTGTTGTTTGTGTCTGCTGTGGCAGGGTTGGGGTCATCTCCACAGCAGTGTTTGGAGAGACAATGGAGAAAATATGCTTTATACACTGCTTACACTTGGGATATTTTTATTGTGTTGAAACAGATGTGCAAATTAGGAGTGGATACAAAGGATGTATGAGAAGATGTAAAAGCTTTCCAGATGGAGGGGTGTGTTCTCCTCATGGAACCCAGTGATCCTGTGTCTTGTAGAAAGCCATCTTCTGGGCCTGCATGGGCTGGGTCTGAGGTGTACATAGGCTCAGGATGGCCTAATTCTGCTCTGTGGCTGCACTGTGGGCAGCCCACTCTGTGGGCTGAGGATCCAAGCGGTGCCGAGCCCACTGCCTCTTCACAGTCTCTTCAAAACCGAGGATGAAACAGCTGGAGGAGGGTGGTGGTGGGGGATATGCAGTGGGGTCTTTACAACTTTTCCCCAAGAGGCTGCAGGCAAGAACTTTTAAGCAAAGAAAATTTTGAGCAGATTTGACCTTGGTCTCTAACAGCTGTTTCCCCTGCCTCCCCGCCCACCCCCCACCGTGAGATACATTGTCTTGAGTGTAATTTATTTTTCTGAGTTGTATGAGATGTCAGTTCCACTGGATTGCACTTCTCGTAGAAAGCATCTTTGCTACAGGTTTTCTGCTGGAAATCATACGGTGGTGACAACAAAGACCTTGCACGTCACCACTGTATTCATATAAAGGAACTATTCACACTATTATCTGGTGAAATAATTATGTTTTTTCCTTTCTTTTTATTTTTGTTCTGGTTTTGTTTCTTTATTTTTTCATGGTTTTGTTTTAAAAGGCAAGAAATAACAGCTTGTCTCTTTGAGAGCAAATAGCACTCTTTAAAAGCAGTTGCCAAGCAACCTACATTTACAGGTTTGGTGGGCTGCTGCATTTGCACTAAATTCTGAACAGCAATGAACCCACCCTTTCCAGCCCCCAAAATAAAATAAAATCAAAATAAAAGACTTACAGAAGACCCACCATTCTAGTTCTCAACGCATTTTTGGTACCACAAAGTGTTTCTCTAAAAGTGATACTCAGACTGCAGCAACCTGCTAGTGTTGTAGAACAACACATTCAGGTCAGTGAAGGAGGATTATTTTTTCCTTCTAAATACACTTGTTTACCACAAGTTTGAGAGTGTAAGCAGAAAAGTGTTGATAATTTTCCAGTCAAATAGAAGAAAATTTCACCCCAGTCCCCAAGAAATGCTGTGAATCATGACTCTTTCTAGAAGGTATAAGTGCATACATTTTTTTTCCCAACAGCCACTCTAAGCACTTTGCATATTCTAAGGTGCTACAAGGGAGATGGCCACCTGTAGTAGGGAATTGCTTCTCTCACAGTTTCACATGTTTTCTGGCATGTGAGTTTTTTTAGTGGAGTTTTGGATGGAAATACAAATAGATATGTGAATAATGTGAGAAAAGTGTCAGACTATGTAATTGCTAGTGAATCCATGTACTCCAACACAGAACTTGTCAAGATAGAGGTGTGTGTACACACAGAATTCCTGTATCCAGTCTTGTAGTTGTGATGATTTAACTGTACTTTGTGGAAACATCAGAATATGAGAAAAAAAAATTTAATGTGATATTTTGCTTTTCCAAGAGGCAGCTCAGAAGGACTAAGGATAACTGTGAAGGTCAATTCCAGTCATTTTCCCCACTACAGAGTCAGACACAAGCAGAACATTTACCTGATCCCTGGAATCTAAAGGTGCTCTAGGATCTGGCAGTTCAGGTGGAGCTTTAAGTGTCACAGATTTATGCTCTGATTTACCACTTCTCTGCTATTCCATGCAGAGTGGAATAAGCCTGTACAGAGTCCATAGACTCTCCTTTGAACTCTCTACATGAACCACAACATTTTGTGCAATTTTATCATATGTCTTTGGAATTTTGTCATTATAATTTTCCTTCTTTCTTTTCTCTTTTAGACTGCTGTTTAGTGCTTCTGTGTACACCTAAAACTGTCTTTTGCATCCTAGAAGTACATTTCAGTTGGGAGAGAGTTTATTACAGCTCTTGACAAGTTCTTAGCCATTCTGGGCTAACTGAAAAGTGAGCTCTTCAAAGACAATGATTTTGAAAGCCTTGAGTCTTCATACTACCAGGGAAAAGATAATTAAATACAAAGATGGTAAGAGACTAAAAGAGCCTTGTTTCCTTTGGTTGCCAAGTGTGGATTTCTTAATTTCATTTTATTATTTATTCTCTTTGCTCTCTTTTCAACAAGAGAAAGGCACACAGCACTGCACAGATTTTAGTGCACTGTTGGATCACCTCTGCTGAGTGGCTCAGCATTGTACCTAAGAGGCTCATGGACTCCATTTGGCATATTTTAAGGCTAACAATGCCTTAGGCCAGAGGGACCAGATGGACATAGCTCACTGCACTCTTTCTTTTGAGACAGGTTTTTGTCTGTAAAAGAAGCAAAAGCATGCTGCTGCCTCCTTTGGTGTCTCCTTTTGTTTCTGTCAAGGGCCATGAAGATTGTTGTTTTTGCAGTCACTTCAAGTTGAACTGCATTTTGCATAAAGGTCCCAAGGCCGTTATTGATGTCATTGATGCCTTCTCCAAATGACTTCTCCTACCCATGACAAATAACATGGATCCAGTGATGGATCCAGTCATGGACCTGATAAAATACTTGAGCTCCTGAGATAATCTGTCAGCATGCTCCCTTCAAGCACCCAGAAAGCACTGTGCTCACTTGCCTCCTGGTGTTGGCAGCACAAAAGCAATTTAAGTGTCCCATGTTCTTTATAGTATCTATAGACTTAGTTTGTCTTCTGCTCAGAGGAAGAAGGAGGATATAAAACAGTAACCAAAGAGTAAATTTGTATTTCATAACTACAGTTTTGTCCAAGACCATTTCAGAGAAGTTTAGTGGAATAGGAAAGACAATAAATTCAGAATTAGCATAGAATCTCAGGATGGCTGAGGTTGGAAGTGACCTCTGGAGGTCATCCGGTCCAACTCCTTTGCTTAAGCAGGTCCACCTAAGGCTGGTTCCTTAGGACCATACAGAGAGTTTTTGAATATCTGCACGGATGGAGATCCCAGAATCATCCTGGGCATCCTGTGCTAGTGCTTGGTGACCTTTATATAACACAACTCACTGGTGAAGAGGGCAACTCAGTGTTTAAATATTGTTGAATGTCACCTTTCACAACTATACTATCTTGCTAATGAGAAGGTTTGGAATTAAGACAGTCTTTTACAATTTCCTCTATCAATTGTTTAGTTTCTTACTATGTGTTACAACATTTGCAAAACATAAAAAAGATCTTCTGGGAAACTAAGCCACATAGTTAAGACAATAAATTATTACTAGTTTTTAAAAAATGTATTTCTTCTGTGCCTGCCTATAGCATTAATTGTTCCATGACGATGCATTCACAGAAAGCTCAAAATAACTTTAATGTTGGGATTTTTTAAAAATTTTCGGTGTTGGCAGTTCTATGTTAAGAATAATTCGTAGATATGAAGCTTAATCTGTCTTTTTGAGTATTAAATCAACTGGTATTATCTAATTTTTCAACCACTGAGACTGATTTTATCCTAGTTAGATTTTCTACAATTTAGGCAAGGCTGCCATAAGCACCGGAGTATTCCTGCTACCCTCAGTGGTGCAAATCAACACCTAGCTACTGAGTACAGAGCCTGAACTTTGAACTGCTTTAGCTATTGATGTTATTTAAGGTAAACTAAGGTTTTCCTCTCTGCTGTGAGTACAACATTGGCTAGAGTATCAGGTTTCTTAATGACTTTTCAATTCTATCTGCAGACTGCAAAGCTGATAATTAACTATGTTCAAGCTTGCAGGGATAAGAAGCTAATCATGGGGACTGTGTCCTTTGCAGTCTGCACGCTGTACCTTGTTTTACAGACACCGTGCAAAGAGCATTGCCCTAATGTATAAATGCAATCTGTTAACCTAAAAAAAAAAAAAAAAAAAGGTTTTTATCAACATTACAAGAATATTTTGTAAACATTCCTCCCAAAGTTACCCATCTACTCTATAGAAGTTGAAACAGCAATTGCAGATACTCACATAGCAACATGATGAGATGCTGGTAAGTGCTCATAGTATGGACCACTTGTGTTTCTTTCAGATGTGACTGCTGCACCAGTTTGTTACACCACAGGCAGGAGACACCAGAATATGTGAACATTCAACCTGCTTTAACTAGTTATGGGACTTTGCTATTTATTCCCCCTCGCCCCTCCCAGCTATTTCAACTGTTCTAGTCATTCTGTTAAGGTGCTGTAACAATACCAGGCAACTTATAATTCTCTGTAATTTAGTACTGCAGCTACAACTGCAGCTGACATACTATCAAAACACCAACAATTCTAATTGAAGTGTTATGAAACAAAAAGGAGACATTGAAATGCTGATAAGGATTTTAGGAGTGGCAGCTGTTTCGCTGGAAAGTTTTTAGAGTAAAAAGACATAAAACTGGCCTTTATTTTGTGCTGTGATTGATACAACTGATTTTTGTGGAGACTTCAGCTATCTGCTTACCTAGAAGATATGCTTTTGACATTTATTATGCACAAAGGACAGTTATTTTACTTTGTCCTGCAGTTTTATTCAATTTATAACAGATGCATATTAAACTGAAAGCCTCTTTCATTTTATAGAGGTTTGTGGATTATTTTCCTTGAAAATTTTGAGGTATGTTTTTTATCTTCCCTTATAAATAGAAATAATGCTGCCTTCTTTCAACTACTGGATTTGGAGGCACATATTTGAAAGGCATTCTGTGGGCAAATTTTAATCTGTCAACCTTGTCAAAAGGGCTCATAAAAATTAAAATAGATATTTCACCTTTTTATCTAATTCAGTACTTTTTGAGTCATAGGAAACACTTTCAGATTAACAGTCCTAATAGTACTCTGTTTCCAGGGTCAGGTATTCTGTAGTTCTCAGAACAATTATTCCAGTTTAAAAGTGTAAATTACTATGAAATCAGCTTAAAACGTCCTGTCTTATATTAATTTTTCATTATTTCCACGTACATTTGGCTGACAAAATTTTGAGAGCTGCTGTTTATTTTGAAGTAGACAGTGAAAATAGATGGGTCATCTTTCCCTTTGTTTCTAGCAAATTTGTCCAACATGACAATGCAATAACAAAAATTATCATACTCAAGTCCTGTGAAAAAGATCATGGAAATGCTGTATCAGACTTGTTTCCAACAAACTTCTTTGATGGTAAAAAGTATTAGGTCAAATGTAATCTGACTTTTTTTTTAAGCACATCCAAGAGTTTTATAGTAGTATGAGTCACAATAAATATTCCATATTCGTGGCTACAGAAGAGAAATGAGGTGCTGACATACCCAGTCACTGTCTCAATTGAAATATTTACCCATAGTAAAACATTTAAGTCATATTGATTCTGGAGGGGCTTGAGTAAATGCCTAAAGTTGAGTGCTCTGAGGAGTAAGTATGGATTTAAGTGAGCTCGTAATATTCTGCTGAGCACAGACTTGAACGTGCAATGTAATAGTGATCTATTGAATAGGTCTGTAGAGAAACCACTGAAATCAGCAAGCCTCTGCAGGGCTATAACATCCGTCTTTGTGGAGGTTATTTGCAGAATTAGACCAAGATCAGAAGTAACAACTATGCATCCTCAAATTAAATGCAAAGATGGCTTAATATTCATGGTTTCAAATGTGTTCAAAATTTTCTACAACAATAAATAAATGTACTTGAAGAAAATTCTGTGAGAGGACTCCTTAGAAATATACATGTATTCTAATGTTTTAAAACTCTTAATTTGGTGATATAGGGTGCAATTCTAGTTACAGCTGTGGCACACTGTCATTCAGCAATCTCTTTTTCGTTTTAATATTCAACTTTAATTTTTGCATTCAACAGTTGTTAAAAGAGGAATGTGTTACATAAATACATTTTTTTTAAATTATATTTATTGGGAAATTATGGTATTTTTACCTTAATTTCCAACTTCCCTTGCTTTTGTTTTCTTTTACTTCATTCCATGAACTTTACCAGTAACTATGCAATCTGAATGTCAGTTTCTATTCATTAGTTCTAGGTTGTTTCTCAGGCTGATCTCAAATGAATAGAAAAACTCATGTGAACTTTGAATCTGGTCCAATGTCTTCATGCTCTTTAACATTTGCTCATGTTTAGATGCTACTATGCAGTTAAGTTTTGCTGTGCTAGGGGTTATTGTTAATCAATTTTAAAATATCATGACTTGTATAAAGCAGGGAAGACCATCTATCCAAAATAGATGCCTAATTTTCTCTTGATGATGGTTGTCTAGAAAACATTGTTCATAGATTCCAGCATTTTTATGAGGAATGTCTTAAAACAGCTAACAGAAAGATGAAATTCTTTGTGGTGTAGGTGGGTAGGGCATAATTACTCTCCTTATATTGCAGGACTTCACCCAGATTAATTATTTATTTCTTGGTATATAAGACTTTCAAATCTTGTGCAAGATATTTCCTGCAGGTGCTTTAGAACTTCATTATTGCTTACTATTGTTTATTCTTCATGCATTGTAGTGTTTGCTGACATGTGTAATGAGAGTATTCTAAGGGAGGAGCCAACTCCCTACAATTCTAGGACCATATCAGTGTTCAACATGTCCAAATTCAAGCAGAAGAAGATGCTTAAGGCTTCTCTCTTCTGCACAAAAAAGAAGTAATCTCCAGTTTTTCATGTCACAGTAGCTCACAACAGTAAGTCCTCCTTGGAAATCACTCTATAACTCTTCCTGGGACTTCCCTTTATTCTTACCCTGGATAAAGAAAGGAATAACTAGCAATTGATACCTCTCTGTCCTGGTATTATCCAGAAATCCTATTCATCTGCTATACAGTTCTGTACACTTATCCCATTTGATAAATTGATTCTGGCTCAAAAAGACCACTGCATAACAGTGCTACATGTTTTAGTTATTTGATTGCTGAGTGACAAGGGCAGTTCATAGAGGAAAGAGTTCTGAGGATACTGGGGATCATGCAAGCAGCAAATTTGTGGGATAGTTATTGCACTTGATTATCTCTGATTTTGCCCATTCTATTTTATTGGTTTGAGAACTCATGCTGCCTCAATAACCTTGAAATTCAGATCCTTTGCCAGATACCAGTACTGCCCAGTCAATTGATGCTCACTCCAATATTTTTAAAGTAGTGCCCAAGGTATCATCTCCTTGACTCCTGCTGATTTTAACTGCAGCACAATAGCTTTATTTCCTTTACTTTCTATGTGTTATTTACAAAATACATCCCTATAGACTGCATGATAAATATGGGATGAACCTTATTTGCTAGACAATAGGCTACTGAAATCACTGGATTTTGTTACTCTTGTTTGCAAGAGTGGATTTGTGGTCATTACCATATGAAAAAGGAATGAGTGAGGGAAAAAACATCTTCAACTTTTTCTAAGTGCAATGTAAGCATTTCAGACTGTTAATTGTATCTTTCTCTGACTTTTATTCGCTTCAAATCTTTCCTGAGATTAAAAAAATGTATATTTTCAGTATTAGATATGGAGTGTACCATTGTATAATGTCAATGTTTTTGCTTAGGAAGAAGTCAAAAAAATTCTGAAGCTAATTATCATGCCTGGAAGCTGATATAGTCACCATTTAAATGCATAAAGTTCTTGGACTTTTTTTTTTTTTTTAAACTTTGTCTGAAAAGAAACAGAAAAAAACAATAAATACTGGTTTTTAATGATTTCACTTATTCATCTCATCTGAGAATCAGTTTCTTTATCATAGCCATAAGAAGTATGTTCAAGGTGTTTATGTCCAAGGTGTTTATTTATCAGTTATAATATCCTGTTGGATCCCTTCCTTCAATATCCTCTTATTGATGAAAGTAGCTGGAATTTGATTTTCTTTTCACAATATTTCTGTGAGTCAAGACTAGCAGCTTTAAATTTGTGCTGTGGAAGTGGAAGTACATTAAAAAGTCATGAAAACAGCCTGTAGCAGTCAACACAGAGAAAGAGAATAATATTTCTGGACAGTGTTAATTATTTGGTATGAAATTGCCAAGTTATCATGCAAATTTATCAGCTTAGGCATGATATTTATTTTGCATTCATTTACTAAGGCAAACATTTTACTCATTCATAGAAACAAAATTGCTCGTTAAGGACAAAAAAAGCAGCAGAAAATGGTGGTAAGGCATCAGCAGAGTCTGTACAGAAAAATCTGAAAACAAACTTCCTAATCTCATGGACTATTCCAATATGCATGTCCTATTAAAAAGAAGAATTTGCTCACTAGCACCCATAGTAGTCAGGTTTGATCTGAATTAGATAGGCCCCAATTGTATTATCAACTCTAACATGAAAAAAACCCACTGTAAAATACATAAAGGATAGAAATAGTGATTCTTTTTTTCCCCCTTTCTGCACCTTGAAGTAAATGTTTGCTTATTTTCAAATAAGAATCAAAATTCAACAATGAAAAGGAAGTAAAAAGAAGAAAAATAAAACTCCACGCTATTCTCTTCCTAATTGCTATACCCTAAGCAATACTTTCTTTCCAATGCATTTCTCACATGGATAATAAGAACCAGTATTTTATTAAACTGGGTAGATTTTCAGGAAAAAAGTAAAAGGCTTCCTTGAGAATTTTGATGTCTACCTCAGAACATGAAACTAAATCTCCTGAGCTTAAGACCTGCATTTTACTTTTGCACAGGTCTGTTTTCTCATTTCATTTCATTTACATCTTGCAAGCTTATTCTTTCTTGTCATTTGTGGCAGTCAGCACTGAACTTTTCTTCTACACTGTAGCTGAAAGCGTTGAAGACATCTATTGGTAGGAGCAAAGAAACAAATAAAGCAAAATAAAGCAAAATAAAGCAAAACCAAACCCAACATCACTTGCTGGCCAGAGGGCTATCTGTCAGGGTAGGGATTAACTACCACTTAAACCTTTTGCCAAGCGTATCAGTGCCTGTCAGCACTGGAGGCATTTCCTTCATGCAAACACTTGAGCAAAGAACAGATATCATATACACATTTTAATTGTACATTGGCTTTCCATTTTAATTTTCTGAACTGTCAAAACTGATATTGTTCACCAAATGATTATATGTAGAGATCAAATGGATTCCCCATGGAATATGGAACAAAAATCTACATATTCAATGTTGTATACTTATTTATGCTGGCCTGATTTCTTGTTATGAGGATCTTCATTTATCAGTGTAAAAGTAATGATAGCATGAAAAGGACCCGGAATGTAACTATGCAGGAATAGAAAGATGCATGAATCATCAAAGCTATGTTCAAATCCTTGATTTCTTCCTTGCCTGATATGGTTTCGCAAGAGGTGATAGCATATAGCTTATTATATTCCATTGCAAGGGGTTGTTGGGAAATATGTTCTTAAAGAGATTGGAAATAGTTGGAGAAAGATGACATCTTTGATGTGCATGTGCGCTTACTGTTGTGCACTCAGAGACCTACTTCATGATTTTATTCCTAAAGTTATGAGGTCAATCACTTGCAATGAAGCACTGCTTAAGTAATTAACTGTAAGGTCTTTTCTTCCTAAGGCACTAACTTATTCAATACGTGCTGCAGACCTTCTCTGGGCACAGGCAAGTCTGTGTCAGAAGGCAACTGCTGTTGGGAATAACTCTACCTAAGGGAATACTGAAATACTGCACATGTAGTAAACAAATCAGAGGGCAATAGGACAAGGAGGAGCAAGTTGGAGGACCATGACTGTGAGAACAAACAACTCCCCGTTGACACTGAATCTGTGCAATATGTAATGCTCCAGCTGGCTCCCTACAGATATAGGGGCCTGACGAGATTCATCTGAGAATCTTCAAGATGCTTGCTGATTTCATCAAAGAACCTCTCTTGATGATTTGTAAGCAGTCTTGGGAATCCAGAGAGGTTCCAGATGACTGGAAGTTGCCCAACCTTGTCCTAGTTTTCAAGAAAGTTAAGAAGTAAGACCTCAGAATCTACAGACCTTTCAGTCTCACTTCAGTGCCCAATAAAATAAGAGGAAAAGTAATTCCAGGGAGTATTCTAGGGAGTATTGAAAAACACCTGAAGGATAATGCAGTTATCGGTCACAGCCAGCATGGCTTCATGAGGGGAAAGTCCTTCTTGTCCAACCTGATTTTCTTCTATGACAAGGTAACCCACCTAGTTGAGCAAGGAAAGACAGTAGATGTAATCCCTTTGGACTTCAGCAAAGCTTTTGATACGGTCTCTCACAGAATCCTGCTGACATTCAGCATTTAGAGAGTTTCCAAAGGAGGGCCACAAGGGTGGTGAATGGCCTGGAGGAAAAGCTGTATGAGGAGTGGCTGAGGTCACTTGTTCTGTTCAGCCTCAAGAGGAGGAGACTGAGTGGAGACGTTGTTGAAGGGGAAGCAGAGAGGTAGGTACCAAACTCTTCAGTCTCAAGTGACAGAACTCGAGGAAATGCCATGAAACTGAGTCAGAGGAGGTTTTGTTTAGATGTCAGGAAAAGGTTTTTCACCCACAGGGTGGCTGGGCACTGAAACAGGCTCCCCAGGGGAGTGGTCAGAGTACCAACCCTGACAGAGTTCAAGAAGTGTTTGGACAACATTCTCAGTCACAGTGTGATTCTTGGTGTGTCCTGTGTAGGACCAGGATTTGGACTTGATAATCCCGATGGGTCCCTTTCAACTCAACATATTGTACGACACTATGATTCTAAGGAGAGAGTGTCTGCTCTTAAAACAGTTCAATACCACCATTTATGATAATTTTAAAAAAAAAATCTCTACCACAGTGCCACACTTGCATCACATTTCTGTGTGATGCTGACAGAGTCATTTAGAATTAGGTTTTAGCAAGTGGTCAGGCTTTGAAGCTTTACAAGTACGATTTTTAAAATTGCAGAGTGCATTCAATTGTCATTAAAATCTATATAAAACACATACCGAACAGATTAAATACCTTAACTCTAGGTAGTCTGAAAGACTGGGTCCTAGATGTCCATGTTGGATGTCCAAATTAGTCTATACTTACTGAATTCCTCTTATGCTTATGTTCAGGTTCTATTAAGAAGAAATAAATAACACCCTTCCCCATTTTGTAGGGGTGTTATGAAGCTAAATTCATTGTTAAGAAATTCTTCATGTCCTGAAGCTATGCAAATAAGAAAAATGCATGAATAGTGGTGAAAATTTGGTATGTTAAATCTTTAAAGCTGACATTGTGAGAGAACCAAAAATATATAAAAGTTTGTGAAAGTGAACACTATTGTGTAATCTTTGCTTTGAAGACATACGTGTTTTTTAATTTCTCTAACAAACTATTTTCTCTATGAAATACTGAATTATTTTCATTCAAGATTCCTGTAAATTAAGCTTCTGTCTTTCGTGTCTGAGAAAAAATTGTATTTAAAAATGAGCCAATTTGGAAAGGAAAAACAATGAAAATGTTAACCTAGCACTGAAACAGAATATTTAAATTGGAACAATATTTTAAGTTGAGCTCACCTAGGAATTTTGGTCTTTTTGGTAACCTGCAAAATCTAAGAATTGTGAGGGGAAGATGACTTTTTTAAGATTTAGACACAACTGAAAAATGCATTTTGTTACCTGTGCCTAACCACTGGAAGTCAGCATTCTGTCTTTAGAGCAGGATATGGGGTTTGGGTAGCGCATCTTGAAAGGGATGGTGCTGTGGTCCAGAACGTGTCTCGTTATCTATTTGATGCCTTGATTTTGTGGTTCTTTCAGAAATTATTTTCCTTTGAAAAGGGAGTATAGTTTCTAGGTATCTATACCAGGAAATCTGAGAAGCAGCAGTAATGTCTAGGTAAATAACTTCTTTTGGAGGTGACTCTTGGGACTAAGGAGCTTTTCAAGCTGGCCCATGGGTCTCCTATTTGATCTGTTTGATCTCCCTGCTCTAACACTGGTTCCAGCGCTTTTTACCACAGAGCTTAGTGTGGTCTGACCTCAGAGCTCACCCTCTTTTGAGCAGAATATTGAACAGGAGCCCTTCCCTGACCCCTGAACACTTCAGAGTTTTGACAAGCACTGACTAGAGGTGCATTTTCAGATGACAGCCTAATAAAAATTTTTTGTGTCCTCATGCATTTCAAGATGGAGTTTGCAAGAACTTCTCAAAAGAAGGTCAGTAGAGAATTTTTGAGAAAGTAAAACTATTGTTTGCTGCAGCCGTGATTGTAGTAATTACAGAACTGTTCTGGATGACATTTAGAAAAGGTTTTAATAAAAGAGAGCCTGAGGTGAACCGTAGTCAAAGCGAATTTCCATCTAAACAGGTATTTTTCCAAGTTACAAATTACTGTAAACAAAATCTTACTCCAGGAAACCACAGGCAGTTTTACTAATAAACAGCAATATCAGCCCAAGTTTTAGTAAAACTCTGGGGTGTTCTAGCTGGGCAAAAAATATTCATTGGAAGCTGTTACCAATGGGGTTTAAAAGTGTGAGATAATTCAAACTGTATTCTTTAGTGATGACAAATTTATGTTAAGTCTAGACATGATGTTTTAGTCAATATATTTATCTGTACAATTTGCCATATTTTTCATTTAAGGCTTTTCTAAATGAGATTTTTTTGACTGGGAAGATTACCAATGACTGGTACAGAGAGAAAATAAACTTGGTTTTTAGGAGAGAAGTGTCAGAAATGACAACCTGAATAAAAATCAAAGCATTAAGTAAAGCATAATTCCTCATATTGATGCATTTGTGATCTGGTGAACTTTTAGGAGGTACCCTTTGGAAGCCATTTGAAATGTGTGATCACAAGAACTTTGCCATGATTACAGCTTGATAAATTCAACAAATGTTCTTATGCTTTTATATTTCACTCACTAGCTATGTTCATACATAGTGACTATTGCATATCTATACACACACCACATTGCATGAAATCCCCAGGCATGCATACCTGGGCAAGCATACTGAACATGAAAGTCTATCTTTCATAAACCCTTATTGAAATGACCATTAAAGAGCATCAGAGCATAAGGGATGTTGGTGTTTTGGGGGTTTTGTTTGTTTGGTTTTTGGTTGGCTGGTTGTTTGTTTTTTTGGGTTTTTTTCTTCCTTTTTTTTTTTTCCCTGTACATTGGAAATACGCTGTTATCATCTGGAAAGGACAATACTGTTTTTCTTCATATTCTTCTTTCCATTAATACCTAAAGTGATGGAACTGCTTGCAAGTGGTATTTTTCTGGTATGGATGCAGACCATATTTTTTATAATCCATTGTTATTATGGTTTATTTTCATCCTTTGTGTTTCATGTACTTGAAATAAGTTGGATGAATCTCAAGTTCTGAGATCCCTGTTCTATTTTGGAGTTTGCCAAGAACACTGTATTTTCTATTTATATGTCTCTCTCCTTTGCTTCTTGATGATGGTACCAGGTTCAGATACGCAGCATTAAAAATAACATTAATGTCACTGTTTCTCTAATTCCGTCACGTTATGGTTTTATGATGATTCATTTAGATGGCAAGCTTTCTTTATGTTAAGGAATGGGTGTCCCATAGTCTTCTACCATTAAAACAGAAATAACGTAACTAATTTTTAAATGTATGTGTGGCTTTTCCTCTAGTAGCTCTCTCTATGCGTGATTTCCTCTTCATGTGTTATTAGTCTAATTGTATTTCGTGACCTTGGATTTACCAGCTCTGTTTGACTATTCTCTGAGAGATTCAGAATTGCAAAGTGCAATTCCTGGTGGTTAAAAGAGACTGTGAGTTGTGACTGCTGGGGTTTTTAAAGGTGAAATCCACACAATTTTGTCTTTATGATGATGTTGTTTGTAAAACCCTGTTTTTAGAAAATGACAATATCTGAAAAATCTCAGAAATGCTTAACTGTCTTAACACACTAACACCATTTTAAAATCCTTACCTTGGTTTCATATGAACCTCAGATTGACCTTAAAATCTTAAAAATACTAGAAAGTAGTTGTGCTCCAAATAGCTGACTGATTTTTCTTACCTTAGAACTGTGGATGTTTTCTCTATGTTAGTTGTAGTTTTTGCTTTGTTTTGTTTTTGTTTGTTTGTTTGTGTTTTTGTTTTGGTGTTTGTTTGTTTGTTTGTTTGTTTCAGAAATAACTCTCAGCTGTATTGTGTCAGCATCTCAGATANAATAACTCTCAGCTGTATTGTGTCAGCATCTCAGATATAGAGAGTTCTTTTTTCCTAGAAAAGTAATCCAGGAGATGCATTTGCAATTGATTTTTGAGTAGGGGGTTGGTAAAGTAGTTCAGCTTAAATAATTGTTATACTTCTTTGTCCTTCTCAAGTTGGAAGTGGTTAGTAAGTCTAACTGATTAATTATTTGCATGTTTCTGCAATCCTGCTTATAACCTGAATATGTCAGAAAAGAGCATTCTTTTTGGTATATATACAGTCAAACCTAGAAATAGGTTCTGAGAAGTTCCTTTTCCTCCAATAAGGCTTTGATACATGGATTATGATGTTTGCATTATCTTGGTAGGCTGAAGTCTAAAGGAAATACTGTATAACAGAACCCTCAAACTCTGCTGCTGTTATGTCTCACAAATTTGGTGGGTATATTTTCATGTAGCTAACAGATATTTTAGTGAAATTTCATGTATATCAGCTATTTCCTGCTTGGTCCTTGGTGTGTCAGACAGGGCTTTATCCTTGACTGTAAATTAGTGCAGTTCTGAAACTCATTCCCTGCATCACTCAGCAAAGTGATTACTACAGCTTTTCAGAAACGGGTCCAGTGTGAGATTGTATCCAGGAATAAATGAAGGAAGGGAATAGAAAGAATACTAAAGCTTTCTCTAGCGAGATCTCACACATTTGCTTTCTGGGAATTTAGTTTCATTTAAAGATGAGTAAAGGAATAATCATATGGTGCTCCAGCATCTTAGAAAAACCTGTGTGGGTGCTCTATGAGTTTCAGATTCATTTAGCCAAACATATATAGCTGGTAACACACACACACATTGAGTACTTACTCCAGACTGTTTGAATATTTCTGTCAAGAATTTTTTCTTCTCAAGCATGTCTTCTATTCAATTTCACATTTCAGTGGCTAGATTTAAGTACATATACAGTACCCCATAACCTAATGTAATGCTCCCTAGATCTGAGCAGAGCACAGTAGTTCCTTACACATCGTAGATTTTTCTCCTCTCAGAGGGTTTGTTTTATCTTCCTTCCCCTAGAATTCCTGCTAAGAAAACATAATATAACTATGGTTTAAATTCCTCAATTCCAGATTTAGTCATCGATTGTTTATAATCTGTTCTTCTTCAGATTAAAAACACAAGGCTTTGCTTCTTTAACACATTAATTAGGAATTTGGATAGTCTTTTCCAGCCTCCTTGGTTTTCTGGTGGGATCATGGACACCTCTGAGACAGTGAAGTCAGCATTATCCCCTGAAAAGCTGCAGAAGTGAATTAGACAAGCTCTTCCAGGTACAAATACACTTTGGAAGGTTCATCTGAAGGAGAGAATAGGGCTGGTTAGGTTGACTCACTCCAAAGGAATATAAACCACTGAAATTAGAAGAAATGGGCACATCTATGAAAGATTTGTAGGTACTGCTATGGAATGGCTCAAATCATGAATTCAGGAAATTAAATGAGTTTGGTTTCAATCCACCACCAGACAGGGTTTATTTTTTGTGATTTACTTCCTTTCATATGCTGCTACAACTTTCACCAGATCTTTTTAAGTATCACAGACTGTCTTTGAATTTTAATTCATAAGGGAACAAAAATTCTGGAAGAGAGTTACTTGCTCTTAATTTGCTGTATATGATATCTGTGTTTAAATATAGCACCACTTTATAGATACTCTACCTGTTACTGCTGTCCTTTCGCATCTAAAGCTTTTTAAATGTATTATGACTTATCCTGTGGGTCTCTTCAGTCATGTATTTTAAGCTTTTTAGTCCACTACATACTTATAGCTACATGCTGTCTTTCTAATATTTAGTTACCTATGCTAAGATTTTAGTAATTCATCCTACAGGTCATATTCAGAAAAGTGGGACACTTATTCCTGTAAGGATATTCTGCTATTTTCAACCTGTATGGGATGGTATTTTTATCACTGATCTTTTATGACAACTGGGTGTTTTTTTGATATTTAATCATCCTGACACTGCCCAGTAAATCTTTTTTCACTCTCCCTCTTTTTGTGTGTCTGCTTGTTATTTTTCATGATGGCACAAGTAACACCGACTTGGATTCTTCTCTTGGTTTTTTCTCTTTAAGGTTCTGAGGTCTTGCTGGTTTTATCCTTCTCATTTTTATTCTTTCCTGTTCCAAGAACTACTGTAGTTCTTCAGGATGGGGATAGACATTTTTTTTAAGATAGTGTCATAGTATCTCTGCTCTTCTACAGCTATTTGCATCAGTACAGTATCCCCTAGGTAACCTAAGCATATATTCTCCACAAAGGAAATTTCATGCTTATAGGAAAGAAAGGAGTTTAAAGTGCATGATTGGCCTGAAGAGCAGACTAACAGTAGCTGTAATAATCTGGTCCCATGTCTGCTTATTGTCTTTGAATACCAACATCCTGCATTGTGCTAACTCTTGGCTCTGGAATGCCCTGAGCAGGAACAGACTAGACTGCAGGTTAATGCTGAGTGCAGCCGAATGCTACAAAGTAATACCATCCTGGTGTATTGTTTCACCGTCACGTCAAGGAGCTTTTGAAACTCTAAAGTTAAAAAAAAAAAAATCAAATCTAATTTTGTACCTAGATATGAGTCCTGATACAATTTCTTCTACTACATGGTCCTGTAACTCTATTAGTTTCAGCTGCTTCTCATTGATCCTAGTCCCAGCAAGGTGCGAAATAAGCTTGCAAGTTGGATAAGGAGTTAAAAGGGTTGCACAGCTCATGGTTGTCTTTCATCTCCCAGCATTTTTGAATGGGAACTGAAGCATAATTATTGCAGAGTTGTTTGACTCCAACCAGATTCACATTTCCACAGCTACCAGATCCCTGCCAATTGCATCACATCTGTGAAGCTTGACTGGTGTACTCAATGATGCTTTGTTGTACACAGGTATTGGGGAGATTGCTGATATGGTGGCAATTGTTATAGATAAGACATCTACACTACCAAGGTCTGAGTGCCACTGCAGCTATAGCTCTATGCAAAATTATATCCTTATATTACATATTTGGTAGCAAGTATCTTCCCTGTTGGTGTTTGCATGTGCCACATTAATAGGACAAAAGATAAATACACTACTTAGCAGGCAAACAGTGTTACATCACTGGGAAGCAGCAAGAAACATCTCTCCTATATTCAATGTTGCCTGAACACAGATCATCTGCTTCAGCTCCAAGAAAAGTAATATGTGAATGTTTACACTTTCTTTTTGTGCTGGACTAGAGAAGAGAAACTACTGGGTCAAAGCAAGCTCAGCTGGCAGTTGGCAAGTAAAAACCAGTGGATAATTGATGGAACTCATCTTTGTCACCTCTTCATTATCTGAGTTACTATTTCCTGTTAAATTTCACTATAAAAAGAGCATAAAAAGAGTTGCTTTCTTCTGACTCATGCTTTCTGCTCAGAACTCATAGTTTAAATTTAATGGTCTTAGGCAATGCACTTTTTTCTTTGTTATTATCAAAGGGCGTACATAAATTCCTCATGTTTCCTTCTCTCTGTCTTTTTTTTTTTTTGAAACAGAAGTTGATCTCGCCCTAAATTTTCTCTTTCCGAAGTCATAAGAAAAAATGTTAAACTGGTTTAATAGTGCTTTACATACTGTTGTTAGTCTTTTAAGCGCATTTCAGACTTTGACCCATTTTTCACCATTCTGCAATCCAATCCTACAGCGGACCTTGGCTGAGTGGTGTAAGCTCCTGCATGTGGAGCTGGCTCCTCCTCTGAGGACGCTGGTTCGAATCCTGGAGGAACTCGCTGTCACTGTCCGAGCGTGCTCGGCCGTGGCAAGATGAACCTCAGGAGTAAAGGGGGTGGGGCCAGTTCTGCGCACACTGTGCCTCACCTAAAAAATCCATTGCACAGACTTATCCCAAAATCTTTGTTTGCGAAGTCTAGCCAACAACAACAACAGCAATCCAATCCTGATTCCAGTTTGCTTTCAGAGAAAAGTAGTTTCTGTCTCCTCTCTCCCACTATTACTTTTTTTAAATCAGAAAAATATTGCAATGGCTTCAAGCTTCCTATAAAAGTATGTTTCCAAGAATGTATAAGATGAACAAAGCCCAGTTTCACAAGTCAAAATCCCTTTGGTGCTCACACATTCATTAGCAGTAAGCATACATCTCTTCTAGAGTTCCTTGTTAATAACCTTTTGCATGTCTTAATGGCATTTTCCACTGGACCATTCAGTTAAGGATGTCTGGAACTTGACAGGTTACATGTTGAAATCTACAATCCAGTTCTGCTTATCAGGTGGTGGACCATAATTTCTAGGATGTGTCTGGCAAATGCAGATTTAATTCTTCCCATGAAAAGAATGAAACTAATTTCTCCGTGTAGTCTTATAGTAACAGAATAGTCCAACAACATATTTTCTGATACAGATTTTTTTGTTACTATTTCCATCTGCAATAATACACCTTTATTTTTGAGAATTCAACTTGAGAGTATCTCTATCCGTCTTGCCTAGTTTATGCTCTATTTTCAAATATTGTAATTAGAATTGATAAAATCCCACCTTATTTTACAGTTACATTTAACCAGTTCCACCTTTGCTGTGAGCACAAATGTTATGTGACTAGTTCCTGCTATTGCCAATTTTCCATAAGTGAACATGTAAATCTTCTTTCACTTACCCTCTTCCTCTCAGACAATGCACAGGGACACTGATTTCAAAAGTGCCCTGTATTCAGCCTATTTGGTAAACATTCTGTTCTTTAGCAATTTTCCAAAAAATCTGAAAATGCCTAGGTCTTGGTACTGGTATCAAAATACTTGAGAATAGAAACTTTATTAACCCTGTAAGCTCTGAAAGTCTTTGTCCAAGCTTGAATACCACAGTGTGCTCTTCTTTCTAAGTGCTTGACAGCTACTAATAAAGACTGTCAAGCTTGGCACGAATTTTGCCATCTATGCACACCCATTTGTCTTTTCATCTTTGAAGTCTGGGAATAGCTTGAAATTCACTTCTTTAGACCTCCTTTCAAACATTTTCTGGAGTCTGAATCTTTACTTTTGTTATATAATTTGGGTTCTACTTCACAATACTGTCAAAATGCACTTTTTAGTATTTTGTGATGTTCTGCTGCTGTTTTCTTAAAAGTCAGAATATCATCTGTATACATTTCAATACATTCTGTTCCTTCAAGAAATTTGTACCACTTAGTAAAAATTCTCAGGAGTATATTTAAGCCAAAGGAAGACTACTACCTCCTGCACAGTGCACTGAAAATGGCTTACCTTGAATTCCTCTTGTCTGGGGAGATTAGTAAAAGCAAGGCAGATACACGTTTAAATTAGTAAAAGATAACTGTATCCCTCCTGGCTTTTTTTTTTTTAAATAGATTTATTTCTCTTAGATCTAAACACAGGCAATAAGGCAGATTTTCTTTCACTGTTAGTGGTACATATTCAGAGGCCATTTCTAATCTCTCTTCCTAACTAAATGGTTGAGATTCTCCCAGAGTTTCTGTCTCTGTTTCTGGCTTAGGGATTTGTAAACTAACAGGATCTGTGATCAGTGTATACATATGATTAAGGGCAGCTAGTCTTCTATGTTACCCTTTCATGACATACAGTCTCTGCATCTCATGCTTGCGACAGCATGGTTGAAGTTGATTTTTGGCTAAAATATTTGTTCCTACTGATTTCAATTAAATGCCTTTAATTTTTATTTCAATTGAAGTCTCTTTCTTTAGTTTCTCAATATATGCTCATAGTCTACTGTTACAAACAGGCCCAAAGATGCTGCCCTATTATGAAGTCTCTACAAACATCTCCAAAGTTGCTTACCCAGACCTTGGGAGCAAGTGCAGATTTGGAAAGCAGCAGGACTCGATATGCGACAGGGAAGCCTTGGAACTGCACACTTAAGAACAACCCAGACAAAAGCCATAGCAGGTAACCAGCATGTGTTCCAAAAGACACACTCACAAAAGACTGCAGACCAGGCCTATAATGTCTTGGACTTCCACTGATTTAACCTGCTGCTACACATGCATCTGTGTAGCAGCCAACTTCATCAGAGCTGGAGATGCCACTGGTCAGCCATAGGATGAATGTCCTAACAACATTTGAGTGCAGTCACATTTCAGCAGCTGCCACACAGGGCTACTGCTTGCCTTGACGTGACTTACACTCCTCACAACAGAAGCTAGAAGTGCCGAATGTACTCGGGTTTTTTGTCATTTCCAAAGGGGCTGTTTTCCACACCCAGATATGCACAAGGGCACAAAGTATTAGCATAGATAAAGTAAACAGGAAAGGACTTTATTTGGGTAATCACTATACCCAAGACTCTCTCCCTTGCCACTACCTACTGATTTTCTGTGTTTCACTACGTGCTATAGAACAGCCAGGTAGGTGACAACCCTACAAAACTCCACAGCTGTCTCTCTCAGGAAAGAGAAATTGATTGTGTGTGAGAGGGTCTGGGCTTCCTTCTGACCACAGTACTATCCTGATGGGACTTTTTTCATCTCTGTCACTTGAGTTCTGAAGCAGAAATATTCAAGGCCATTAACACTGTCAAAGAGCTGGATTCATAAAATCCAGACATTGAAGGCAGTGATATTCCAGTTCCCATATGCATTACTTTTCCAACCACATATGCCAAAGTGCTCAGATATCAGTTCAAATCTTTTTCATCTTCCCGTAGCTCATGAACCCAGAACCCTCCACGAACACAGATCTTTTTGCATGCATGGTGAGATGTTAAAGTACGTGTTGAGTTGACAGAGATGAGAACTGAGCAGCTTTGGCATGTTGTGTTTTTGAGATATGCTGCCAGAAGTAATGTCCTTTACTTCCTCTTTCCATCTCCCATGCAGGAGCAAATCCATTTGAACACAAGGGAAGCAGGACAGCATGTATGCTGGCACTCAGTGAGGCTTGGTGACTTTTCCTGTCAAGTCCAAGGCAGGTACTGGGCAAACTAACAGGAACAGAGCAGAGCTGAGCAGTGAGATCTCTGTATAGCAGGGGAACATAGGGTCTGTTAGGAAAGAAACTACTGCAGTTGTAGGTGACCAGTTTTCAATGTTTTTATTAAGTATAGATGCATACTCCTAAAGTACTAAGTTATATACATGTGCCTGAATGTTAAATCAAATATGTATTAGAAACGCTGCTTCTGATTTCCATTATTTCAAATTAAGAACTGAAATCCCAAAGAGAGGTATTTTTTTTCTCCTAGGAACTTGCAGTATAAATTACAAGAACAATATGTATATAAGAAATGCATATAAATAAGTTGCTGTGCATAATGAAGAATATGATCTGTTCAGCCTGGGTATTTGAGCAGTTTTGTTTTCTGCCAAGTGTAAGGATATGATAGTAAGCCACTCCAGAACATGCAAAGAAAAGAAATTATAGCATATATAGAAGGAGATAGATGATTTGTTAAGAAAAATTGAAAAGGCTTGTACAATTGCTATGAGAAAAAAGAAATAGCAGGAAGGAAGAAAACTCATGAATAAAGATAGAAAATAATTAGTTTAAAATTACTAAACTAGCTACTGTTTAAATCTTTCTCAAGACAAATGAAGATAAGGCACACAGGCATATAAAAAGTATTGAAGGACATTGCAAATACATCTGCTGATATAAGTGAAATTAATCAAATGTAGAAATGAACAGAGAAAAATGTAAACAGGCAGCAAAAAGAAAGATTGAAATTTATGTTTTGCATGTAAAGAAACTACAATCTAAAAATATTCAGAGGGAGATTGTTAATTGAGAATTCTCAGTGTATTTCTATGTAAACATGAAGTTAGAAATTAGAAACAATTTTTCAGCATAAACATTCCATCGTGCAGCAGTGAGCAGGTCCCAGTATTTTGAAATGTACAAACTATCACTAATAATATTTCCATCTGCTTTTACTTAATTTTATTTTAGATATTGGATCTCTGATGCACTCTTGGTTCCAAAGACTTATTTTTCAAATCAAGAAAAAAAAGAATATTTTTTTTTCTTGTCCACTTGGGAGAATAAATAATTTCGCTCTTCACTCTTTTTTTATTCGTTATCCCAGACACTCTTGAGATGTTGGAAGTTCTTTTCTTTCTGTAATGCCAGAACAGCAGTGGCTGTTTCACATGCATGCCCCAAAGGAGTTGCCATTGAAAAGTTGAATAATGAAGGCTTTAGTAACACACCAAGGAGTAGCTGGTGTCCTGTCTTTCTGGGCTGCAAAGCTGTCATGAATCTGTAGGACCAGTCTAAGAACACAAGGGGCTTTGTATTATTAAGATGACAAGTTAAGATTTTGAATCGCTTTATATTGTCATAATATAAATTATGCAGTAGTGTGCAGCAGATATAACCTGCATTAGTATTTTCTGCTTTTTGTGAATGGAAAATTAACTTCAGCAAACTGGGGAATGAAACGCTAGTTTCGCCTAACCCTAGTGTTGCATCTGAACTTAAGCCTGCTTCTATGTCCTTGGAGGGGGGGAGTGGAGCAGCCATTTTTGTGATTTATGAATTATTTTGTGTTTCTGTTCAATCCTAGTTCCACAGGGCATGCATCAACACAAGCGTATTCATATTCATTTAATGTAAAACAATTTTTTTAACTCTTAAGATTTCATAGAAAGCTTCAAAGAATGAAATACATAAACCATGAAGACTCTAGAAAGTCTCTGAAAATTGTGTGTATTCCAATATGTCATTCACATCCTACACTTTTATATCAGATATTTAATTTAATGATAATGTAAAAGTCACAGAAACTATCTACTTGAATAAGATGTGAACAGCCAACAATAAATACTTCCACACTGCAAACCTTCTGAGGATGAAGCATCATGTTTTTGAGTACTACGCATTACTGGGATGCAATTTTATATATATGTATTTTATTTTTTTCATATATATATAATATATATATGTGTGTGTATATATATGTTATATAATAGACAGCTTTCCTCACCTCAGTTTCTAAGTTAGTGTAAAGAAGTAATTTTTTTCTGATTTTCTTTTCACTTTTTATAAATAAGAAAATAGAAAGTTATTTGCATAGCAGCTAATAACCAGTGTGGTAATGTTAGTTGTCTTATGGTGATGGGATGTGGTAAAGGCGGTGTCTGAGAGGAAAATGGAGCAGCAGTATCTATTTCCATTATTGCTGAATGGACTCATTGGTTTCAAATGTGCTTCTGTTTTAATACAACAAAAATCTCCAGGCCTGGTCAATTAGACCTTGGGATTTAATGGGGAAAAATATTTTAAAAAAAATAAAAAGAGGAAATAAAATCTGTCCCTATTGAGCTTCATGACATTTTTATTTTCTTTTAAGATAAAAAAAGGTTTTTACAGAGAAGGCTATCAAATGAATATTCATATGCACTTCTCCAAGAATTTTCTGAATATACCATTTTAAAGGTTTTCTTATTAAATCAATTCCCATCACACACTTCTATGTCAAACCTTCCCTGGAAAATAATTCTTGCTATTTCTGGACGGTGTAGACAGCCACATTAAAAAGGCACTCCTCTGCTCTCTTTGAATATTAGACAATAAAATCCTTAGCTGGAATTCATAGATGTCCATGGATTTTGAGTCCTAAGTTTCCTTTTGAAACTTCCCCAACAAGGTAGTACCCCTCTTTCTTGCCTTCCTGTTTTCTTGGCTGGAAAATTATATGGCACACATATGTAATACAGATATATAGGACTAAATTATGACAGAAGGCTGTCTTTTTTGGGAGTGATATTTTCCTCCTATCATCAAAACATGGTTTCTATTTCCCTTCTATTCTCTCTGAAAAAATACAGTTTCCAAGTCATAACTGACTTCACAGTAAAGGTGTTATGATGTTCTACCACTTATATTTCATATAGTTCAAGCTTCTCTTTGACCGATACTGGATCAAGTTCTAATTTTGTTAAACTAATTTTTAAGATTTTTCTTTAGAACAGAAATATGTATTTATATTTTATTGGTGTTCATATGCCTTGTAGGTCAGTTAACCCTGATGTTAATGCAACAAAGGAAATCAATAACGTTGTAGTGATTTCATTCTTTCTATGTGGTCAGCCTTTCAAGGATAGTTCTGTTCTTCCTCTGCCAAAACAATGTAGTTCCTATTAAAAGAATGACAGTCTATCGTGGGTAATTCTTTTTAACTGATGCAGCATCAGTCTGCTCTATTTCAAAAGGGATTAAAACATCGGTTTTGGTGTGCAATCACTGACTGCGTATGCAGAGATATTATCTCTCATGCAAAAAAATATTGACCAAGAAGTTTTATGTTTCTCTGTCACTTACATCATGGTAATATCTAGAGGCTTCCATTAAATGAAGTCCCATTAGCTAGACAGTGTGAGAGGGTGAAGGTCATGCAGTGTGGAAACGAAGAACAACTGGAGTTATAACAGACAAGTAGATGGGAAAAAGGCTGGAGTGACAAGAGATTGCTTGGCCATAAGCCAAGCTGTCACTGTTCAGGACAGAGGATGTGACACTGTATCACAACACAGAAGACTTAGAGGGCAAGTGTCACAAGGTGAAAACTGATTGGCACATAGAGTTCATTCCCATGCATGTAAATTCCCCTTTCACTTATATGTGTTGTGGCTAACTACATGTTACATAAATTCCATTTCTGTACAGTTTTCCCACCTCCTTCCTCCCCCAGTAACAACTACAGAGGGAAGTTTACTGCACAAATATTTAAAATAAATGACTTTCTAAATAATTAGTAAAAAAAATTTTATTTTAAAAAATGGTTAATTTGGTGAAGACCTATATTCTTACTCCATTATAAGTGAATACATAATATGGTATTTCATAAAGATGATGTATCAAAAATGTTTTTTCTTCTGTTGTTTCCATTAACATTGTTTCATAAAATGTTGTCAAATGGGGCATTAGGTTAAATATCTTTCCTTTCTTACAACTGGAAATAGAATTAATATGTATTGGATAGATTATGAGCTTTTTATATTTCAAATAACTTAGACTTCTGTACAAATTTACTAATTTTCTTTCTTTAATTCCTTTCTCTGTTAGTTATAATGTCACTCAGAAAATTATTGTATTGCCAATGATTTTATATATTTGTATTTATACACTCTTCTTAGAGACTGTCAAACACCTTCACAGCTGCATTCTTTCCCAACTGTTTCATGCTCTGTCTGCCACAGACTTTCTGAAAAGGACCATGATGACAGCAAACTTGATACTATCCACATGTTCTTTCATTTCTCTAACTGATCAATGTTTTCTAATCCTGAGCAATCTCATTTATGCCCTTTTGTATCCCTCAGATAAGTAAGTGCTACCAGACCACAGTTAGAGGACTCAGAATTAATCCCATGGAATTCCTGAGGGATAAGACATTTGTTCCATGTAGAACCACTGGTCCGCCGTGGCTCAGGCTTCTAGAGGACTGTCCCATGCGGCCACTCCATTTGCCTGGGCACATTAAGCCTCCCCATGCTTTAGTTCTCAGTGGGATGGGAAATAAGGAGTTTTAATGCACCAGAAATGGGGTAGAGTAGAAGGTAGAGGACTAAGCCCAGGTGGCCATCAGTAGAAGGTAAAGGGCATCTAGGAAAATTCAAACATTCCTCCTTTTTAAGACAGCAGCATGCAGCAAAATCTTTCTGCCTGTTTGGCTTTTAATCACATTCTAGATTTCTCCTGAGGTAGTATCAACTGTGCTATCTTCCTTTGCTTGCAGCTCACGGGATATAATAGAGAAAATCCATACAGCTCTTTATCTGGCTCTGTTTCCTCCATCAATTTTGCTTCCTTAATGGTTTCTAACTTATTGTGAGCAACAATCCTTGTATCCAAACATTCAAGGTTTCAGATTGCTGTTCTTATATTTGTCCTACACCACTCTTTTTATTGAAAAAGCTATTCTCCTTTCTTTTTTCCCATTGTTCTGTTTGGGTGTTTTGATGTTGTTGTATCTGTTTTTTTCATTTCATTTTTAAAAACATGTGCGTGCATGTGCGTGTGCCTTACCTTGAATTCTGTATGCTTTGTTGGTATTTCAATGTAAGAATATAAGAAAGGATTTCTTATTTTAAATGCTTCCCCAGATGTTCAACAGGTTCTCTGTATCTCATGTATAAACATGGGTTTAAATTTTTTTCTTTCAGAGTTTATTGGTAGAAGTAGAGTAGATTTCTTTGAGTAGTTTCTTTGGGATGGATTCTTAACATTTCTCATATTAATTCAGCCATAGAGTAAAAGCAAATAACAACACTGGAGACTAGTCACCTTCTCCACATTTTTGAATTTTCTTTTATTCCTTATTATCAGGAAATGGCAATTGGTCCAGTTTGTTGTCATAAGGGTCATTCTTCTACCTGTACATGTGTTGCATGTTCATTCTGACTATAGCAATTGTATTTGTGGGACAGAAACACTAAGAAAATCTTTTCTCCTGTCTCTAAATAGAGATTTTAAAAAGTCATTCAAAAACCTGAAAACAGGAGGCATACTTCTGCTGTGGCAGAGGTCAGCTCTTCAGTGGACACTCAGCCCAGTTTCCTCAACCCCTGGCTGAACCTGGCTATGATACCTGGGTCTCACTCGCTCTCCTGGCCTGGGCATAGCTGGACCTAGCCTTGGCTGGCAAGACCCTGTTCTGCCCTGCTCTGGGATCACCCTCAGGTCCCAGCTCCCCAGCCCTCAAAGATTAGCTGGTCCTGATATTGGGCTTTAGTTGATGCTATTTGGCTTTCACTCTTCTACCTTCCTTTGCCCTTAAATGCAGCACTTTTACTCAAGGGAAGTTTCTGTACAGTGCCTTTCAGTTTTTCTTTGCATATCCCCATACTGCATGAGGCAATTAACAAGTATGTATTTTCTGTTGGTCCATACACATTCTTCTTCTCTTGATTCATGAAAGCAGAAGGAAAAGAATTCTCTATCACTGTGTCATGTAGGAGGAAAGGCAACACACGGTCTTTCACAATTGCGACTTTATTCAAAAGCCAGACAAAATGAGGTTCTTGTTTTTAAAGTCTTGCTTCAGTTTTCCATTAGTAAGTTGTACCATCATCACTAATTAATAGAATTTGATCCTAGGAACACTTTGATAGTTTCTGAGGTCAATAGATTAATGAAATATAAAAGAAGTTTTGTTTTCCTAAATAAAAGTGTAAGGCTTAATTTATAGTAGAAGATTTGTTGTTTCCCTAGTTACATGACTCGTCCTTCCTGTAATGACCTGAAGAAAATTACAGGAATGAGCTAAAGTACTTCAAGGGAAATTGCATAGACCATATAGCTTCCTGAGCTATAAGATCTCCAGGGATGTCTTCCAACCTAAATTATTCCATGAACAAGCATGGCAGTTACATCAGAAGGAAAGCCTCCATTATTTCCTGTGAAAGATGGTCATTAAGATGAGTTTCCATCAGGAAAATGTTTGATATCAGAAAAGATATCCACACATATTGCCTGGAAGAAATCTTCCAATTCAAGTACATCTTGGGATTTAGAAGGAAAACAGAAGCTTTCTCAATGTCCAGTACAGAAAGAACAAAGAATAAATATTTGTTTCATCCATTTTGAAATTAATCTGATTATACTGTGCATTAATTTGGTGAATTAGACACTTTGAAGAATGGAAGCCTTCTCCATTGTAAGTTTGATGGATTTTTGTATTCTTATTTAATCTAGCGAAATGTCAGTAGTTTATTCAACATATATTTACTTACTTTTAGGTTGGTTTGACTATACAAAAAAGTAAATGGAACTATTTTACTCCCTCAGTTTTAAACATGTTTCAAGTACTTATAACAATAAATCTAGTGTGAGCTGGATTTTGGCAATTCACTCTACTCTTTCTAAATGTACATATCTTCATAATATTTTTTTAATGTTCATAACCACTTAATGAATTTTGTAATTTTTTTCATAAAATCTTCAATATACCTTTCTGATTAACATAACTTACAATGAAACCTATGACTTTTAAAAAACCTTCACCTATGTTATTCTCTCAAAAACTTGGATAAATCCACAATACCAATCAATTTTTAACAGGAAAAAAAAAAATGTTCAACAGGTGATTTTTCTAATCTCAAGATATTCAGGAAGGTAGGCAGGTATTGCTGCATGCAAACTCAGTATTTAAGTATGCATCTCTCTGTGGCTATTCCATGCCTCACGTGCTATAAAATGGGGTTACTATGGAATGCAATATTATAACATCAATCTTCTACACACCAGCAGGGGCCTGTGTGGACCTTTTCCTTACATCAGTGAGTGTCTGCCATACTGGCTTTGCCAGTGATGCCAGCATGATACCTGGAAGGAAAGAACACTTGAACAACCTGAATGATCTAGTCTTTAACAGGTACATTTAAACAGATGACACATTTCAGTGGTTCTCCTGACCAAGATATCTGATAATTTCCAGTTATATTCTGGACATACTTGGTTTCAATATGTACTGGATGCCAGTCACCTAAATGCCTGAAAGGTTACTACTGTTCTACTGTAGCTCTGCCAGCTACTGCAGAAACTCTTAAGGCATAGAGGTTAGCCAGGTGGTGTCAAACTAAGTTTGGTTTAGACAAGATGATTATGCTTATATTTCTTATTTCATATGTATATAGCTACATGACTAAACATTTATGACTTTAATAAATCCATAATTGCAGAAGAGTAGATCAATAACACATTAATACATTTTAAAATGCTCTGTAACAGCTGCTTTAGGTCAAGTCTAATAGAATTGCCTGAACATAGTGGATTATTAAAAAAAAAACTTCAAGGCATCGTTTGATGCTCAATAACTGTTCATTAAAAGATCATTTAATTTTCAAGTCAGTTAATTATTCAAATTATTCACTGTTTTCTTGGTTTGCTAGTGCTTCATGAGCTGTTCACACATTATTGCAGCCACAGTATGTGACTAGTAGATTACTGAACTCTAATGATTACATTTATTCTATGAAAGCCCTAAAGATTATTTGATTTTCTCATTGGAAAGGTTTGGGTGTTTAGGAGACTCACCAGCATAGTATGAATTTGATATTTCCCATATCAATATGATATTACAAATGAACAATTTGTGAATACTTAAGTGGAATTATATTATTCATAAACATTTTCCTGAAAAGGGATTACTGTTGGGCTCTTCCCAGCAAGAAAGACCTCTCACTATCCACATTCATTCTTCAGTGGAGTCTTCTTGCACATAATTCAAAGCAAAGATGCAGCAAGGTGATTAAAAAAAAAATCCCCAGGAACTGGCATAGAGATGAAAAACTAAACCCATTTTCAGATTTGGGTATATTAATAAGACATTAAAAATCTTGAATTTGGCTGCACATTTGGAGCCAAGGAGCACCTTAGATAAGGCCCAATGCTAAGACTAAAGTTTCCTGCTTTATGTGTTTGTTTAAAATTGGATTGTTTACTTTACACCCATGCCTTCATTTCACATATCACAAGACATTGCACTTCCATGATGCCTTGTGTTATGAATTGCAAATATGTAGACCAAGGATTCAATCTACTTGTCAGTCTGGGGAGAAAGAATGTGTGCACCTTTTGAAAAATCAACTATTGCCTTAGAGAATATATGTATGGTTGCTGATTTTCCAAGATACATGCTGGTGAGCACCTCTGAGAATGGTAGAACTTTTCCTGCATAAAAACAGCCACCACACTTACCAAAAAAGCTGCACATGCCAAACGTATCAAGAATCTTCACAGTAAAGACTCCTCAAGATATTGCCTGCATGATAAGCAGTTAAATTACATTATGTAAAGTGCATGCAAATATATGCATAGCATATGATAATTAAACCCTTTGTAAATACATATTTGCAAAATACAATCCATCATGGTCCACAAGGGTTATAATCTACATTTTTTAAATGAACAGTGCAAAAACTTTGAACATTCACACAGAAGTGAATCATAATAATTTGAAATATAATGAACTCTCATTTATCAACCTTAGATTCTTTACAGACTGTCATTTGTTCAAAAAATATCACTGATTCAGTAAATAAAAATTGCATGGTCTTACCAATATTTTTTGTTTCTGTAAAATTTAAGAACTGACTGTGAACCTTCAATAGTCATGAATGGGAAGTGAAAAACTGTGTATGTGATATCATGAAGCAGAACTTGAGAAGAACAAAAAATTTTACTAAGGAATGTGGCAAATTATTTGCAGGAAGTGGCCTTTGGAATTATTTTTACACTTTGTCTTTCAGTTTCTCTCAGAAAACAACTCCTGCAGGACATTAGAGTTGAAACCATGATGGGAACATACAGCTGTCTCAAAGGGAGCAAGGTTAAACTGATAAATCATACTAGTTCTTCCTCAGTCACACTGGTCTTCCCTAGAGACATCCAGCCCAAGTCCTGACCAGGTTTGACATGCTCTCCAATCTGTCATCCAACGGGAGGTTTACAACCCACAGTGGCATAGTAGCGCTGTGTGACTTGTGAGTCAGTAACTTCACAGTCTGGCACCAAATGCAACTCTTGTACTCTTGTGTGTGTGTGAGATTATCAAGGCAGCAGTTTGTTCTTTCCCTTTACTTTTCCCTCCCACAAAGAGCTTCAGTGGTTTTCTCCTTGTGCTTCCAATGCGCAGAACTGATATTCCCATGACACTTTCAGCTAGTCAAGACTGACCTATGGAGGTCAGCAAACTGGAGAAATCTAGAGGCTGGAATTCAAGGTACATTTGAGCCCAATAGAGTTTGTGGAGAAAGGAAATAGGTAGAAATCTCACAGTGCCTCATGATACCTGCTGCAAAAGACAGGGAGCTTGGGAACGTGATGCCTCCTGCCTACCTCTATCTATACCTACCAGAGCAAAAGCTTACACTGAGGTCTATATTGAAGGAGATGATTTTCCACATCTACTCTGCTTTCATGAGACCCCACCTGGAGTAATGGATCCAACTCTGGATACCCTGACATAACAAAGACTTGGTTCTGTTGGAGCACCTCCAGAAGAGGGCCACCAAGAAGATTAGAGGGATAGAGCACCTCTCCTATGAAGACAGGCTGAGAGATTTGGGGTTGTTAATCCTGGAGAAGTGAGGGCTTCTGGGGCTATAGCACCTTTCAGTACCCAAAGAGGGGCAACGAGAATATAGAGGAACTTTTTACAAGGGGCATGTAGTAAGAGGACAAGGAGGAATGTCCTTAAACTGAAAGAGTAAGTTTAAATAAGGTATTAGGAAGAACTTATTTACTGTGCGGGTTTCCCAGAGAATCTTGGGATGCCCCAGCCCTGGAAGTGTTCTAAGCCAGGCTGGATGGGGGTCTGAGCAACCTGGTCTGGTGGAAAGTGTCCTTGCCCTTTCAGGGGCTTTGAAACTGGATGACCTTTAAGGTCCCTTCCAATGCAAGATATTCTGTGTTATCACCATTTTATTTTCCTTTCAGCTGAAAAGATTTAGTGAACTTGATTCTTCTGGTTTTAAGAAGGTGAGTCAGTTCTCAGCAGGCTTCAGGTTTTAGTATGACAGTACACAAACTTCCAGCCTGATCTTGCCAGCAGTGAGATACAGGCTCATCTATAGCCATGGAAGTATTTTTCTAATATTGGTAGGACTTGTCACATATGTAGAAGTAAAATTAAGTTTTTTTAAAATTCGTAGTTGGCAACTGAGAAGAACTCTCCCGCCTTTCAATACAAGTAGGTAACACTGGTTAATTAGCTGAAAGACTAAGTGCAAAAATGGCCTTTTGTTTCTCATGTTTGAAATAATGCTCATTACAATAATGGTCAGCACCTTTTAGCTGACACACTGGTGACTGCTGGGATTGACTGACAATGAATAAGCCTAAGGAGGAAAGTCATCCCGCTACTTGGTGGCCTGTGAATATTGGACAGTCTCAATTTTCTTTATATGGCATCTTCTGTTTAAGGCATGTATTACACAGATGCTGAGTATCTTTGGTAGCATTCCTTATTGCCAGAGAATAGGCCCATCTTCCTTCACAATAAATTGTGATTTTTTTATTCCTGGTACATCAGGCTGCTGAAATAAAGAATTTTTTAGAAGTCTACTCCCAGAAGAGGGCAGATGAGCAGTCAGCTACAGTGCCATTTGTTAATAACTCCAGGCCTGATTGTGTCACCTGTGATCACAGCAGGTGACAACACTGATTTTTTTTCCCTATGAAATTATTTCACTTGCCACACTGGTATTTTTTGGATTGACCTTATGCTAAGCTCTGAGTTTCTGTCCATTCTGCCAGAAAAGCAGGCAGGAGGTCATCACAGTCATACAACTCCTACATGCAGACAGGAGAATCTGTGCTGGATTTTCCAGTGGTGTGCTGTCAGAAAAGACTTCTATAGAGAAATTTGCAGGATTCTAAATCTGACAAGCTCTGGAAATCCAGAGCACTGACATTTACCAGAACCAAATAGCAAATTATTTAAATGCTTCTTATCACTGTTTAGTGGTTTTTAGAGTTTTTAAATGTGTCTATATAAGCAGTGTCTGAGCCTCTAAAAAAGCAGTGTCTGACTACCACACAGAAAGATGGTTTTGCAAGAAGCAGTCTTCAAGTAAAATTCTCCAGCCTTTTTAAAAAAATAAAAAACATATAATCCAGCATATAATAATTGTCTTTTAAAATATAGATACTGACATATATAAAAAATGTCATAGCACTTATATTAAATGTTGAATTCTCCAAATGGTGCTGTCCTCATATTTAAATCCATTAGAAATCTGACATAACAGCAGGCCAGCTGGCAGCCTTGAGAGCAATGGTAAGAGAACATTCAGCAGTGGGCTCTGTGGGAATGTATATTGATGTGACAAGGGAGGTATTCTGACAGGGGCTTTAGTTTTGTAGAAGAGATAGAAGGCAAGAATGTAAATTCTGATTCTTTTATGTGACAATTATGGTCACTAGTGCCCTGCTACTCTGCCTGAATGGAATAAAAGCAGGGAACCTCTGTGAAGGTTGAAAATTTGAAACTAGTATTTCCAATTTACATAGATACAGCTACATGTAGCGTTGCTTTCAAAGTGGGTGAAAATATTCACTAGCACATGAACAGAAGCTGTCAAAAAAATTAAAAAATAAATGGAAATCATGCTATTGTGATGGATTTATTTGGTTTTATAATTACAAGAATATCTGTTGTAGGCAGAAAGATTATTGCAGAAATAATTCATTTATCATTTGAAAAGGGTTTTTTGCTCTTAATTTCTTTTATGACTTGTCCAACCCAGTAGAAAAAAAAATCTTATAATGAATGAAAACTTCTTAAGAAAACACTACCTCAGCTAATGCAAAGGGAGTTGCAGCCCTTCAGTCAGATGAATCTAAATCAATTGCCCTGTACAGCTTTGGTCATTCAGATCAAACCTTATAAGGGTAGAGGGATCAAAATAGCAGTCTTGTTGTCCATGACTAACAAATGTGTTTCATTTTCTTTACCTGTGAAAGGATGATACCTTCCACAATAATCACAGGCAAGCAGTCCTCATAAACAATAGCATGTTTCCTTTTGTGAGTTGGCCTGTTTGGGAAAAGCATCTGGAGTAGTAACTCTCTGAGTGCTGTGCTGGGAAGCACAGCAGAGTTGCTGCTGCATAGCTTAAGAGTTAAGCCCTGAGGAGATGAAAATAGAAAGGCTGATTACTGGTTGTCTCATCAGCCCTTGTGAAAAGCAGCTGACAGTGTTCATGTTTGGAAGATGAGAGGAAATTGGAAATCCATTCCATTTCCCCTGGTGTTTCAGTCACAGGAATATATGTGACTACAGTTTAGAAAATATAGGGAGGATAAAATGCTTAAACCACAATTCACTGATGTCCATTCTTACATATTGGCAGAATAGTAAACTGATTGAGAAAAAAATAGCTTTGTTTCTTCAAACTCAGTCTGAGATAATGGGAAATAGGACTTCAGATTCTAGATTGGGAAACCCTGGGCTTTTTCCCTTTCTGCCTGATTTTTGTTTATGGCTGAATGCAGAAATTTGGATTTGGCTTCATAAATGTTAGCTGCCAGACTGGGACTTGGACTAAAGGCAGCCTGCAGCGTATCAGTGACCGGTTTGATTGTGATAAACACCACAAAACCATAACAAAAGCAGTTCTTTCTCTCCTAAGAGCAAAAAGAGTTGTTGCTAGTTTGACACCCACATGCTTTTCCCTCCCTCGCTGTTTCTGTCATCATATTTTAAAACCCCCTCACAGAGCTTCAGATCAGCTGTTGCACAAGATACCCATCATGTTTCCAGGACAGATTGTCACACGCATGGACGCTTATCAGGGAAGGCAGTTTGGGTGATGGATATTGGGTCACCTCCTGAAATCTCTAATAAAGGCCCATAGAAAGGTGGGTTAGGAACAAGAGCTATGCGGGGTGCTACTTGCTACTTAGCAGGATGAAAGAAGGATAGTAGGTGGAAAGTACTTGATTCTGACAACAAAAGAGTAGTCTGTGCTTCCTTTTTTAAATGAAATTTCAATTTTATGTTGAATCAGCTATTGGTCTTGTGATTCTGTCACTGACATGCACATTGTCATCTGGACTTCGGTATCATGCTGTTGCCCAGCATTAGAAATGTCAGGTTTCTTAACATTGTCATCTGAAGCACTACCCATTTATTCATAAGGCACTAAGGATGTGCAGTTTCTGGACAATTATATATATATGTATATATAAAAACAGCAAAAAATATAATCTTCCCACAGCTGCTGGTAGGGCTGCACACTCCTCTTAGCACACTTTTCAGCTCAATCAACCTGCTGCCACCAGTATGGCTGAGATCCCCTAAGAGAGGAGAGGACTTGTCTTTGCTTCCCTGATTTTAGTGAAAGTAGAACAAAGCTCCCATATGAGCTTCAACACATATGAACCTTTTTTTCTCTGATTCCAGTGCTTTTCCTTCACATTTAGCTGCAGTCAAACTTATCAGACAGACTTGAGGAAGCTAAAGAGAGAATAAAAAAACATTTGGGGCCAGAAAAAGAGAGAAATTTTAGGTGACTATCAGTGTTCCAATTTAGGGGAACTTTTCAGTAAATTGCCCTCAGAAAACTCAAAATACACTTTCTCTTGTCTTTGCAGATTTGCTTTACTTTGCCTTCAGAGTGTATGTGGAGATTTTCCAAGCCAAACATATTGAGGGTTGGGGGAGAAATAAATAACTATTTTTTGGCTGGTAGAAATCCAAACAGTAGAGAAACTACCTTCTTTCAAGAAGGTCTTGTAAAAAATAGCTTGATTTACTTCATGGTTTTGACTCACTTATGTTTCTGCTTGAGTATACAGTTTGAAAGGCAAAAACATTGTGACAAATAATGAAGTAATCATGCAATTAGGACTCAATTGCTCATGCTGTTAGAGTGATCTTTTGCTTATTTTTCACCCACATAAGGAAAAATAAATACTGTGTCTTTTTCTCCCCTCTGGTGCCAACTTCCAGTTCTAATTATGTGAAATCCAGAAAGTTAATTCTCATGGTTTTACCTTTGTGAGGTTATCTATCCCAGTGTTATCCAGGCCATGGTCTGTCATGAAGCAGTGAGAGTGCTCAGTACATTTTACTATTTGCTCTTAGAATGTGGATAAGTGAGGAGTGGGGGAATGCAGAGAGGTTGAACTGTGGCTCTTCTCCCTCTTCAAAATTCAAGGCAGTCTAGCAGCGCAGGAAGCAGGGATGGACAAAATGTGATTTTGGAACTCTGTGCACCCATGTGGCCATTCAAGTACAGTTGTCAGGCTCAGTCCATGCCAGGTAGTTCTCATGTGGCCTATATTGGTACAAGAAGGTGGGTAACCTGCATTGCTCACAGTGGGAAGAAGTGACCCAGCAGATGTAGCCAGGTTCAAGCCTGACAGAAAGAGTCACTTTTGGGTACTCTGGCATTCTTCTGCTATTGCTGTCTCTCTCCTGTGACCTACAACCTGCATCTCCCCCAGCTCTTTGCTCTCATACCACACCTGAAATGCAACATGTATCTCATGCTATATGGAAATGCTGATTATTGGTTTGAAGGGTCAGAAATTTTTGACAGTTCTACTGTAAGGCCCTGTCAAATGGAGAAACAAAAAAACCTGTCTCAAAGGTGCCATGTACTGCCATCTTAAAGTTAGCTTTTTGACTCCCTGAGACCAGGTTGAAAGGAATATGTTGATCACTCAGTGCACTGCCAGATGTCTCACATCTTAAATAACTTCATATAATAGAGGTTTGGGTCATGTTTCCCATGTGGAGAACATTCGGTGCATGGGTTTTCCTGTATTTTCATGGAGAACTGTAATTGTTTTTCCCCAGGTGTCTAGAGCAGAGATGCGGCAGTTAATGTGAATGCCAGCTAAACTATGCAGCTGTTTAGTCCAGTGGCTGGGGATTGAGGACTCAGGTGACCAATGTGTAGTCACTTTACACCTGCTTGACTAGGACTGTGACAGAGCTTGCTATTTCAAACCTTATCTATTTTCCATTGTGAAGTCCCAGGCACATCTATGCTGAGTGTCTCATAAATGCCCTCAGCTGGTAATGGTCTGCACCACAATGATCTCAAGGCTGTGTGTAAGACTTCTAACAAAGACTTTCTTTCAGTCTCTCAGAAATTCAGGATGGAATCTTCTTTTGGGTGAATCTCAGACTTCTCTTGTGGTCCATTGCATTTTTCATCTTGAGCTCTTTGCTACTGTAAGTCTTTCATCTGTCTGCTTTTCACAGAAGCAGTGCCACTGATTTGATTGTGAGTGGATGGAACTAGATCTGAGGTGCCAGAATAATGTGTTTCTTTCATGACATGCCTAGCATTTTAAAATTAAGCAATGGCTGACTGATATTTGCACTTAAATTAGTCTTTAATAGCCCTGTTCTTAGGGGACCATAATAAGAACTTGAGAATGACACTAAATCAATGGACTTCTAAAGACAAAGAACTAAAAGAACTAAAAAGAACTAGACTAAAACTCAGATGCTAAACCCTATGAACTTTGTTAAAACCTGTTACAACAGACTTTCCATGAAATAATGTTGTCAAAAAAGTTTTATCTTCAAGTTTTTAAAAGTATCTCATATATGAACAAGCAGACAAATAAAATTGAAAGCCATTATTTGTTAATTAAAAAAAAAATAAAAAGGAGAGGAAAAGAAAGCATGCTAATGCAAATCCCATGCAGTGTGAGAATAGCATGTGGTTTTCTTTTTAGTTTGGTCAAATATTCTTATTCCATTCTCTTCCAGCACAATGCATTTCTCATTTTATGTTTGAATTGAATTGGTCTTCTCTCTGTAAAATCCATGCACGCTGAGGTTTATTCTGCAAAGCATCCAGGTTCCTGGCTCAGATTCCTTTCCATAAACATTAATTTTCTCAGTTTCCACCCTTTATAGGCAGTGGAAATAAGGCAGAATCTCTTCAGACATCACAGCACAAGCTATGCCCAATAACCTTTGCAGAACGACAAGGAGAAATCCTCATTATTCCAGATGAGTTAATGAGGACTCTGCATGAAATCACTCAGACTGCTCATTACAAGTCTCTATTACTCTGCTTTCTCTGCCTGAATTTTACATCTTTAGATTCCCCACTAATAACTTGTTTCCAAGGGTGCTGGCCTGCCTTTGTCTGGTTGCTTTTTCAAAACAAGCTTCCTGTCTTTGTGTAATAATGAGTTTTTTGCCTCTTTTCAGTGATGGTTGGGCAGACAGAGATGAAGTCATTGAAGGTTATGAACCTGAAGCAAATGGAGGCATTACTATCAAATTGCAGTCTCCTGAGGTCTTGGCATTTGATGACTACTATCTGAAGCTGCGCCTGGACACCAACACCCGTAATCCTTGGTTTCCTGAGTTCTGGCAGCACCGGTTTCAGTGCCGCATCCCAGGGCACCCACTAGAGAATCCCAACTTTCAGAAGAACTGCACTGGTAACCTGTCAATTATTTTTCTAGCTTTGAATCTGTGCTCTGGCAAAATTTTTTCTTTTGTTCTGGTTTTTTGAGGGTTTTCTCTTGTGTTTTGGTTTTTGTTCTGTTTTGGTTTGGTTTTTTGGGGGGGTTGTTTTGTTTTGTGTTTTTTATGGTATTTGTTTGGGGTTTTTTGTGTTGTTGTTTTGGGGGTCTTTTTATATATAAAAAATGATGGTAAATACCAATCTCAGCTTGTACAGATGTTAATCTGGGAGTATGTCTGATATTGGTTGTACAGCCTCCACTCAATTTAGTTCTTCTCTGCTATAGAGTGACTTCTTGTCTTTTCATATTTTAGGGCTGTGCTAAGGCTGACAGAAGTGACCAAGTTTGTAATAGGGGTTGTAAAAAAATAAGTAATCGTTAAATTTTAACAAAATTAGGAAGAAATTTATAGTTTTTTCCCTTGAAGTCAGATTTTCTGATCAAATGAATAACCAGGAAATTCACTGAAAATATGGCAGAAAAAATGTTAAGGAAAATTGGTCAGTCTTAAATCAGTCTCAAATTTGGACAGTCATCTGCTTCACCCTTTCTTTTCTTAACCCATTAAAACATTTATAGTTTGTTTCCACTGTGTAAAACTCATAAAAAACACACTGTCCTCCTACTCTTACCTCATAGCAAGGGAAGTGTATTTGTGCATAGACAGGTTTTTTCTTTCATTCAGAGTCTGAGAAAATAATATAAAATATTTCAGTAAGATCAAATTTACTAGTAAATTGAGTGAGAGGTGTTTCTGTTTCTGTTAAGTACATGCTGGATAATTTTTGCAAATATTTTGTTTGTAAATCCTTTCTAGACAAAAAGGTGTACTTGATTGTAAGGAGGTAACTTCATTAGAAATGAAACTAGTGAACTCTGGCTTCCCCTGGATTTTGGTGCTATTCTTTACATCTCCACCTCTTCTATCTTTTAGCAGAAATCTCAGTTGGTCTTCATGTGCATCCTGAGCTGAATTCTCATAATTTCCAGTTCTTCCCCTCTTAATCAGTAATACTTCCTAACAAGTATCTTTCCACAGTACTTTTCGTTTCCCCTCAGTTCTCTTATTCACAGCTGGGACACATCACCAAGTAGTGAGACTGACTTGAACCATAAAATAATGTTGATTTGTGGTATATACATTTAATTGATTTTGAGACTGCTTCAGCTCAGACAAAGGAGTTAATATAGGCCAACAAGAGCAACAATTGCTAAGGAGTGTTGGTCATTGATACACAGTGTAAATGCACCGTTCTCTTTTGTAAGAAAAAAAGCTTAAAATTGCACTATTCTGTTCATTCCGTTTACACAAATAAATTTTAAACAGATACTCTATAAAAAGGCATAGTTTTGGGACATCTCAGCAGCTGTTGTAAACATGGGTAGTTTGTTATCCAGCCTCTGGTTATGAAACTAAAAACTTGAGACTGAACTAGCATAGCCATTCTTCATCTGCTGCATCAAAGTCAAGTAGCAGGTGGTGAGTTAAAACAGCCATGCTGGAGTACTGCACAGAATGGATTGGTGAGTTTTCAAATAGTGACTGCTTTAGACTCTAATATTGTACTTAAGAAAAAAAAATTAAATTCATGGAAGAAAACTGGTGTCAGGGTTGAAGCCAATGGACATTGCAGAGGGTCTGAAGAGATATCACTCCATGCCTCCTCTGTATTCTGGACTTCTCAAGGTGTCAGGTTGTTGTTGTTGGCTGGACTTCGCAAATGAAGATCTTGGGATAAGCCTGCGCAATGGATTTTTTAAGTGAGGCACAGGGGGCGCAGAACTGGCCCCACTCCCTTTACTCCTGCGGCTCATCTTGCCACGGCCGAGCACGCTCGGACGGCAACAGCGAGTTCCTCCAGGATTCGAACCAGCGTCCTCAGAGGAGGAGCCGGCTCCACAGGCGGGGGCCTACGCCACTCGACCAACGCCCGCCGCCTCTCAAGTGTAACATACAAACAGAAAAGCAATAATGTCAGGCTGTTGAGAAATCCTGGGAGCCCACGTGGGTCAGAGCACCAGGGGAAGACCTCGCCTTGTCCTCTCTGCCACCGAATGACACAAACGTGGCACTGCAGCCACGCCTGTAACACGAGCTGGGGCAGGCCCCAAAAGGTGGCAAGGTGTCAGGTATCAGCTACAGGAACCACTACATTCTGATAATACTAATGAAGCACAAAATAATTTGCCTATATTGGTAGACTCTGACAGTTAACTGTCAATTTAGGCATTCAGACACCTTTCCCTCCTCTAAAATACGGTGAGTTTCTGTATGAAATCTCAAAACGTGTGACACTTCTTAGGCTTTGCTGGAAAGCAATCAACTCTTAAATTTAGTGGTGAACTTCTGATAACCCTCAGGCTTATCACACACAACCAAAAAGTTAATAAATGTCTCAAATCAGCAAAGTTACTGCAAGTTATCTATTCCCAGTAACGGCACATTTACGGAATTAAGATATCTACATGTTGCCCAGCAAATCTGGATACAATACAATATAGTATCTCTTTGACTACACAGATCTACTTGACTGTCTGGCACCACCAGAACTTTCTGTGCATACATCTTTTTTTTTCTGACATTTCTGCAAGGTTAAGAATGTAATTTCAAATAGTAGCAGGTTCAAAGCTTTTTGGTGGAACCTTTCTCTCCAAGGGGGACTAGAAAGACAGTGCCAAGAAACTGCCTCTTTACCTCTCACAGATTTGGAGGAAGGCCTTTTCACAAACTCTCTGTCAAAAATGGAGTCTAGATTGCCTTTTCCTTCCCTCACAAAGTATGTCCATACACAGATTTGAAGGGGAGAATCCATGGTGCTCAATATATTATAAGCACTAATAATTGAAATATGTTAAAATACCAATAGATGAAGTTCTGATTTTTTGTGGTAATACAAATTTAAGTACTGCTGCTACTACTACATCACCCTAGAAAAATTATCACTATTCAGTGCTGGTGTCAAGCGGCTTAGCTCCAGCATATCTAGGAGCTTTTACTCCTGCCTCAAGTATTCTATCAATATTCCTGTGATAAAGCACATTGGGTCCTGCATTATGGAAAAAGCTGATCCTCTGTGTAGGATGCACAGGAGTCCATGTACATTATTAGCACTTATTGTGACTATCTGCATTCCAATCTGTTCTGTATTTCAGAAGTGCACTGCTAGTTCTTACTGAGAACAAAGCACACCCCTACTTTGAAATGGACAGGAATTGATTTAAAGGCAGTACTGCTTAAGATCATCTTCCATGTCTGGAAAGTTAAATCTCTGGAAACTATCTAATGAAAAAGAAAACCAAGGACAGAAATTCTTGTGATTATCTAGGGAAGCATAGTGCAATTTTAGTTACCAAGCAGGGAGTTGCCTAGGAGCAGCCAGAAACAAAAATAGAAAAGGCAGCATTGTTTTTTGACTACCTTATTAAAAAAAAGATTCAGAGTACTTGAACCTCTCCATTTTGAAAAGGAGTTTAATTATAAGGAGTTTTATTGGAGAATCTTCAGTTACTGCCTGCCCATTATAATTTGTTCACATACAAGCTAATCACTTTACTGAGTAATTTATTCAGAATTGCCACTGGCATATGAAGTTCAATTTTTATCATTCATGGATAGTCAAGGACTTCTCCTCAAGCAATTGTAGCTGCTGCATTTCCAGTTTTTCACACCCTGTTAACTGTTGAGTCAGCACTAGCTGGGATTGTAGGCTCTCTAAAATGCAAAGGGAAGCTAGTTCCTAGAAATCTCCCTTCTCTGTTGACAGGAATTACTGCTTGAATTTGGTCCCTGAGAAGACTGATGTTGTCCTTCAGATACTCTCATGTTACAGTGAGATCCGCATGTGCATGCTCTGAATGTACACACGTATTTTGGGAGGAAAGAAGTCTAGCTGGTCTAAGCACTAATGGAAGGAAGCAAGTCCTGCAACTCTGCATGGACACTTGACTTACTGTGAAACTCAGAACTTCACACCATTCTTCATGCTTTTCAGATGAAAAGCCAAAACAGAGCCAACCAGTTTTATACTAACAAAAAAAAAGGACCTGTTTCGGAACTTGAGGTATCTAACTCAGGGTGGACCTGACACTAAGTTCCCTTAGCATACAACCTCAGGCACTGCCCTAAGTAACAGTCAATACTTGTCTCAGTTCATCACACAACTTGTACTTTTCCATATTTTGGAGACTGCACACTGACAGCAAGGTTATATCAGAGGCTGTGTATGTCAGGCAATAGACTTCAGATACCTTTCCAACAGCTCTGTAGGATGCTTTTTTTCTGTGGTCTGAAAGAAGTAGGACAAATGGAAGTGTTTTTCTCCACACAAAACTTCAGTGACAAATCTACCTCGTTGGACTTGATGAGTCCACACAGGCCAGAATTAAATGCAAATCTCACTCATGCAGAAATGGTGCAGAATTCAATGTAATGCAAACACTTGTATGGAGATCTAACTGCTCTTTTATCAAATGCCTTATTTTCCTCCTAGAAGATAACACAATGGCTGTAGTTTATATAAACCAGGTGGGATGAGTCCTCCTCTGCACCACAAGAGACAGTTATGAAATTGGTAATGGAACTGAAGCAAATATCAGATTATGTTCACAGCAGTTCTTCTGCTGGGACAACAAATTACATTGGCAGGCAATCAGCACAGACATTTTTCAATAGAGCAAAGTGGAACAAAGTGGGCAATTCATGATTCATTCATTGATTTAATTGAACTTTGAGAAGAAGGATTATTTGACAGTGAATGTGTGTGTTGCTGACAAGAATAAAAGATGTAGATATTTGTTGTTCCAAAGGAGGTCACAGTCCAAGTTCCCTTTAGGTTGCTTGCTCATACCTAGGTCATGCCATAAGGAGTACTGTATCTGCTAATTCCTGTCTTGGTCCAAGAGAACTGAAATCAGTCTGAGAGCAGCCGCAGTCACAGGATCACAGGATTATTCAGTTTAGATGGCAGCTCAGGAAGATGGTAGTCCAACCCCCTGATCCAGGCAGGTTCAGTTACAAGTTTGGACCAGGTTGATCAGAGGTTTATTTACTGGGGCCTTGAAAACTTACAGGGTGGCACAGTGTCTCTAGGCAATCTGTTCCGATGCTTGAATGTGAAAACATTTCGCCTTGTCTCCAGTCTAAACCTCCCTTGATTCAAGTTATGCAGCAGATGATATTATTAGGGCTCATTCTGCTATGTCAGACATGGTTGTATGTGCTTCTCTGAGAACATTCCTTTAATTTCAACATCTGCTAGGCTGCCCCATGGGACACCTGTCCCATGAGACTTTTCATCAGCAGAAGCACCTACAGTAGGAACTAATTCCACTACAGTGGTTCAGTAGAACTACTTGTAAAAAAACAGCCTGATGTACACTCTGTCAGGTCAGGCACTACTTGTAAATCACCCGTGTGGCATATAGGAGATATATTTTTAAGCTTTTGAAGAAGTAATCAAGCTATAGACATGCCATGATTTCTTCAAGATAGATTTGCCTTATGTATCCTGTGATTTGCCCTCCATAACCACTACTTTGAATTGCTGTTACCATACATAGGTCCCTGAGGTAGAGAAGGAGTTGAGTCCTAAGTCACACTGCTTGTCCTCAGCATGAGGCAGGAGATCCCAGGATTCATTCCATATTAGTAATCAGAACTGATATAAATTCTATGGGCACATAGAATGAAGCTTACTAGGGACATCTTGTTTGACTTAGTCAAGGCTTTTTTACAGTAGATAAGACAGGAGAGCTGTATTCTCATTTTTTTTTCCCAGACAAGCTTACAGACAGCTTTCAAGGCTTTAAGATGAGGAAGAAGAATAATGTGCTTATCTGTGATAAATCATATGAGTTATTCAGAGAAGACATTATAGAGAGGTTTTTTGTTAATTTGCTTCTATCTTTTTATTTCCATGTTTGCAAGAAAGCTGGTACATTTATCTAATATTTTATATTTCCAAAAACACTTTAAAACCAGAATGTCAATCAGTATACAATAAAAATAAATATCTTTCTTCCTTTGGCATCCATAACAAAACATGAGATCAACATGAAATAAAGGAATAAAGCAGTATATACATGTCTTTGTAAACAGCATAGAAGACAGTTTGCAGAAAACATACATACTGCAGCAGGATATAACAAAAGTTTTCTGAATCTAATATTTACACCTACATTTCCACTGTGTGTTCTCACAGTGGAAGTTTGCAACCCTGGGATTAAAATCATCCTCATGTAGGCTTGTGACATTCAGCACTCTCCTTTACATGGGTAAACTGATGGTCCTGCAAAGGAACAGTGCGGAATTAGCAGGAAATCG